>JAOYMR010000004.1:20988350-21008628 GCA_025802075.1 Tenebrosternarchus preto | reverse complement strand
TATATATATTTATTTATTTACATGAAGTCTAAAAGGGCAAGGTGTCACTGCTGATGGCCTAAAGTCTCAGCATCCTGTTTCGAGCTGTCTATGACTTTGCCTGCTTAAATTGTTACTAATAATCTAATTAATTTACCCTTTATAAACAATTATTAAATCAACCAAATTAACCCAAGTAACGTTTTAATTTATATTATTCAAACTGTCTTTTAATAAGGCGGATGAAGAGACTAGTTGTCAGACATTTCTGAAACACTATCCAGGTTAAGTGCTTTTTTTTTTTACCTCTACTCATGCACTTCTCGCTGTGAACCTTTTACTACACACCTAAACAGGAATAATATATGCCTATGAAACAACATTGTAATAGGCTGATAAACGATAAATATAGATGAGTTTTGAATTTTTTCCCGCGTCGATTTCACTTTTCTTTTTACATGTGTGCCACATTTTTGTTAGCAAGTTCCACTATGAAACAAATGAGGCATCACTGGCATTCGCCATTTTGAGGGGCAGGGTCGACGAAGACCTTACGAGGGGGGGAAACCGCTTGTTGGTAAAATGGCTTCAGAGCAGTGGCACTGGGCTTACCTTTAAGATTCTCAAGTAAAGTTCGCTAAGTAATTTCCCTTGTTCTCTCTCTCGGTGAACTAATCGTTGTAATATAGTTGATTTGCCTATGCGAGAAACAGGTTTTCCAATGGTTATGTAGTTGGCTAACACTCGTTAGACACAGAAAAAACATTCTGATGCCTAGTCCATCAACCTCGCGCTGCGCGCCATTGAACAAAAGTGTGGCCAGGCGATACGTTACATCACTAAGCGTTGTTAAGAGCTAGATAATTTTGTGAGCGGATTTGTAGCGCTTACGGATATCTGTTTATTGTTAATGAATGTGGTTTTTTCAGAATTACCGACCAAGTCTACTCATCGAGAATCAGCTAGGCTACGCCAGGCTTCGAAGTATGTTTTAGCCTACTTCTTTTATGATTATTGCTTAAATCTGTTTTTATAATATCTTATAATAAATTCAAATAGATCATTGCCAGGGATTCTTGTTACTACTCTAGGTCCTGTTTACAAGATAGCTACATTAAGTTTCTGTAAAATGAACAATATCGGACGTTTTATGTTGTGACACTGCCCGGAACTGTATCACTGCCCGGAAACGACCACTGTGAAACGAACCTAAGCACCCACAGGAAGACGGGGGCACTAAAAATGACACGGGGCGGAAAATATTTGGCCAATAACACTGTTTAAAATAGACGATAATTTATATGCAGAACGATTTCGATTAATTTAAAGATAATGCGACAAGAAAGAGTTTGCTGGATTATCGATCAGTTTGCATTAGCCTGCTAACCCAGCGGAAACAGGGTTTGGTTAACGGGGCGACAACAGAGCTATCGGGCCAATGGAGAGGCCTTCGAAACTGTTTTTCGACGGGATGATGAGGAAAAATGACCTGCTAACCTGAAATCGGAAACCGCCTTTGTGTACATGTACATTTCGGCGCCTTTTTTGCAGAAGTAATTTTATATCGTACTTTCAAAGCGGACTTGTTTACACGTAACCTTGTGCGATGCCAAGACGTTTGGTTTAATGCTACAACGATGAAAACGGAATACCGTCTTTATTTAGCTAGCAAGATAGCTTGCTAGCTAGCCAGATAGCGAGCGAACGAAGTGGGCACATAGCCCATATTAATTTGACGGACTGTTTGTTGGCAAAATCGCCTTTATTGTTGCATATTAAATTTTAGCTAAAAAAACTTTTACAACTCCTGCACGGCGAATATCTGTGATCTATTTCTGGTACTTTTATAGCAAAAGTCACTCAGCTATTTGGATTTTTAACCGAAGTTAATAATTACTAGTGTATATTACTGCTTATTTAATTATATTTATGTGCTATCGAGGGATGTGATTATAAAACAGGATTTCGGCTCTCCCCTTCCCTTATTCCCTTCCGCACTCGCAAAACTCGTACCGGAGTAGGAGCACCGAGATTGAACATTTCGGCATATTGTACCCTTTTGGTGAGTTTTGGTGCTTTATTTGGAAAATATATCTTAACTGTAACGCAATAATTATACTGTATTCTAAACTGTTCTTTTTGAGTTCTGAAGTGGACCACGTTCTCAGTTCATACATTCGAAACTGAAGTTTAGCATGACAGCTGTGATAGAAATGACTCGGTTTGCTAACCTTTATGTTCTCAAGCATTTATTACATTTTTGTAAACTTCATGTAACGTAAAATGGATTAGAAATTACTGAATGCAGTGATACTACATGGTAATACCGAGTAAGTACTTAAGAGAAGTAATATTGTTGATTGGGTCTTATAGCGTAGTAGATATTGTTACTCGTATCCAGGCAGTGCTCGGCCCTGCTTATTAGTAAGTTAGCTTTAGGTAACGCATATTATATAAAGTTTTGTCTTTTATTTTTAGTACACCCATTTCTCATAATATGCTCAGGTTCATGTATAGAATCTATGAGGGCATTGGACCATGGGGACATTTTATCGACCCAAGAGTTGAGAGATGTAGTTGGAACTGGTACTGCTTTATATTAATTATTCATGGGAGGTTTTGTGGTGTGTTTTTTTTATATATAATTTATTTTATTTTATTTAACAGTAAGTTTTATGACTTCATGCATCAAGACACAAAACAACATTAATCAGTTGGCAGTTCAGCATGTAATGTATATTTTTATGTTGCTTACAGTGTTTGCTCTCAATCATTTTTCTTACCTATAGCCATTTTTTCACAGATATTGTTTTATTTTTGAATGAAAAATTGAAGTATTACAATGTTTGTATATTGAATTACAACCTTACTTTATTATTTTATTCTTTGTGTGTTTTTAAAATCAGGATGAGTTTGCAGACGCGGACGGAGAACCACTCGGTTGAATTGTGTTGCTGTGCTTCTGGTCTTCCACCCTGGGACTTAAAGGAGTTTAGATCCATCCAGTGGACAGTCAGTCCTTTTGCGTTTTCACTTTGATTTGCATTGAACTGGAAAGACGGCATTTATAAGAAACAGACAAATGGGGACCATTTCTGTGAATGCCTGTGAGATATATAAATAAGAACATTCCCTCACCGGTAAGATTTTAGATTGCTATGAGCAGCAAATTATAATCTGAATTGCTAAATATTTTATACTCTCACTTGTATTAATCTTGTAAATTATACATAAGGCATTTGTGTATACGGTGACACTGCAGGATGTGTAATATGTATTTTAAATTGTAAAACCTATTTATAGTAATTATTTAATCTTAGACTTTAAGTAAGTTAGCTTGGGTGGAAAGTAGCACATCAAACATGTTTCTCTTGGAGGGGGGGGGGACTTTAGTTCTTTAGTTAGCAGAATTGTAGGTTTTGTGAATTTGAGTTGAAAATCAGAGGTTCTAGATCCAGCAGCTCCTGCATATTATTTAATTAAGTAGTGGTGTCCTCTTTACTGCAGCAGCAAAGGAACGGGAAGGAACCAGAGGAACACCCCTCTACAGTGAGAGGGAAATGTTCCAGTTTGGAAAGTACCCTATGGACATTTTAGAAATGCTTAGTGGACACCAGGCTCACCAGTTCAAAGGCCTGGGGCTGGAAAGGCAGCTGCAGCACCAACAGCAAGTTCAACTTCAACACCAGCAGCAGCTTCAGCAGCAACAGCAACAGCAGGGTGAGGCCTCTGGGGCTCTTCTCTCTGGTCTGGGCTTAGGTTCCCTTCAAGGATCTAGAAGTAATGCATTTTCAGATTCCTCCTCTATCTTTGCCAAAATGAGTGCACCACCTCCACCTATCCCACAGCAAACTCAATCCTCTTCACAAAGCTCACGCAAATCTAGCAAGATGGGCAGCAGCAGTGGGAGTGGAAGTTCAGCCTCTGGCTACCCACAGTTCTTGCGTCCGTTTCATCCTGCAGAGGCTGCTCTAGCACAGGAGCAGCTTCACTCCGGGATGGGACGTTTTGATTTTGCAGGAGGAAGCAGTGGTGGTAGTTCAGGAGTAATTGGAGGAGTTGTAACATCTGCTCCCCCACCACCTCCCTTGCACCCAGGCCTTTCTGTGCCTCAACCATCCCCTGGACCATCCTCTTCATCACCTTCTCCTTCTAGCTCAACTGCCACCTCCAGTAACCCCCCAAGCAGCAGCAGTACAGTGGCTGGATTGGTTGGGGCCCAGTCTGATGCTCGAAGTTTACACCAGCAATTCAGTTGTATGCTTGCAGCCAACCAGTACTTCCTCTCTGGAGTGCCTGCCAATGCCAGCTTGGAGCAGTTTCTAGTTCAGCAGGGGCCCCATAATCATCTTGGTCTTGCAGACTCAAATACAGGGCTTGCTCCTCCACCAGCCCTTCATCCTTCTCATACACATGGCCATCCACCTCCTCAGCCTCAACAGCAGCAGCAGCAGCTGCCACCCCATGCCTTGTCTCATCCTCACAGCCACGCCCACCCACACCATCCCCTTCACCCTGCCCCTCAACCATCTCCTCTTGGGGGATTTGATTTTCAAGGAATTCCTGTCCTTTCCTCCAATCAGTTAGCTTCCCTAATGCAACAGGAAGCTGGTCTTCCTCTCCCACTCCCACTACATCTCTCTGTCCCAAAAGATGATGGGAAAGGGGATGGTGGATCTGGGGCTGGAGGTAGCGGAGGTAGTGGCAGCAGGAGAAAGAAAGCAATGGCTGGTTACCTGCCTCAGAGGAAGACCGATGGTAGCAGTAACAGTAGTGGCAACAGTGCTAACTGCCACAGCAGCTCTGGGGCACATGGTCACGATGGGTCTTCTGGCCTTGTTGGAGGAGGTGGAGGGGTTGGCATGAGAGGTCTTGGTGGTGACCCCTCCTCCATCCTCTCCTCTTCAACACCATCCTCCTCCTCTTCTTCAACTGTCTCTTCCTCCTCTTCCTCTGCCCCCTCCTCAAACTCTGCCTCTGTGTTGGTAACAAATGTTTCACAGATGACCAAAACTGATAATCAATCAGCTATGACTCCCACTGTTACCCAGCCTGAACCAGAGCCTCTTTTTCACTGTGGAGAATGTGGAAAGTCATTCACGCACCTCCCCAGTCTCCGTAGGCACATACGTAGCCATGAAGGAGATGGTAGTGATCCCAATAGCACTGCTAACACAAACCCAAACACAAGTCATCAGCATCCATCAGACACAAGCCTCCCTCACTCAACCCAGGATGGCATGCCTCCACAAAATACCCATCATCAACATGAGCAGAATCAGCAACAGTCCAACCCAGACCCCTCTTCATCCTCATGCCCAAGTCCAGATAAGACTTATTGTTGCAATGAGTGTGGGAAAGGTTTCAAGAAAAGGGGACATCTCCTTCAGCATGGTGTTATCCATTCTGGAGCACGTCCCTTTGCTTGCTCTACTTGTGAGAGATCTTTTAACCGCCGTGAATCCCTCACCCGGCATGAAAAAATTCATGAGGAGAAGCCCTACCGCTGTCCAGCTTGTGGCCGCTGCTTTAGAGAGAGTACATCTTTGCTTAATCATGCTGCCTCAGGTTCATGTGGAAAACCAGGAAGGGGATCAAGATCCAGAAGCAGTGATGGCAGTAGCTCAGTGAGTTCAGAAGGCAAGGTTGAAGGAAGTGGAAGTAGTGAATACCAAGGTGGACAGCTAGGAGATGAAAAAGCACTGGGATATGAGAAACCTGAGGGACGTGGAACTGGGATGTCGTGTGATGGCCTTTACTCACAAGGAAGAGGTGGTAACACAAATGCTGGTGATAAAACAGAAGGAAAGTATAATTCAACATATTCAAGAGATCCTTACCAAACATCCTACAGGGTTGATGACTATCGTAGGCCACAAGCTAACCCCACATCATACTCTGCAGATGGCTCATGTAGCAACAGCTTGTCAGGTCCTGCCCTCAGAAAAGCTCCCTTAGCTCCAACACTTCACCCACACCCTCCAAATCAGCAACAGCATCATCACCACCAACAGCAGCCGCCTCATCTTCCCCTCTCTTCCCTCTTGGATGACTCGGAAGATGAGGTTACAAGCAGTGCCATGTCTGCAATCGCTGCGGCTGCTGCTGCCTCTGTCTTGCCTGCTGAAATGAACAACAGTGGGGGGCGAGAGGAAAGAAGGGACATAATTGGAGGTCTGTTGGGAGGGCTTGGCTTTGGGTCTATAGGTGGACCATCATCTACATCTACAGGAAATGGAGGAAATGAAGAATGCTTGAATGGATCTATGATGCCCTTGTCTCATCCTGCTCAGCAGCAGCCTAATTCACAAAATGCCACACCTAATGCCAAACCGAAGCGGCCACGAAAGCCCAGACAAAAGAGGGAGCCAAGGCCTGGTGGTATTCCTGGAGAGGGTGTCAAGCGTAGAAGAAATAACCAGAATGGGACTCGTGGGGAAGGATCAGAAAGGCCTTACTTATGCACTTCTTGTGGGCGTGGCTTTGGCAGACGTGAGACCTTACGTAGGCATGAGCGTGTTCATACAGGGGAGAAGCCATTCCATTGTGATGTTTGTGGAAAAGATTTTCGAGAACCTTTCCATCTCACGAAACATCAGACTGTTCATACAGGGGAGAAGAACTACAAATGCTCTCTTTGTGGAAAAGATTTTGGGTATGCGCAAAGTCTGAAAAGGCATGAAAAACTGCATCTGAGAGGGGATTTCAAGCCTAGACGGAGTAAAACAAAGTCTTCTGTAAATCATGGAGGAACAGTCAGTCAAGATGGCAGTCAAACAAACCCTGGCTCATATTACCCTTATCCTCAGGATAAAGCTCAAGGATCGAGTGCTAGCACATCAAACCAACCCCCTCCTAGGTTGTACACATGTGAAATTTGCTGGAAGTCTTTTCGTCATCACTTCCACTTGACTGCCCATCACCAAGCTATCCATGAACATGGAGGGGAGAAACTTTTCTCATGTGAGGTGTGTGGAAAAGCATTTGCTTATTCCAATAGCCTGACAAGACATAGATTATCTCAACATGGTTTGGCACGCACTGGACCAGCTACCCAGCCAACAGGAAGTGGGTCTGGTGGAAACCCATCATCTTTAACAGAAAGTGAAGCTGCCACCAATGCACTCCTTCATCTGACTCCAGACAGTGGAGGCCATGGTGTACAGCAAACACATTCAACCATTGCTCATACACATCTTCACTCTCAGCCTGCTGGTTTTTCCCCCCTCTTTTACACACCAGAGTCAGGCCCTATTAGTTCAAATCCTAGTGCCCCTCCACACCAACACTCTCACTACTCACACTCCACTGTAGGACCTCTCTCCCATCAACAGCCATTAAGTGGAAAGGAGCATCAGATTTATCCAGGTATGACAGGAAACCCCATTCATTCTGCCCCTCCTCACGTCCATATACCATCATCTCCAATCTCTCAGCAACATCACTCCCAGCACCAGACCCACCCACAGCAGCAGCACCATCACCACCACCCTTTTCAGATGCAGCATCAGCATGTGCAGCCTCCAGTTGTGCATTTGCATGAAGACGGTCAGAAAAAGAAAAAAAAAAAAAAGAAAAAAATTAAATTAGTCAGCGGGGGGCAACTACTGGGAGAGTTCAGTGATCCGGAAAATGCTCAAAGGCATAGATTTTTAAAGAGAAAAAAATTCAGGCTTCAGCAACAGCTTAAAAGGAAAAAATGGATAGCCCGGCTTAAGTGGGCCAAGTATACCGGAGGAGTTGGAATTAATGTCGGGGGTGGAACGTGGCGGGTGGGCCGGTTGAAGTTCAGAGGTCTGAGGTCCTTGATAGTTCCATTGAGATCCTTTCCATGTCCTATATGTCCTTCCACCATTTTTACGCGTCGGATAACACTTTCAATCCACCGTGTGACCAGACATCCCCCAAGAAAACATGGCTGTCGGGCTCGTCTGCGATGTATAGTCTGCGGCAAGCGTTCTCGAAGGCTTCTGTCGGCTCTCCGCCATCGAGCTCGCCACCTTTCACAAAGTTCTTTTTCTTGCCGTCGATGCCCCTCTCGATTTTGGAATGGCGCCCTACTACAACGGCACAAATTTGCTTGCCGGCGTGTTGGTGGCGGGCGGAAGATATCACCAAAGGGGACTAATTCTCAAAAAGGAGGGGATCATATTGAAAGATCAGGTGGCATGACAGAGTACAGGCACTAAATAAAATATGACCTTTACAGTTAATGAGTTTTAAGAGCCAGAGAGGAACACGTGATGAGGCATAGTGGAAAATCTACTTTGAATCCACTACATATTCACACACAAACAAACCCACGCATTATGCACATGTTCTCTGGCTTCAGCCAAGGGAGTGCCTCTTATAATAAATGACTTGGTTAACGTGAACATTTAAAACCTGTACTTTAAAAAAGAAGAAGAAAAAAAAACATCCATTAAAGACATGGATCTCTAACATGGTTTCTCCAAAGGGGAAGAATATTTTAGATTATGGAACTGTTTTGGTAGCACCTTTGTTGTTATGGTAGCATCTCTATCCTCTAAAAATGCATTCATTATGTATTTTCGTAACTTTTTTTGTGCTGCGATGATGGATGCAAACCAGTAAGAGTGAACTAATCTGAACTGTAACAATCTTTCTCTAAATTAGTTTCCCTTATTACTCAGAGGTTGACAGTATAGTCTTTCTTTCTCAAATATATGTAGCTTTCTGTTCCTTGTGGACGGTTTTTATTGTCTCCCCACCCCACCCCACCGCCTTCCTTGTCCTGTGTTTATTCAAATGCTTGCCCTGGAATTTAACATGGTTTGAAAACTGTTAAATAACTGTATTATCTAAGGAGAACACTTAAGTTTTTAAACCTTTACTATGCGAAAAACTAAAGCTCAAGTGAACCTTCAAAACCTTCAGATCATGTGAAAATTGCTGCAGAACTGATATGGAGGGGACAGTATAGCGCAATAGATGCCATGTGCCGTGTGTTTAATGTTTTTTTTTTTTTTTTGTCCGTTTGGGTTTTTGTTTTGTTTGTTTTGTTTTTGTTTTTTTTTTTGTAATTTTGTAGGTATTTCTATGACAAGTGTTATATCTTTGGTTGAGATGGACTGGCTGGAGCAGGAGTGGAGAAACCAGTCCATACTGTAAAATGCGTATTATATTTTATTATGTATTGTTTGTTGCTTTTTTTAATTCTAAAAAGTACATTTTTTTATCATTTGTACTATTTGTGGGTGGATGTGTGTACGTTGTAAGATGAGGGGGATATATGTAATCAATGTGATTTTTTTTTTCTTTGCCACCCCCATTGGTCTGTCTAACCCTAAACGAGTTTAGCACAGTTCCCCAACACTATTGTATACATTTCAGTACTTTACTTAGCTCCTCTGTCCCTGTTTTAATCTCAGTAAACTAAAATATGAAATATAAATACTAAATGATCTTTTTATTTTTTGCTGCATCAAAAAACAAACCTAGCAGAAAACAATAAAGGGGAAAAACGTTATATGATAGGTTGATATTTTGAAGTGTTTTTAAAAAAAAAAAAAAAAAATCATGGTTTTAGCCTGATAAATAACAGGCCTGGTATTAACACTCTGCAGCAGATGTTAATTATTTGTTCATGACATAAGGTTAAAGCGTTTATAAACTTTTAAACGGCGTTCCGAGATGCACCTGGTGTGGCTGTTTCGTCCCCCCCCGTGTGTCTGTGGTTGTTTGCTACTCACATGTGACATGTGCTGGCGCCTGCCCTCCGCAGTGCCATACTCCATTAGAGGTGGAGAGAAGAAATGCCTGCAGGGGTGTGCGCGTCAGCAGCACAGAACTGTCTGTTCATCGGGAGTCTCACTTGCTGCAGCGCAGGGAAAGTGTAATGAATTCAATGCAGTCTTTCTCTTTTCCCAAAATGTCTTAATTAAACAGATGTGTGTCCTCATCATAAGACATTTTGACAGATTATTTTAGGTTGCTATCCAATATTTCAGGCTAAACCTCTAAGTTTCTGTTGTAATTTATTCAAATATTTGACATAACTGAAAAGGGCAGTTTAATCCAAATATAAATCGCTATCTTCAAGTAGTTCACTAGATGGCGACAAAAGGCCCATGTGTTACGAGTACTTGCAGTGCCTTTTTGAAGTATTGGCCTGCCTGTAAAATCTCAATACTCACCTATGTAATGTACTGTTTATGACTGTTTTAAATTTATGTACAATCCAAGGTCAGCTAATGTTTTGTGTCCTTTGTTTGACAAGAGTGCTTTAAACAACTCATAATACATTATTTGCAGTATTTCTCACATTAATGCAAAACATATCCTGTTTTTATCATTTTTAATGGGAAAAGGATTATTTATATCACTATATTAGTTGAGTTTTAAAGCCACAACCAGCCAATATGGCTAAAGCAGCAGCATGAAAGGCCCACAGTTAGCTACAAGTTTACTAACACAGCATGGCGAACATTGTTTAGCAGGTGTGTTCTTGAAAGCATCTGTTGTGGCTGTCCAGACAGCTTTAGTGATTCCTAATTCGGGGCTTTAAAAAGGTGATAAATGTGGGGTGAATAAACCAGTTACATGTACTGACTTTGCAAGTCCTCTCTTTGTTGGTCCCTTCCCAATATATACACATTCAGAATTGAATATGATATTGAGGTAATGATATACATTCTTGAAAACATGCTCATAACTTTCCTGCATGGAATGTTTGCAACAACAAATACATACGTACACACACACACACACATATATATATATATATATGTGTGTGTGTGTGTGTGTGTGTGTGTGTACGTATGTATGTATGTATGTATGATGAAAGTATGTAAATTACTAAAACAAATTTGTTTTAGTACAAACAACAGATGTTTGTTTTTATTTTAAAACATGCAAGGGCAGAGTCTTTTTGATCTTTAGATCTTACAGGAGTTGCCTGCTCAAATCCACGGGATCTCACCAGGCCCTCTGTTGTTTTACTCCTGCCTCACGCGGCCCTAGCATGGGGAAAAGTCTGGGAGGAGCGACTGACCTAGATTTGTCCAATGGGATCCCGCGAAGGGCAGACACTGACCTACTTTAAACCAATTGGATCAAGGCAAGGCTGCCGGTAGGCAGCAACCGCGCGTGCCTGGGCCATGTGCGCTCTCTGAATTCTAGTGTCCGCCTTAAGGTGGTGTTGAAAGATATTTGTGTCGGCCAAATCTAAGAGCTCACGTTTTGTACATATCAGAACGTCTGGTCCTGTTTTATTATCATAACTATTGCTTTATTGCTGTTGGGTGGAGTTCAAATCCATGTATATCTAAAGGTTTGAATTAGCCTATGTCCATTTTTAATGACTTGATTGTGCATAGTGTATCATATTAAAAATCCCCATGCTTGTATGTGCCTCTGTGCGCTTAATTTAAAGTAGACCTATTCTAGACGATCGCAGATTCTAGTCAATCCATGGGGAATGCTTGTGCAGGTTACTACTTTCAAGTTCATTTTGGCTAGCTCTTTGCCTGACAGGGCATAAACACGTCTGAGCATTAGATTGAACTACGAAAATGACGCAGCGAACAAGGGGTTAAGAAAGTAGGCGTACTCTGTCGTTAATATGTAATCTTAGATTTAGGCTATTGGTTAGGAGGTCCTGGCGGGGTTCTTTCGCGCTATACTGGCTGGTAAAAAAAGGTTTCTATAATTAATATTAATTAGCCCCTCCCATCTGTGCTATTCCCCGTGAGAGGTGATGTCACGAGAGCTGCCCGTGTTCGTTCCAGCTGACTTTAGCCGCGATTCGAGCGCTCGCTTTACCGAGTGGTAGAGAAAGCAAGAGAGAAAGCGGTTGCGAAGGTTAACAACAAAAATAACGCGGAAGAGAGTGCGTAAAAAAGGTACAAATAAAGGGAACAAATAAGTTCAACCATCGATCGCAAATGAATCTTGTTTTACTTTACTGCATCATCGTATTTGTGGTGAAGACGATCTAATTTTTTTATGATTAAATAACACTTTGAGGTGCTCGAATCGTAGTAGATTCCTAACGACTGGATTTAGCATAGATTACATGCACTCTTTTTCACTGCTCACTTACAGTCATTTTAGGCTTGCTTTTTGTCGTCCAAATTTATGGTACCTCTGGCTCCATGGACGCCCATAATTTTCAACTGTTTCAGTTTTTCGGGAAATATTTTTGTCCTGGCCGGGAAAAGCGCCAACTCAATTTGATGACAAATGTCAACAAATGAAAGGAGTACCTACTGTCAACCCGTCAAGACTGGAGCTTCAGTTTGTCGCAAGCAACTTTGTTGCTGAGAATCGCCCAGGGCGGCAGGTTTAAACATTCTTAAAGGTGGTATGCTAGTATATCTGAAAAGAAGATGGAGCATTCCTACTGAATAGACTATACCGGACGTACGCCTTTCAGTTTCCACATGGAAATGGATTATGTGCTGCGTTTTTCGGAAACGTTCTGGATGCAATTAGAAGCTTAAATCTTTACACTACTGTACTCTACCCTCTGCCGCAGGGACTTAAAAGATTCTCGCAGATCAACTGAAGCATTTACAAAACTGCAAAGAACTCTAGTGTTCAGTAGCTATATTTCTATAATTTCTTTATCCAGACCGATCGACAGTTGGTCAGTGCTGTTTTAAAAGTTAATCTGCCAGGTGTCGTCAGGCTATGTCCAGGCCACTTTCTCAGCTTTTACCTCCAGAGCTCCCCGCAGGAGCCAGCCCACAGTTTGGTCCTGCTAATCCAGCGGCTTCTACCCCAAATGGCCACCTAAACTCTATGGCTAGTCTGAAGTCTCTTCTGCAGCTTCCAATTAAAGGTGACAACAGAGGGAAGGATTGCTGTGAAATAAAAGGTGAATGTCTTGCTTTCTGATATTTTCTGTGTTTAGGCCTATAGCCTTTCTTAGCTCCTGCATTCTCCCTTGCTGTCAGTCTTTATGATTGTTCTGTGATAGGAAGCAGGGCCTTCAGGGGTGAGTAATGTAGTAACAGTGCAATAACATTCTAAGGTGCTTTATTGTTGGAGTTGATGACTAGCTTTCCAGAGTATCTCTGGGGTAAAATGACTACGGCAGATTACATCATTAAGAAATGTAGGCTTTTATTCCAAGATTTCAAATACAGGTCTTTCAGTTGTGTTTCTTAAAGGCAAAATTTCAGTGACTGATATTAAAGGGATGCCACACTCAGCTGTTGGAGACACACACACACACACACACACATATGCACACAATGACTATGTGTCTCCAATGGCCCCCTCTTGTGGGAAATCCATATCATAACTATGTCCCAGAGGCATTTTTCTTTTGTAGAAATCAAAACGGTGAAGATGATGATGATGTACTGAAGGATTCTGAACAAAGATGTGCTTCTGTAGATGTAAGATGTGAATAGGAAATGCATGCGCTACAAGGATGTGTTCAACGTCGATTAAAGTGCATTTTAACAGTGCCTCTTCTCCAGAGCTTGGTGCAACACCCTGAAATACACCCACACTCTCTGCTTTCCTTTCTGCTTGTTGTCCTGCTCCTTTTAGCGTCTCCTCTACCGTCTCCTCTACCATAACCATCTCCTTTACCATAACCATCTCCTCTACCATACCCGTCTCCTCCGCCATAACCTTCTCCTCCACCATAACCATCTCCTCTGCCATATCCGTCTCCTCTAACATAAACATCTCCTTTACCATACCCGTCTACTCTGCCATACCCATCTCCTCTACTATAGCCATCTCCTCTACTATAGCCATCTCCTCTGCCATAGCCATCTCCTCTACTATAGCCATCTCCTCTGCCATACCCATCTCCTTTTCTAATTGTCATCCTTTACCCGCTTTGGTTCTTCAGCCACTGAAACCTCCTGTATTGTTACACAAGAATGGAATGTAGTCCCTGTGCACAGTATTACTGTAACTGTGCGTTCCAAATCCGTTTTCCCTCCCTTGGAGTTCCTCGTTCAGGAGAACCCAGTGGTCCATGCACCTTCCTGGTGTGTTATTCCTCGTCCCTGCTGGTGCCTTGGTCCGTGGGTGTCCGAGCGCGTGATGCCAAGCTCATGGTGGCTGTGATGGTGGAGTTTTCACACTCGTAGCTGTGAGGCTCACGCATTAAAGCTCTGTGTGTGGACTCTAGAAACAGGCAGAAGAAATCTTCATTTGTGGTGTTTGAGGCAGAGCATTTTAACATCACATTTGGAATCTTATGCCAGTATATATTAGACATGGATGGAGGCTGGATATATCTGTTATAAAATGAAAATACATGATACATGTTTAGAATTTATATTGGTTCAGAGCATAAGATTACCATGGTGGTGAAAACACAGGCTAAATGTCATCAGCGTCATAAACGCAATACCCTTCTTCTTGTCATAGATAAAGACAAGCCCTTGGACTCTGACGAGGACTCGCTGGGTGGAGTCGGGGGTGTCGCTGGGGGTGGTGGCTCCATGCGTGGCTCCTCCCAGTCGGCTTTCCTGGGACCATTGCTGTGGGAGCGCACGTTGCCGTGCGACGGCGGCCTGTTCCAGCTGCAGTACATGGACCTGGAGGAGTTCCTGACCGAGAACGGCATGGGCTGCATGCCGCCGGGCAATGGCTCCAGCGCACAGGCCTTGATCCCCTCCCAGAGTGCGCAGTCAGCCGTGCCCAGCCAGAGCTCGCAGTGTCCTGCCTCCTCGCCGCCTCCCTGCTCCTCCTCAGCATCCTCCATCTCCTCCCTCTCCTCTTCGTCCTCCTCGTCTTCCCTTCTGGGCCTGGACGTGCCGCAGGGCCCGACAACAGGGCTACTGGGAGGTCCTGAGTGTCTGCATGGTAAGCGTTTGGGTATATACCTGGATGAGTGTGTATGTGTGTGGACCTATGTGTGAGGACCTATGTGTGTGGACCCATGTATGTATGTGTGTGTGTGTGTGAATTGCTGGGAAGTGTGTGATCTTTGTTATAACTAAGGGTTTACGTATATTTGTGTGTTCAGTACCTACATACTGTTACTTTAGTGTGTGCATGTTGCTTTGCTCTAGAAGATGAATTTGTCTATATGAATTGGAGAGAATGAATGTTGTTGGCTTGGGGGTGTGTTTTGTACATTTTTTTTTTTTGCGTGGCTCTAAGTGCATTGATCTGAGTATGAGTATGAGGCCCAGTAGTTCATTCTGACTGCAACGAGGACTACACTTCTCACCATAGTCCCTGGCATCTTTGTTGTGATGAGCTGGAATCATAGGCTTTGCAGTGATATTGCACATTATTCCACATTTAGTAATCTGTAAAATACTCCATTGAAGACTGTATTCAAAGTGGAATACTTCATTTTTTTAATGGTTACTAATGACAGGTCTGGATGCTAACTGATTAATCTTTGCTGAAGAAACAAAGTTTCTTTCTTTCAAAAAACCCATCCAAATTTGAAAACTACGCATTACTGTATGACGCTTATTAAGTCCTACAATTGCTAAACTGTAACTTTATTATTCAGTTACTAACCAGGTGGAGATGCCAAAGTAGCTGCTAGCTTCGGGCTTACCGCTAAAAAGAACATACTATAGTATTCAACTTCATAAACAACCTCTCATGCAAAAGTATCATGAGTGGGATTTCTTTTTCTAAAGCTTTGTCTAATGTAAATCTGGGTAACATAGCTAGTCATAGGAATCTTCTTTTACAGAAGCAACAGACTGTTCAAGTGAAGGGCAGAAGACTCCTATCTAAATGATATTAAGAGAACTACACGATTGTAGTAGCTTCAGTGAAAAACTGCTTGGTTGAAAAACTAACTATATAAACAGTGTGCGTTTGATAATCGGTAAGCAATCAAAACTTATTTAGGTTTGGCCTGCCAGATTCACTGTGTGGCAGTTGTTTTGGATGTTAATCTATTTACTTTATACACAAATTATACAAATAAGAATTGTCCTTAGATGTTTCTTTATGTGCTACATTGCATGATATTAGAAAAGTCCATTCAGATAGAAGCAGCATTGAAAATGCAGCTAAAAAAACAGCCAAAGACTTTCACAAGGAAACAGAGAGCAGAGAGAGAGAGAGAGAGAGAGAGAGAGAGAGAGAGAGAGAGAGAGAGAGAGAGATAGGGAGGGACTCTGCCTGTGTGTACTTCCCTTGCATGTTTTCGAATCTTGTTCCCTCTCGTTCTCTGTCTCACACGTTGAGGCCATGTGCAGGCGACTTCTCACGTGCTGGTGCAGAGAGCAATGAAGCAAGAAAGGGAGGAGGAGGGAGGGGCAACGGAAGAGAGGGAGGGGCAACAGAGAAAGGGAGAGAGAGAGAGAGAAAGAGAGAGAGTGCGCAGTCTTACTTAGTTGTAGTCTTTGTCGTTGTTGTGTCAACACTGACAGATATTATATGAGTGAATGCCTGAGACAGAAGAAGCTAGTGGGAAAGAACAGGCCAACTAGAACAACCTGAAATGGTGTGTGTCTATCTGCATAAGATAGACACACACACACACACACACACACACACACACACACACACACACACACCTCAAAGGTGAATGTATTTGTGTTTGATTCTGAATGTGTTTAAACCAATACGCCATTTTACATTCATGTGCTTGTGAGTTGGGATTTGTGTGTGTGTGATTATGGATATTTGAAGGTATTACAGACAGCTGTGCCTCTTGTTTTTGATATTTCCGTCAGAGAGAGAGAGAAAGAGGCTTAAGAAGGACAGCCTTCTCTATGCCCATGGGAAGGAAGGCTTTTTTTCTGGGTGTATTTTTAAATACACCAGGAGGAAACTGTATGCTGTTAGGAGCTGGATAATAGGCTGGGAGGGTGCTGGATGTCACGGAACATTCTTCTCCTGTCACACTTTGTTTCATTACTTTTATGGGTTTTTTATTTAAGAAAGAATCCATTATTTGGTTGGAGTTTTGAAAAAGTCTTAAAAGGAACACTAATTGGTAAAATACACAAATGATTGTAATGTATATATTTGAAGTACACAATATGTTGCTATCCTGCAAAGAGCAATTTTGTATTGGTAGGTTAACTGGTTAAATGTGTGGATTAAATGCATACATAACATTTACATAAAATACATTCCATAAACACCATTTGCATATGCGTGGAATATAAATGTGATTTATACACTGCATACACATATGCACTGTTCTTTGGTGTATAGCATCTGCAGTATAAACTACCATTATGACTAATGTATAATAAGCACCGTTTGGTTCATAGCATTCAGGTAATTTCCTCCTTTAAAAGCATTTTTCCACTGAAAAGGCAAAGACCATATGTGCTCATGGCATGCTTTTATTTATTTATTTATGAATTGAGAATGAGACTGAATGTATTCCCTGTGAGTGGTGTTCTGCACTGAATAAATCTGGTCTCAGATTGATCTGTATACAGAATGCTCATTTTAAAAACTGGAGGTGTTGTTTGGTTTATGACTGACCAGGCTGCCAATTGCTTTTACTGGCATGCCTACATGTTGACCTCTGCTGCACCCTGGTGGCCGCAGTGTGTCAATGCGACCTGCCCGAGCCCAGACTTTTAACACTCTCTCCCCTCCCTCTACAGAAGTGCAGGCTTTAACATCTGCTTCCTAATACCAACTGTGTGAGACTCAGGTTTTCTGAATCCACCCCTCTTGCTCCCGTCTTGTCTCATTTTCCTCTTCAGGAGGACAGGCAGTGCAGCAAGACCCATCTCCAAGCTCCTCCTGCCCGCCTCCACCTGGGCCCCCACCTACCAATGCAACTGATGTCATGGTGAACTTTGACCCAGACCCTGCCGACTTGGCCTTGTCCAGTGTTCCCGGACAGGAGGCATTTGATCCACGGAGGCATCGGTTCTCCGAAGAGGAGCTCAAACCTCAGCCAATGATCAAGAAGGCCCGTAAGATGCTGGTGCCAGATGATCAAAAGGTATACTCTCTATTTCCAGAACTCACCATTACCTCTTTGCCATGTGTTATAGGAAACTAGAGGCTGCAGTTCTGCCGACTGCCAGGTACAAGTCCAGTATGCATGATGCTTTACTTTTGGAACAAACAAACCATATCAAAATATAAAAAGAGATGCTGAAAATCAGAGGCCTGGACAATTCAGAGCAATTCCCCTCCTGCCCACCTCGCCACCCCCATAGATGGTGTTACATCATCTGTTCTCAAAAATGATGTAACACCATGATTCTAAACATTCCACTTTACTGACTCGCTCATGTGAATAACAGGGTGAACCTTCCTGAAAACGGCATGGTCTCCATCGGAGGAACTCTTAACTCTTTTATTTGTTTATTTTTTCCCCGCTCTCAACATTTCCCTGTCTGTTTTTATCTTTCCTGTTCCACCCCCCCAAAAAAGGACGAGAAGTACTGGAGCCGTCGTGTGAAAAACAACGAAGCGGCGAAGCGATCGCGCGATGCCCGGCGGCTCAAGGAGAACCAGATCTCCGTTCGCGCCGCCTTCCTGGAGCGGGAGAACGCGGCACTGCGCCAGGAGGTGGCCGACATGCGCAAGGAGCTCGGCCGCTGCCGCAACATCATCAACAAGTATGAGAGTCGCCACGGCGACTTATGAGGAGGAGCGCAAGGAAGGGGGGGGGGGGGGAGGGGGTAGGGTAGAAGAAGCGGCGGCGGTTTCCTCCTGAGGCGCGGGTTTAAAGATGGGACGTCCTAGTTGACTGCGGGAGAGAGCCGGTGGGTGCGCTTGTGCCAGGCGGGAATTGAAGCACTTCCAGATTGTTCCTCAGAAGGGCAGAGCGTCAGTTAGGTGACGCTGTGCATGTTTACACCAAGCACTTGGCAGTGGTTCAGTAGTCCTACTCGAAGCGAATGCTCACAATGTCTATACGTATACACTGTTCAGAACGGTTTCCAGAACTTTCTGTGAGTTTTGTTCTTTTCCTTTGGCTCTGCCAAACCCTAAAGTATGGTGGGCAAATGTAAGCTCATATAATGTTTTTTAAGGGTGGTTGTCAACTTTTGCAGTGTTACACAGACCTTATGAACATTCCTTCATTAGTTTGGCTCATTTCCTTAGTGAAAGAATTAGACAGATGACCAGGTGTAATATTTTCTATTACAAAAAAAATGTATATTTTTGAACTGATTATGGTCAAATAAGACAGAATAGGGGAAAGAAGAGATGATGATAGAGCACAATGAGATTTTGACACAGGAAAATTGTATATTTTTATATTTAACAAAGCAGATAGACAAAGAGATTTTGAAAGTAATCTTTTTTGTATATTTTATATATGGGTGGGTAGGGGTAGTTTTAGAAAAAGAGGGCTATATGAAGATGTTTTCAAAATCAGGATCTAGATCATTTGATAATATATTTTAGATTTAAGGAGTGGTTATGGTTAGGGAGATCAAGAAGGAGGTATATATTAAAATGCAAGAAAGAAAGAACAGGGTAGAACAGGGTAAATCATTCAAAACAAAGGTGTAGTATCAGAGGACGAACTTTGGGGGAAAAAAAAGAAAAACAACCACAGCTAAAGACAGAGTGAAGAGCACAATAAGAGGAGCATGGTATGTAAAGTTTATGGGTTTTGTTCAAGAACTGAATTTGATTTTCTCTTTGATTCCTTTTCTTAAATTTGAGTGTGTCTTTTGTCCTTGAGAAAAGGAGAAAGAGTTGAGGAAGGAGAAAGGAAATTATATAATATAAAAAGAGGTGCAGAAAATCGGAGGCCTGGACACTACATTTTATTCTTCATCAAAGCAATTCATGTACGAACCCCCCCTGTATATATTTAAATGTTTAAGCTACATCCACACATCTACATGTAAACACGCGTGTGCGCGCGCACACACATGCACATACACGGACTGGACCTTGGTTTCCATGGCCAGTACAAAACAAAAACAAAGCACAAACAAGACTCCCTCCTGCGAAGTCGACACACTCAAAGCTGTTTCAACAACAGGGCTCCTCCTTTCTCACTATGCCTCTTCCTCTCACTCCCCCAGTCCTGCTTTTCCGACACAGCGACCATGTGTGGCACTGGTTTGGAATATTTTGACTAGGTTTAGTTGGCAGTGAGTGGGATGCCTGGTGGCACATGTGTACTGTATTAAGACCCACATGAAAAAAACACCCTGGTGTTAACTGCTAACTTTTTTTGTTTGTTTGTTTGTTTTGTTTTTAAAAATAAATATGGTGCTCACCTAATCCCTCTATTCAATCACATACAAACCAACAGTCAACTGCCTATAATCTTGTTTCTATTAATGTTTATTTTATTGTTTCTTACTGTATGGGTATATATATATATATATATATACACATACATACATACATATGTATATATATATGGGGACATTATATACAC
>JAOYMR010000004.1:20957477-20973362 GCA_025802075.1 Tenebrosternarchus preto | reverse complement strand
ATTCTTCTATTTGATTCAGATCTGTTCCATTCTTCTATTTGATTCCGATTTATTCCATTCTTCTATTTGATTCAGATCTGTTCCATTCTTCTATTTGATTCCGATTTATTCCATTCTTCTATTTGATTCAGATTTGTTCCATTCTTCTATTTGATTCAGATCTGTTCCATTCTTGTTAGTTTCCATTTACATTCCTAGCTTCAGGCAGCTTGATTTAGTGAGAGTTCATGATCATTGAAATACAGAACCAGTTCTGTGCATGCAAACCTTGTTAATAGGAAAGCCTCAATCATACTTACGATACATTAAAACTCAGTAATTTTGATTAAATTTTCAGCTTAACAATAATGAGCAATACCCATGGGTTACCCTTGAGATGTACCCATAGGGTAATTTTATATTAAATCAAATGGCTGGTTGTGCAAGTTGTGCAAAACTGTACAATGTGTAACAATTGGCTAAATACCAGCACTACATGTGCTCTGTATTAATATTTACACTATACATACCTGAGTGTAACGGCATCTAGCGATGGGCACAAAAAGTGAGGCAGGATGCTGAGCGTAGTGAAGAACAGAAAGAAGTTTATTTTCAAAACAGCACACAAGTCAATGAACTCTGACAAAGACATGAGGAAACATACACCCTAAAATTTACGAAAACTAACGAGACACAGGTCACACAAAAGATTACATATGAGCAACGAAACAAGTCACACAAGACAACATACACACCAAACACAGATGTACACACACACACACACACACACACACACACATACATATATGACTAGGGGTGGAGTTGAAGGCGGCCACTGTGACAGACTCATTAAAATTCTTTTCATAAACTAGGATTATGTAAAAAGTATAAAAAATATCTAGGAACATTTTATAGTATGTAATGAGAATTTCAGAAAGGGACCTAGGACCAGTTTCTTACATCAGACTGTGACCCTCTTTTTTAAGAACTGTAAAACTACCTCAGAATAAACAGTACAATATTACTACTAGCTTATGCATGACAGGCTGGTTAATACGTATAAAGTGAATATTTATATTTTAGGTTCATGTTCATTAACCCTCACAAAGCATACATTCCAGTAGTACCTATTTTATGTATTTGTACCATTCTCCACCTTTTATGATTTATATTGTGGCTTCAGCCCTCTTTCTATAATTTCCACAAATCTTATTTTGAATATTCTTAGCAGTGCCTTTTAGAGACTAGCATAAGTGAAATCTTTTATGTTGTAAAACAGTAAAATTGTAACCTCTTGTCTTTTATAAGTGTGTCAAAAATGGAATAGCTAAGAACTGTGGGATCTGCACCATGATTCAGCAGAGAATTGTGCTTAACTGAAGAATTGTGCCAAACAACAGGCAAACTCAATGAATAAAATTTGCTGACAGCATTAGAATAACTATCATCAAGCAGTGGAACAGCTGACAGTAGCAGAGCAGAGGAGAGGAACTCCCAGGCTGGAGAAGTGGCAGCGAGGAGTCAGAGAAGCTAGTCTTGGCCATTGTGCTGTGCTCTCTGGTGAACTGCACCTGCTATAGCTACCCAGAAGATATTTAGAAAGATTTAAGAAAATTGTGCAACCACTGCAGAGTGTCACAACCACACCGTAGCAATGTGCCACAAACACTGTGAGGTAG
Organism: Tenebrosternarchus preto; assembly: GCA_025802075.1. Taxonomy (NCBI): domain Eukaryota; kingdom Metazoa; phylum Chordata; class Actinopteri; order Gymnotiformes; family Apteronotidae; genus Tenebrosternarchus; species Tenebrosternarchus preto. Next base: position 20,971,704 of record JAOYMR010000004.1, on the reverse strand, counting down.
TGACCAATGCAAAGCTAGCAAAAATGATCCAGTGAGCATTGACTACATGGCAAAACTAATTTTGGATGGCATTAGAACAGAGAAAAGAAGGTGGTCAGACCATGGAGAATGATTTCTTTTTTTTTTTTTTGTCTAATTACCCTTTTGATGAGCAAGAGAAACAAATCACAAAGCAAGCCATTGCTTCCACTGGAAACTTCAGAAGAGGCGTTAAAATGAGGGAGTTGTGTCCTGCCAAACTACTTTTCATGTGTCAGAACTAGCTTTCACTGGGGGTTGTCTAGGCTTTCTGCGTAGTCCTACCTCTCCTATTGTATTGAATGAGTTAGCTGCCTACTATTACTAGACAGTGGATCTGTCATTTCCATTATCAGGATGTGGCTGTTGCCAGGAAAAAAGAAAGAAAATGGGTGGAAAGCTGCATTTACAAGCTTGCGTTCAGTCAAGCCATCCAGATGTGGAGGCAAAAGTATTTAAACCTTACCTTGAATTCACCCACAGTGTACGTTTTAGCTTGTTAAAATTCACGACATATACATCATGGGGATAGGCCTGTCATTGACAAGCAATGGGTTTGACATAGGTGAGAGTTCAAAGGCAGCAAGTACAGCAGGTAAAGAGATCCAGTAGACATATCAGCAGGCAGGCTGTGACCAGAGAAATAACATTACTGCCCTCTCGGGATTATCAGACAGGTGTAAACAGCCAGCAGGAGCCAAACAGTCCATGACCATCATGATGAATGAGCTCAGGAAAAGCAAGTTGCTGTGATAGAACACTGTAGCATCGCAGTTAAGAGGGACGCAGTAGAACTGAGTAGGCTAAAAAGACCAGAGGGAAACACAGTTTTCATAGTATGTGGTGTAAAGTACATCTGGACTGACCAGGTTCAGCTCCAGATCACCACAGGCAGTGCTGATTCACTTGAGGAACCTTAAAGACAGATGGACAAAATGGCAAGGAGGTGGCAGTGGCTGGTATCATCAAACTCTCCAGTAACCCATGGATATTGACAGTCATCTGAGTCAAGAAGAAAGATTACAACTGGCATTTTAGTGTGTGGGCTTGTGTCACGTAGTTGCTGCATTTTGTACCTAGACAACTGGCTGGTGTACTAAGCCAATTATCACTGCATGAAGTGTCCACTGATATTAGGTCAGGAGGTTTACAGCTGAGTTCAGGCAACTGCCACTGCCTCCAGTGTCAGGTCAAGTTGCTAAGGGGAAGGAGTTGATTCCAGTGGAATCCAGAAGACTGAAACACAATCAATGTGGTGCACCATTACCCTATACCTAAGAGTCTAAGGTGAGCAGCAGCTTACAATGGTTGCGCTCAGACAGTGTGAGGTGGTATTCCAAACAGGTGTGTGGGGCTTTTGTAACAGTACCTGCATTAACGTTTCCTTACACAGCGCTGCCACATGTCATAGAGAGCCATGCCAATTACCATGTAACATTCTGTGTTCATTTTCTTAGCGAAAAGTTTGATGATCGATTTTTCATTGATGACTTTTTCTTTCATGATGATCAGCAAACAATCATCAACATTGAGTACCTTTTTGAAAGTAAAAATAACCATGATATAAAATATAATTACAGCCATCTAATTTCCATAAATCACATAACACTCCAGGCATGACTCAACACTAGCTATACCTAACTCACCTGGCCCAGCATCCAAGTGACATGATGTCTAGAGGAACTGTCATCCAGCAGTGGGTGTCTGTGTGCCAGTGTGACCTCTGTGCTGCATCTACCCAGTGCTGAAGATGCCTAATGATGGCAATTGCCTGGAGACCAGACCAGAACTGTATAGCCAAGAGGAAGCAGATCTGGAGGTGGCCCAGTAGCAGTGCTAGCTCCAGTGGGAGCAGATGCCTGATTAACCCGCTGCTGTGCTGTATGTGCCTGCCAAGGTGCACTGCTGCCAAAGGGACGCCCTGGTGGTATGTAACGGAATTCTTTATTGGTGCTGGGAGTGGATACATGGCCAAGTTCTGTGGCAGTTGATGATATGAAGCTTGAGAACGGAACGCGGTGCATGACGTTTCTTGAGTGGCTACAGCAGCATTTCTACACCTTCATTGCTGTTCCTTTGGCATCTAAGGCTTCTCTGCTCCAGTCATGGACTCTTATAGAGTGGGTGGGCCTTGACTTTCTGGTCTCCGTGTGTTACATATTATACCATAAATCTGGTCCTATCAAAGCATATTGTCATGCTTTGATAAGGACATGGGCTTCACTGTCTCATAAAGATGTCATATTTTGTCTTATTTATCTTATTTATATTAGTGTATTTATTTGTCTACTTTGACATGTTATTCATAGTGTGCAACCTTTTAGTACTAGGTTTCAGCCTTCAAGGGTTCGTATCTGTTTCTGGTGACATCACAGATAAGCAGTTCATTACTATACCACAAGATATTGCAGCAGCCCCAATAGCTTTCCTTGATAATGTGCTAACACTGTTAGATAAAACACTGTGGGTCTGACATACCAATCAAAGGCATAGAATTAAGGTAAGTGAAAGTTACTTTGCACTTGGTTTAAACAAACAGAATTGGTTTCAGGTAAAGTGAGTATAGGACTTCACAGTTGTTGGTGGCAGGAGTATCATTGATTCTAGGAAATGACTTAGCAGGTAGGTCAATACTCCCAATTCATGAACTGATAACAAAGACATGATTTATTTGTACAGCCCAAGTTGATGGAACAGGTTGTACTCGCTGTATTGACTAGTGTACTGGCTAGGATTCATTCTATGAGCAAATTACAAAGCACTTTTGTAAGTCGCTCCGGATAAGAAAATGTCTGCAAAATGCCTAAAAAGTAAATGTAAAGGTTTAACTGTTTTGTGTAATAAATTCTTTGTAATATTTTTACTGCATGTTCAGTACGTGTGCTCTAAGTCCCATAGATAGAATTTATTTGTCTGATACATTTTTTAAGGCCCAGACGCATCAGCCTGGTGCTCTCAGATCAACAGCAGCATGCCTTTGTTAATATGTTTAGTATGTCAAACTGTACATATGAAATACGAACAAACAGTGTACATATGAATCACGAACAAGCGGAATTGTTTAATGTTAGAACCACATGGCACAGTTACACTCCAGAAACGTTACCTTTATTCCACAGGTGAGCCCATATTCTGGGGAGCCCAGCGTTAACAGTCATTCTGCCAAAGTCACGATGGAGGTAGTGGAGGAACAGGAAACCAAAGCACTCTTTCCCAAATACAGAATACCTGACAGTAAAAATGCAGACCCTTCTGTATGACAAGGGATGTTATTGCTGTCATAATCACAGCTATATACATACCATCACAAGCTAATGCCAAGCTAGCCACAGAAGAACAGTATGTCACTATCAACAACCAACAACACATTTAGAAGATGTGCTGGTGATTGTAACAGGACTATTAATCACTCAGAACTAAAGGTTGTACTGCCCAAATTTCACAAAAATGAAATTCTCAACCAGAAACAAGAATATCCTTAACCTTGAATATCCTAAAGTCTATATGAACATCCCAGGATCTTATATCCACATTTGGTCTGTGGGGCCTTGCTTCGCTGTTACTGGTACTGACCCTATCCTTCAATCCTGTTATTAAACTGTCCAAGCCTAGAGTGAGGATGCCACCACACTACAGCCATAGACTGATATGTATTCAGATCTGGAGGCTTAGGAAAATTCCTTATCTGTCCTAACCTTGACTTATGCACTAGGACAGCAGTAACCACCTTAACCATTAAAATGTATCCAAATCAAAAACCATGGCTGGAAAAAGACTGTACATTCTTTGCTCAAGGTTCAGGGTGCCTTCGGGATGGATGACATGGAGGTTTACAGAAATGCCAGTAAAGAACTGAAGAGGAACATTAAAGAAGGTAAACAAATGTACAAGCAGCACATAGAAGTGCACTTTGAAAGCAGAAACCCCCCACATTAAAGCGGCATTAAAGCTATGACAGACTCCAACAACACAACCCTCCACAACAACAACACTGCACTCCCCGACATCTCAGACAAGTTCTTTGCACACTTTAATGACAAAAACAGTAGAATTCTCACATCACCAAAACAGAAGCAAGCGCTCATCCTACACCATAACTGGGTGAGATCTACTCTTTTGAAAAATTATATCACCAAAGCGGCAGAGCAGGAGAGAGTTTCAGGCTACACACTGAAGTCGCCTGCAGATCAACCAGCAGAGGTGTTCACCAGCACTTTTAAGATCTTTTTATAGCGACCTGCAATCCCCAACTATCTCAAATCTACCACCATTGTTCCAGTGCTAAAAAAAACCCCTCAGGATTCAAATACCTGAACTCTACTCATGGATTATGGATTTCCACACCAAAAGGCCTCAGAATGCAAGAATGGGTAATCGAAACTTGACATTCACTCTGAGGAGCCCAGTCCTCTTCACTCATGATTGCACCCTCATCCACTCTTTTAACACTATGGCATCGGGGCTTCACTAGACCCAACATAATGGGACACGTACCCCAATAAAATATTTCCATGCACCACTATAATCATGGAGGTGAAAAGTTAATAAAGGCATAATGCTTTACATTTTAACCTGGATTGCTGAATAGAGCTACACGACACAAACATTAGCACCAAGCAAATTTAGTATAGGTAATATATTTCCTACAGCATTCCAGTATCTTTCCAAACACTTGATCGGCAAGCAATTTCAGAGTGTCACAGGTGGAGTTGAGAGAGCTGCAAAAAGCGAGACAGGACTGCCGAGTGCGATATAAAAACACTGTTTAATTTCTGTTTCGTTTTGTAATGAGCAGGGAACAGGAGATGAACAGAGAGAAAAGCAGAAAGAGAGAAAGAGTAAAAAAGAAGGGACAGGGAGAAGGACTGGGCCTTTTTAAACCTGCACATACACACAATTCTGTCCCTATGATTGACTGACAAACAAAGGAGTTAAGATGCGCTCCCTTAATTCTGTGTGCCCCTATACAACAGGGAGTCTAGAAACACCCCTGCTATAGTGAACTTTGCTGTTTTTAATATTAATTTATGCTGTCTTTAATAATAATTTTATATGGTATTGCTTATTGTTAAAACTAATTTTACATGCGATGATCTACAATCTATAGGCATTAATAGTCGAGATTAATATAACTAGATGCCTAGACCATTATTTTTATGATATTAGTTATGTCATGTCTGATTTAGATCTGTAGGTTAGTATTCAGCAACATATTGCTGCTCAAAGTGAAGCAAAGTTTAGGGCTGCTAAGAGAGAGAAAGCCTTCACCACAGAGAAATTACTCCTTTGTCTGAGTTTTTATAGTTGAGCACTCTGTATAGATTGCTGTCCCAGTAGTTTATCATTCCCAGGTGTTAGACTTACTCCTTGATCGGTGTTTATCAGTGTTTAACATTTGGGAGTATGGCCATTTCTTCTGGTGAAGTCTAAAATTAGATGTGACTAAGTACTGCCATTTGCATTGGACATCATCTAACTAAAAAGCGGAGTTAGACCAGATGTCTCCTTCCTGTATGTTATATTGTCTTTATTATGGATAGTGTAATATCGAAAATAGTGTTTACTGATGATAATGAGTTTTTCTCAGTGTTTCTGAAGCTATATGCTCTTAAAGTGAAAGTAAAATCTTAAAAGCCTTTATCAACTTCTGCTGTTCTGTTAGATCAAGGTTCAGACTTCATGTCCAATGTACTAGCTATGACAGAATCAGCTGGTTACTTCTGAGATATTTATTTAGCACTTTAGCATGACAAACTTTTGCATCCCTGCAAAACTGAAGGAAAAGCCTACTCTAAAGTAACCTTGAACAAAAAATATAATGGAAGTATAGAAGCCTTCCCAGATTTCCTAATTGTATAAAACAGTAAAAATGGGAGGACAAAAAGAAAATATTATTTACCCCGTGTTTCCTGAAACATACAATATTAGGAGAGTGGGAGAAGGGGAGAAGACAAATACATACATTGACCGGTACACCCAGGGATGTAGCACATGCCATTCACTAACGCTGCTCACTGCTATGCTCTGTTGGCCAAGAACTGTTTCACAAAGTGTCTTGAGACATGAAATTTCAGAATCAGAGTGCTACTATTATGATTGAGACATTTGTGGAGGAAACGTTCTGTGGCCTCAGGGTACCATTTGGCTAGTGCTATGTTCAGAAGAGAGCAGCACACCGCTGAAGGCTGACACTGAAGAAACAGCAGGGCCTGCATACCTTCAGAGGTTATGGTGTCACCTTGGGGGTTAAGGGTTAATGGTGCTCGCCCTCACTCCCAAGCAGCTGAACAGGGTGTATGATACCTGATGCCAGGTGGAGTCTTTCCAGGCAGGAGCCTCCACAACCCTGACTGGGAAAAGGAAAAAGCTGATGAACAGGTGAATGAGGTTTGCACAGTATTGCCCAAGGAGTTGGAAATAGCCTGCCAGGTCCAGTCAGGACCAAGCTGACATGACTTTGCTGGGACATTAAGACAGATTGGTACGAAAGCACCTCCTGAGCCTACAGCCCAATAACTCCAAACCCACACAGCCCACACCAACCAAAGGTGGGTAAAAATACAAATACATTTTCCACAAATGTATCAAACGAAATGATAAAACATTGATGCCAAGAGTATTTAATCAAGATCACAGCAAAATACATTTATAGCATTTACAGCAAATTAATGTTAATGTCTGATACATACAATGGACACACTTACTATTAATGCATGCATACTACTGAATAAAATCCTGAGGGCCATAATAATGGAAATGTAACTAGCTAAAAATACATTACACCTTATCACTTTGCTTGCAGTGGTAATGCACTTCTATGGTACCTTTTTATATTAGGTCTTGTGATTAGTGTATTTTTTTTTCAGGATCAAGAACTCTCATGTATATTTAATGTACATTTTAAGTAGGCTAGCTTTTAAAATATTTATTGCATTCCTTGTACAAAAATTTTAAAAAGTATTTTAAAAAAAAGCATATAATTAATATCCAATCTCTGATGCCAATTCCAAAAGAAAATACCCCTGGGCAAAGGAGAGCAGGTTATATAAAATTGGACAAACAAATAGACTGTTTGTTTAACTGTGGAGCACTTCAGTGGGCTGTATGGCTGGACTGGCTGTGGGCTGTATGGCTGGACTGGCTGACCCCTGGTTGTTTCAGTGGTAGGTTTGTTCTGTCTGTGTATAGCTACTGTTGCCCCTAATTTGAAAATTCTCTAGGCACTAGAGTCCTAGGCACTGAAGTTTCTTTGAATTCCTCATCCTCACAGTGTAAAAAAAGAGAAATGTTATCCCTAAGGAAACATTCAGGAGGCAAAAAGCTTCTAATGTTGAAATTGTCACACTAGAACAGCCCTAACCAGAACCATATAAATCTGAAAGCCTTAATCATTTTAGGGTTGCATGATTGTATTCGAAACTATATAGTTGCACTTCACACAAGAGGTTATGAAAATGTAAAACAGGTAATTTTCACAAATTTATTGATATTTTTGAGATGAGAAGTAACAAAGCTTGTTTCCGGAAAAACTCTAAACCTCTTCAAATGTCCTCTCTTGACTCTTGACAAAGGTGAGAAAAACACTTAGCATATTCATGGATGTTATCAAACCATAAGAGGCCTTGACTATGATTGCAAGGTTACAAAATCAGAACCAATCAGCCATTAAGAACCGAGCACTTAGGAATTAGGACACATAAAACCACATCCTGTGTCATTATCGCACGGCAGGAGCGTCCATATAAGGGAAGATGGGGTAACTCTACCATACAGGGTTCCCTTGCACGTGGAAATTATTATTATTTTTTTTTGGTTTAATGAAATACCGCTTGTGTTTATTTATTATTTATTTATTGTGTCTATGCTGCATTTTCTGCAATGCAACTGGCTGGGACCACAGCCATCGTTATGTTTGCTGGGACCACATCCATTGTTGTGTCAGCTGGGACCACAGGAATCGTTGTGTCTGCTGGGGCCACAGCGATCGTTGTGTCTGCTGGGATTACAGCCATCATTGTGACTGGAAATACTAAAATCCTGCATTTTGTAAACAGTATCATAATTTTTATTAATCAAATCTATTTTTTGTTTCCCCTCAATTAGGGCAAAATATCCTTTTACAGTAAATTAACTGGTGATAAACTCTTACATTATTGAAGTAAGTTGTATGGTAAATTTTATTGCAAAAACATCAATACTGCATCTACAAGGCTCTGATTAAAGTTTAATATTTTGCAGTAAATTTGCACACCATCACTGTTACTTTTTTCAGGGTCACATAATCATAAACTAACCTGTTGACTCTTTATTAGATTGCAATATAAGAACAATACGAACAATAATTTCAATAGTTTAATTTATAGTTTTAATTTATAATTTATGTAATTTAAGCAGTCTAATCCTATTTGACATGCAGGCATGAATATAGGCATAGTAAATGCGGCAAATCTCATGGGCAGCCTGCCAAGTAAGACAAAAACCTTTAATACACAGGAGGAACTAGTAATATAGTACTAAAGCTCTGCTGCAGGAGGAACTGGTAATAGAGTACTAAAATTCTGCAGTAGGATGTTTAATTCCTCTGAGGTAAAATATCAGTGCAGTGAAAGAACCCTCCAGCAACACATAAGGACCTGTGGCAGGTAAGTATATATCTATTGGTACAGAAGAACACCATGGATTCCTGCTGGGGTCCTGAGTAGACATCTCCTAACAGCAACACCAGAATTACCTTTAAGGAGCAGCATGTGTATGCCTGAATGGAATTTCCCATCTCCACAGCAAAATGAATTTTCTGTGGTGCTTATGTGCAGGTTGATATTTTCTCACTGGTTCTGTGTTTTCTCAAGAGTCTCACTGTTCTGTCCAGTAAACTCCAAACATCTGCAAGAGGTAATGAGATATTGACCACCAAGGCATTTGCCTCCCCAAAGAACAAAACAGTCTTTTATGAAATGAGTTATCCTGATGAATTAGCGGTGAGAATAGAGACATAAACACTGTTAATCAGACGTAAGGACAGCTAACAGGAGCTTGCAAATGCTGCAAGAATCTATATGAAGTCCTTTAGTGTGTGGGTTTATCACGGCTTGATAGCAACCAAGGATATCAATTAGTCAATCAGTTTGCAGGCGCCTCTGGTGAATGGAGAGAGAGAGAGAGAGCGAGAGAGAGAGAGAGAGAGAGAGAGAGAGAGAGAAACGGAGAGAGAGAAAGAAAGATAAAAAGAAAGAGGGGGAGAAGAGCATAAAACACCCTTTCAGAGACAGCATCATGGCGATGACACATCCGTGATTAGCTGTCCTTCCATCCCATCCTCCTCACGAGGTTATGGCCACTTGTACACCCTGAGAGGATGTCTGAGATGTGATCGCCTGCATCACAGGTGCGCAGAGCAGAGGTAGATGCTAATGACTCCATTCCAACATGATGTTAATTATGATTAACGAGGGGGAAAGGCTTGGTGCAAATGGCATACAACAATAGGAAATTCAACCATTCAAATAAATAAGGATTAGAACAATCCTGAAAATTAACTTTACTTATATGTGACCAGTTGTACTTTAATGTCTCCTGATCTGACAAAGTGGAGGTATGGTCACTGACTTCAGCCCTACAAAATAGTTCCCACTTTAATTTAAGACCAAATACATTCCTATTTAGTTTCTTAATTTGTAATTTATTTATTAGTAATTTTTAGTATATCTTTCTAGTTTTACACATAGTAACAGTATTTGTAAAACTAGAAACACTAAAGATATGAGCTACACTCTGTTTGCAATACAGAAGCATAATTTTCATGGTTAGTGTGAAATCAGGGAGCAGTAGCTGGTCCTCACAGGAAGGCTTTGGTTTTAAGCACATAGCAGAGTAGCCTGAATAACAAATGGTAGTTCATGCTAATCTTACTTTATGAACATGTTCATTTTCATAAGTCACAGCAGCCCACAAGCTGTGTTCAGTTTGCATCACAGCATCAACACTGATTGCTAAACTGAGTTGTGTTATAGACACTGATGACTCATTAATGTGCTTGAGCTCACTATGCTTTAGCACGTTTACTACCAGCTACTAGCGCTCAACATCACAGTTCATGAGACAAGAACATCACAGGCATGATTCTCTCAAGAAAATAAGAAAATACTTTTCAGTCTAGGAATAGGTTACATTTACTGGGAAACTGTTTTATGCCCAGTTATCTTCCAAATGGTAGTCATTTGGGTTCCATCTGCTATCTGATCCTCCCCTGTTGTTTTGCCACCAGCCAGTCTATGAAAGCAAAAGTGAGTGTTTCTCTGAGATATGTGAGCCCAGCTATCACAACTTTTTGAATTGCTACTCACGGTGCTTACGTCAAACTTCTGCGTATGTGAAGCAGCAGTAACCCAGGGCTGACCATCAGAGAGCAAGGCCACTTGGCCAGCTGAGTTCTCTTTGATTCCCAAACATGGATAGCTATGGGATTCTCTTCACTATGGAATTTTTGGGATTCAAGTTCAGGTTCAGGTCCTGGCAGCTGGACACAGCCATCTTGGTCGGCACGATACAACCTCAATCAATAATCTCTTAGTCAGCACGATACAACCTCAATCAATAATCTCTTGGTCGGCACGATACAACTTCAATCAATAATCTCTTGGTCGGCATGATACAACCTCAATCAATAATCTCTTGGTCGGCACGATAGAACCTCAATCAATAATCTCTTAGTCAGCACGATACAACCTCAATCAAAAATCTCTTGGTCAGCACGATACAACCTCAATCAATAATCTCTTGGTCAGCACGATACAACCTAAATCAATAATCTCTTGGTCAGCACGACACAACCTCAGTCAATAAACTCTTGGTCAGCATGACGCAACCTCAGTCAATAATCTCATGCTGAAAAAAGACTGTCCTTATATGGAAATTGAAATTTGCACATGCACACACATGCACGCGCGCACACTCGCACACACACATGCGCACACACACACACACACACACACACGTCAAAGCATTTCTGATAAAGTATTCTTAAATACTTTAGTTTTATGAGAACATCCATGTCTTGCCAGCCAGGATGATTGCTGATTATGAGGTGGAACAAGAATTGGCATAAAAATTATCTATATTAGATACCCATACAGCCATGTGTATACCAAGAAAGGCTGCACTTATACTGTGTAGTAAAGGGTTGTGCAGACTGAGGCTAGCAATATATTGACTCAGTACCCACTGTCAATCACCAATTCAGGCAGTTTGTCAAATCTAGGCTGTATGGCAGACAGTCAGTTCAGCAGTAATATATTTTTGATCCAATCTCAAAAAAAGTTTGGAAAGAAGTTTAAAAAGTAAGCTCATATTATGAACAAATAAAAGCTGTTTGTCCAATCATCAAGGATGTAGTCAGGGTATAGTAGGCTAAAGAAGGGCACATATTTACGTTTACAGTAAAACACTCCGAAAGGTTTAGAGAAAATGTGAATGATTGACACTTGAAGGGGCAGATTAGATTTTAGGGAAAATCCCATTTTAAATGGATATGTTAGAATTGTGTGTTTGTTAGTTTGTTGGTCTGTGTGTGTGCTTGTGTATGTGTGTGTGTGTTTATCACTGGCAGATGCTAAAATGGACTTTGAGGAAAATTACTTTTCTCACACAGATGGAGGTCTTGGAAAAGAAGAATCATTTTGAATATGAATGATATAATTTAGGCATCCACCATTGGGCACCTCTAAGTGCTGAAATCAATATGATAAATTCAATATTCACTGTCAAAACATGAACTATATCACCAAAATATTGTTTAATAGAACATTGTCCTGGTGTTGTTATGGCTTGAAGTATATTTATTTTGGGAATAATAGTTTACTTTTTATTGATCTAAATAAAAACAAATCAATAAAATGCCATAAAACAAGTCTAAAAATTGAAATAAAAAGTAATATGTGCACTTACTACTAAATCCAAATACACTGGTTTAGTTCATTCAGAAATGTATGTCTGGATGGGGGGGTGGGGGTTGCATTATGAGTTGGAGTTCAGACATATATGGATGTATCACATTGTGATGAAACTGGTGATCATGCATTTCCAAGTCTCCAGTTTTACCTTTATCAGTTGTACTGGATCAGAATTCAGACATTACAAATCTGTGGAGACATCAACTAGCCTCATTAAAAATGTGAGGTACCATTTAATGATCACTCTAGCTCATGCTTCAGTTTCCTTTCAAATGCTTTCAGGTAGATTATTCAGGAATATAAGACAGCTAACTTTAGCTATAGGATCTATCTTACCATTCAGTTTAGAAAATCAAGTGCTTTAAAGCAGCAGCAAACTATATCAGCCCATGTAACTATTTTTATCCATAGCTATAATGTTGTAAAGTTATTTAACTTAGTGCCAACAGATTATTCTCTCATCAAATGATTTCTATTTCCTTTTTCCTTTTTGATCAGTAGTGTTGAATATTTTATCATTTTTTTTTACCTTTTCACATTCCCTGTAATAGGAAAGTACCTTTGTGTGAGTGTCAGCAGATCTTACTCAGCGCAAATCATCAGTATAGTTCAACCATGAAAAATGATGTAGCTCACTGATCCATATATCAGTGGTGTACTCGTGATGTTTTTTTTTTTTATGAATTTATATTACCTGTTATTATTTTATTTAGTAGGAGACACATTTTTTGCTGAGATAGATAGATAGAGAAAGAAAGAGTGAGAGAGATATTAGGCCATGATGCTTTCGCTGAGGGAGTAGACCTAGGTCTTCAGCTCGATAGGCTAATCATGAAGCCCATCAGTCCTATTACTGCTTGCAGTTATGGGTTCAAGACTCTTGGGACTGGCTCTGACGCAAAGATGTGAGCTGCTTCGACATACATGGCAAGTTAGCTTGGCCACAGGTAAATATTCTGCTTCATCAGCACACTGCAGCGCATTAGATCACTCGATTGTACTTATTCAGTGAGTGAATGCAAGTAATGATAATTGGTTTATGCTAGAGGTTGTAAGAGTATTTTTTTTCTTTCAGTCCAGTTGTGCTAGACATAAAATGCATCAGAAAATCAAAAGGTATACCAGAGCCACATTAACATTATTTAATTAAATACCGGTTTAAATTGTATAGCTTTAATATTATGTAGATTTTAAACTACATAGTTATAAATTGGACCTTTTGGTCTATACTTTGAAGTGATCTTACTATTCTACACAGCTCAAAGATCACAGGAACCCCAGCAGTCAGTCCAGTTAGGTATCATACACTACTGTACTGCAACTGAAAGTGACAACAGGTGCACTGGAGAAGCAACAGGAAGACAACTCCAAAAAAAAGGAATAGTTTTGCATGTGATGGCCACAGACAATTACTCTCTGCTTATCATTCCTAACAGATCCTTCTTTAAAGTACTGTGGTTTTCTGTTTTGCTAGTGTCCTTGTCACTACTAGTAGCATGAGATTGTTCCTGCAGCCCATTCATGTTGCACAATTACTTCAGCTCCTCCAGGACGACACATCCAAAGCATGAAGGAGATACCAGAACATGGACCATTTCACAAGGAGAGCCGGACAGTGCTGGAGAAGTGCATCAACCCAACAGCAGGTCATTTGCTCCTCTGAGCGAGGAAGGGCAGGAGGAGCACTATCACAGCCCTACAAAATGACCTCCAGCAGTCTGCTGCTGTGCATGTTTCTGACCAAATTAGAAAATCCTGGATAAAGGCATTAGGTACTGGAATGAAAACCAAAATATTGCCCAGCCTCTGGTGTTTGGAATGTGTAGACAGTCCCTCAATAATGAAAGCATTAATGTCACTGACTGTCCCTCAGGTTCCCCTGACCTGAATCCCATTGAGAACCTCAGGAACATTATGTACCCGTATATCCGATGCTGCCATATAGTGTCTCAGACTGTCCAGGAGTTCACTGATGTCCTGATCCAGGTCTGGGAGGAGATCCTCCTGGATACTGTAAACAATCTCATCAGTAGCATGCCCAGAGTCAGTAGTCAGTAGTGCATATTGGCACGTACAAACTACTCAGTTACATTATGAATTGTCATGATGAAATTTGCACAAATTAGAACAGTTTTTTAGCAGTGTAATAAGGAAAGAACATGGAGAACATCACAAACACCTCACTATACATTAGACCAAATCCTGTCATATGATGTGTTAAACATGGAGAACATCACACACACACCTCACTATACATTAGA
>JAOYMR010000004.1:20932884-20957377 GCA_025802075.1 Tenebrosternarchus preto | reverse complement strand
AAATCCTGTCATATGATGTGTTAAACATGGAGAACATCACACACACACCTCACTATACATTAGATTAAATCCTGTCACATGATATGTTAACATGGCTGTTTTTATTCATATCTCTGTTGCTCTGAACATCTATCAGCTCTTATCAGTGTTCCACAACTTCACTGAAACTTTCTTTGGCCAAATGAAGGTCAGTTGACTTTCTCAACATATTTCTGTTGGGCAGTTTCTGCTTAATAATGTAATGCTAGTTATGTACCTTAATAAGGTAATGCTAGTCATGTACCTTGCAGTCCCTCAATGGCCACCCTACTCTCATTTACAGTTTTTCTGCGTGATAGTGCTCACCACATGATGTTAGCCTCAATGAGGAGGATAGGCTTGGCCCCCCTCCTTTGTATTCCCAAGATTAGGCCAAATCACATAAAGAACACTACTAGCTCCAGGACACTGAAGCCAGAAATGCCAGACATTGTTGCCAAATGAATGTTCTCAAATAGTCTTTTACTGACAGCAAGACCACATTTGTGTATATAAAAATGATAAATCAATTATATCTCAAATGGATATTGCACAGTTAGAAGAAAGAATCATTTTGTCCTAGGAAATAAGAGATATTTTTATACTTACCTCATACTGACCTTAATTAAATTCACTTTGTTCTAAAGATGTTACCTCAAACTAAAAACACTGTAAAAACATATTTTTGTCTAGTGTATTTGAAAATATGGGGTTGCTAGATATAATGAGTAGAGTAATGAGAAAGGACACATTTGTGGAGTTAAGTGATGTTTATTGAAGGGCAAATTCATACCCATCAGCCTTAGAATTGTGCATAGTTGAAGAACTGTGAGACAATGAAACATAACCAGAATACATATGAAAAGTAGAAACAAATGTGAAATCAAGAATATAAACTAACTCCTGAAAGAATTACATGAAAGGAAACACCACATTATGAAACCTGTAACATCAACGACTGACATTGACTGACAACTGAGACAGGAGAATACAGGCTATAAATGCACAAGAGAATCAAGGAAAACAAGATGCAGCTAAAACAATACAGTACAAGACTGAAGACAAGGCCAGAGAAACAAACCAAAACAAAACCACAGTTTGAACCGGTAACATGACAAGCAGAAGCAAGTAGCACATAGTGCCATGGAAACTGCAGCCAGAGATGACACAAAGTGTACCTGTTATTGTAGACTGGCTATTTTACAGGGTTTGTTTTCAAATGTTTGCTTTTTTATTTTATAAGTATCTTTATAATATGAACAAAAGTCTACACTGCAGAGGGACTCTCTAGATATAAAGAATTTATATATAAAGTGCACCAGCTAGACCTGCTATAGATGAATGGCCAAACATATGGTGTAACTCTGATAACCCTAATTTCTGATTATTGCTTTATTAGACAGTAAACAAAACATTTCAGTGTAATGTGATTTTGAATGTCTTAACACTGATCATTATTAATGCTTTGAGGCTCATTAAAATGATTCTGTGGTGAAGGGACGAGGCACCAAACCTAAAGCTCTATGATCACCCTGCTGTTCACTTCATGGCACTTCACTTTTCAGAGTACAGATACTATGTTGTTGTTGTTGTTGTTGTTGTTGTTGTTGTTGTAAACTGTATATTCGTGGACTCGAGGTCTGGATCAGTCAGGCTATATTCCGCAAAATCAAAGAACTTAATGTGATCATGGCATCCTAGTAGAGTCTCTTTGTAACACAAAAGTACATTTACTTGTGGCATAAGCTTGTAGACTGTATCATGCGTAAGAGAACAGTAAAAATAGTCTGTTGCAGTATAATCTATGTATGTACCATTTTAATAGCTATCACATGAACTATTATACAAAATGAACCTTTTTTCATCTTATAGCTAATTAAAGATGAAAAAAATATTAAACATTTGCGAGACATAGACATACTTTAGCTTTTTTCCAACACTCAACTATACAATGTCTAGTCAACTTCTGGCAGCTTCATATCAAGCTTTGATAAGATTCGGATCTCTGAATTTGATCTCTTTCCTGCTCTGAAACATTGGAACACACAGAGATGTTCTTCCATTTTGTGGACAGTAACTGGCCAATCATGAGACCAAAGTACTGTATATGAACATTAAGTGTAGCTCTATGTGAGATGGTGAGGTAAATTTACTCTGTGCGAGATGGAGAGGTTCAGTTATAATTTACCCATAATACTTGAAATTACAGTTCTGTGAAATTGTAGAAAAGTCACAGAATGTTACATCTAATGTGTAATCATTTTAGCAAATTGTGTTACCTGCACTTCGGCAACTAGCAGTAAAACAACAAAGATATGTAGAAAAATACAGTAGAAATGGCTACCATCTCAGAGCTCAATGATGTGATGCTGTTGCTGGACGACTGCAATAACTGAGAGAGGTCGATCAGATTCCTAAACAATAAGGAACAGAAGTGCATTTTCCATGTCTAACAAATAACATATATAAGTCATTATAAGTCATGAATGTTTTGTTCTCCAGAACAGACTAAACTACTCTGATCTCGGTAACTCGTTGGGTGATGGTTTACGCTAAGTTTACACTCAGACTAAACCAACCAGACAACCCCTTTTCTAACCAGAACGGACATTCAGAACACACAATGCATGTCATTTTTGAAAGAAGAGAGGTGAATAACTGCAAGAGTCTATTGCAGATTGGTGATTTCAAACCTGATTTCATCCATTAGCTGATTAACAGTTAATTACTCAATAATGTGAAATACACATATTAGTTTACAGGGTACATTACAAAAGTGAAATGGTACTGTAAGGGAACAGTAAACATGTGGAATATTACAACATGTGGATGAACTGTAAATGAATTTCTATGCTTCTGTAAATTGCATTTAAGATTTGATTTTTTTTAAAGATGTTTTAAAAATGTTTTGTATAAATATTCTCAAATACATACAAAAAATCAATATTAATAAACGATTTTCTAAAATTACACTGAACCTGACATGATTTACGGTAGTATGGTGGTAGTGGATAGCCTATTGTATCAAAACTGCAAACAGAGGTCAGTGCCCCCCTCCAATTATGTGCAAGACTGTAAACAGATGTGACAAGAGTCTTGGACTTTTAAATTAATTAAGATTATTTTTAACATTTGAAGGAAAATGAAAGGTATTTGCTATTTATGCACAAACAGACAGGAAGAAATATGAGGCACGCTATCTTTACGGGGAACGCACGCACACACGCGCGCGCGCGTGCATGCACAACACATATACTCCCCATCTTTCTTTTTTTTCTCTCTCTCTCAAAGCACACGCACACACGCAGTAGTGAATGATTACCTCCAGATAAAGCGGGAGTGTGCTGAGTGCTGAGCAGGATGCCGCGGCACACGCATTCTGCAGCTCTCTACATCCTGATGTCCAACAGAGGACAAAATGACCGGCTGAGGGAGGAATACAATTGAACCAGATAAGAATCCTTAAGAGTGTGCTGTTCACCCTGATAGCTCACTTCTCATTCTTGCTCCGTGCAAGAACATAATTACTAAGACTAAAATACGGATAGGCTACACAGGCTTGTTTTTTATACATTAGGCTGATGTCGTTTTATGGTAGTTCGAATTTTTTCAACACTGAAGTGGAAGATACTAGAAGTTGAGTCCTCGAGGAACAGATAATAAGTAACTGATCCGGAGGGTTGAGATGCTGTGTCTCTCCCTTTACGCTTTTACGTAGGTACGTTATACGACAAGTTCTTCATTTTTTTCTCGAAGAATTTGAACAAGGGAAAGGGGCAGGTTAGCGGATGGGCTTAAGAGGCGAGGGAGCTGTTAGAGTTACAATAAATACCTCGATTGTATACTGATACGCCGGTGGTGGGACCGTATCTTCGTCTTTGGAAATATTCCACACACCGACAAGTTTAGCATTCAACACGTGTCGCGAGAGTGATGAAGGGAGAGAGAGAAAGGTTGCTAGGTGACGGGGCGTATATACTGAATTTTAACAAAATAACTGGAGAGTGAGAGCAAGAGAGTGAGAGCGAGAGAGAGAGAGTGAGAGAGAGAGAGAGAGAGAGAGACAGAGAGGGAGGGAGAGAGCTAGTCAGCAACATGTAGGCAGGCTGAGTAAAGGAAGGTCGAGACTGTGTATACGTACAATATTTACCACAGACATACCGGAGAAAAGCTCGTGAAAATGGAGAGCACTGGAATGGGTGTGCAGTGGATGAAGTGCGGCGGGAAGAACAGAGTATCGGGATCCTGAAACAGTAAGTAGGATGATTTTGTCGGTTGTGCTTTCGTGGTGTTTGAAGTGTTCCCGGCTTTGCCCTTCAAAACGCCGAAGCATTACGCATGGAAATCGAAACATTTCTGCGTTGGCGACTGATGATACTGCGCTTTGTGGTTTGGATAGACACTTGATGGACAGGAGACATCCGGCCGGTGCTCTAGGGATTTGACCCTTCTGTCATTGATGCGCGTGTACTCTATACAAGGACTCTTTCTCCCTTGAGTGTCACCCAGACGGCCAACACACACGCACGCACACTCGCGCGCGGACACACACACACACACACACACACACGCACACACACACACTTATCCTGTTGGCTTACACAGTCTCTGTAGTAGTCTGGTGAGCTATCTCCCAACTTTACGTCAGTACTAAGGGTTTTAGTCTTCTCTTGAGAGGTCGTATTCACATTTTAATGAGAGTGCGTTCATCGAGAAATAGTATGATACAAGGTCGGCGAAATTTCTCCACAATTAAAACAAATCTTTTTCAGTCCCTTCGTTTTTCTCTTCGTGTCTCATTGAGTATGCTACTGAGCAGCATTCAAATGATTAATTAATCTTATCATGTTATATGTAGCACCACGATGCTCGGCCGCAATAATGCGTCGGTGAAATGTATAAGGTTTCGAACAGTGCTTGTCTTTTTGTACTCTAAGCAGGCGACATTATTCTTGCTAAATCCAGGCAAAATAACTTTAACAATGAAAGTGTTTCAATAAGAGCAGAATTGCACTGATCCTTAAAAAATTTTGTTCTTGGTTAATATCTATGAATTAAGTGAGTTGAAGATTCAGGTATGCACATTTCTTTAACTTAAGCATCCCTATGCGCAGAGAGGTTTGAAGTGTCATTTGTTTGTAGACTAAAATCTGAAAGCCTTTGTCTGCCACTTGTTACTGGGCAGTCATGAGCTTAAGATCTGTGTTTCAGAGAACCTCTAAGGCTACGTGGATCAGCTTTTTAAGTTAAGATATTGGGATTGTTGCATGTTTTACACTGAATGTAAGACCTTTTCCACTGTTATTAGAACAGAAAATCAATTATATTATAATGTCAGCATATTTCACTTTTTTTTTTTGGGCTATTCGACTGTCGAGATTATCAGTACCAACATCAGTGATGGCATTAAACCCACCCTAATCCTGCATTATCAGTACCAACATCAATGATGGCATTAAACCCACCCTAACCCTGCATTATCAGTACCAACATCAATGATGGCATTAAACCCACCCTAACCCTGCATGAAGTAGTAGTGGTGAGGTCTCTGGCAACCTGCCTAAGAAATTCATTAGTGGGTTGACAGTCAAGACAGGTCCCAGTGGGGGAGTCAGTTCTGCCAGGGCCGACTGAAGGCTCATCTGATGGGTGAGAATAGGGCGAGTGGCAGCGGTGGGGGGTGTGAGAAATTGGGGTGGGGGGTGATGGCATGGGCGTGCTCCCGGAACAGCCCCTCTTCAAAGCCTGCCACGGGACACAGCTGCCATGAACAAGCGCATGCCACCCAAAAAACCCTCATTCACTTGCTTCAGTACATCATGTAACTTCAACAGAGGTGGAACCAGCTCAGCACTGGGGCATTTCTGGATTATAGACCTACAGGAAACATGCTTTGAGGTCTCTGAAGGCATGGATCGAGGCCATGTCCTGTCCTGTTTCCCCCCCCTGCGCCTTCACTAATGTGCTCGCCACGATTCGAGGCTCGTCAGACCCCAGCTGCTCTGAGAAGCCACCTCCTCCATCCAGCCAGTCACATATAGGCCTGCGCATCCGAGCCAAATTACATCACTTGAGGCGCGGGAGGGGACGAGTGACTGATTGACTTTTTTTTTCTTCACTCCAACTCGTCAGAGCCACAAGCGCAGGCTTCGCTGTCTGCCTTCCTGGATTTTACGTGGACTGTCAATGTACTTTGGAGTTTAATTTCTTGCATTTTAGAGCAATTTGGAGGGAATTTCCACAATTTCAGCAGCCTTTAATAACTGTTTATACACTCAGTCTGCCTCCATCAGATGCTTGTACAAAACATGAGCCTGATTCAGAACAATAATCATATCAGAACAATAACCATATTACTGGTTTGTGATTTTATGTAATTTGCCCATAGTAAACAGTTTACCGTCAGCTGCCAAGGAAGTACAATAATCTAAACTATTACATCTCACTGGGAATTTGAGCTTTAAAATGACACTGTTGCTCAGATTGTGTTGCACTGTAAGTCTGATTCACTGTAAGTCTGATTCTGATCCCACTGCTGGCAGAACTTATTCACATTTCAGAGGCACATGGAGCACCTTCTGTTGCTAGGCAATTAAACAAACTTTCCTCCCAAAGACTTGTATTTAACAAGCGTGCTGGTTTGTTTGCTGCTGAATTTTTATCTTCTGAAAGCACAAATTTTTGCAGCAGTGCACCAGATTGCTCGATGGTACAAATTGTATCGAACTGAATGTAAACATTAAAAAAAAGATAACTAGCCCTGAGGCATCATGGTGTATAGTATACACACACTATGGAGAAATAGCTTGTTTACATTTATAGATATTTATATTAAGATATTTATATTAAATATTTATTGATATTTATATTAAGCCTGTTTTGTAATAGAGCCCATTTATATTCAGACAGACAGGAGGCCTGATCTAGCTTTAGAATAGGTTTGGATGAAGGTCTAAGATTAAGCTTTCCTGAGTAGAAAACAATGATAACTGATCATATGACTGAACCTGCAATGGTTCTTCTTTGTATAATGAATGGGGAAAAGTAAACAAACTAAAAACAGCAGGCTTTACAAACCACTGTGTACT
Source organism: Tenebrosternarchus preto (assembly GCA_025802075.1). Taxonomy (NCBI): domain Eukaryota; kingdom Metazoa; phylum Chordata; class Actinopteri; order Gymnotiformes; family Apteronotidae; genus Tenebrosternarchus; species Tenebrosternarchus preto. Next base: position 20,950,271 of record JAOYMR010000004.1, on the reverse strand, counting down.
TTCATAAAAGATGTGTATGTAAACATTTATTGCACCCTATCCAATACAGGACATATTTGAGAGTGCTTATTTAAAACCAATGTGTCTGTGCAGTTGTTCGGGGGAATGTTTTAATGGAACAGGGGATCAAAGGCACCCCTGTGGAAAATGAGAAAATGTTCCTGCTGTTATACACTGTTTCCACGGCCAGACCTAACAGACTGTTTGCATGCGGTTATGTCAGAAGTTAGATGCTGTAAGAATCTCAGTCACTTCCTTTATTTACATGGATTAGGTGCATAAATCAAACTTGATGTTGATTTTGTCATATTTGTCAGTGACAATCAATGCAAATTTTTGAACTATCAGGATTCAGAAGCTTTTCTTCATCAACCTGTACGTGATATGCACTTAACTGGATATGATTAGTATCATATTTAGTTCAGCTCTAAGCAGTAGCTGACATTAATTGCATGTACTTCAGTGCTCTGCGGCAGACTGATGAGAATGCAGTTAAGGATAACATTTTCACAAATAACAAAAACTCTAAACTGCTGTTCAGAATCATTGTTAGAAAATGTTGATTCTCTGCCTGCATGTCTATACAGATCTGAAAACGAATGTTATCTGCAATGCAAAATCGCTCACTGATGCTAGAATCAGAAACTAGCTATGATTGATTTAATGCTAATACTACCTTTACATGATGTCATCCACCACACTCATAGATGCTGTCGTGATACAGGTTCCTGGTTACATTACTAGGTCTTAAATTAAACACAACTTACCTAGACATTTTAGTTCAGTGCTTGAAGGTTAATGTCATTTGCTCTGCCTTTGTTTGTCCCAAACATTCAAAAGCCTCATCATTTCTGCTGTAGCTCTAGCTTTACTGTTACACTGCAGTACCACAAGTCTCCCCTGACTACACATAGCCTACATACTTTATCTTTCAACAGTGTAGATGTAAACAGCTTTTCTTTTTTTTTTTTAAAAAGTGTTTTGGTGTGAAACACGCCTTTCTAGAGAAGTCAGAAAAGTCAGAATTGTTCATACTTGTAGTACCAGGAGCCAGACATACAAAGCATTTAATAGCTTTAAAAGCTACATTCCATTGTTACATAAGATAACAGTTATAAATATGTTACTTTTTGAGTCGTTGTTTTGTGATAGTTTTGTTATATATTCTGGGTTATAGTAGGTCCTCTTTTTATGTCTGTCCAGGTTTGTTAAAATGCCCCAAATGTTCAGCACTTGCCTTTTCTTTCACTTTTTTTTACTCTCTACAGTCACAGTACAGTGTGGCATTGCTCTGACCATTTCTTTATAGGTTCCACCTTCTCGCGTGCCACAATTGGTCGATTATGTAAACGCTGTATGTGCAGCCATTGGTCGTTGGTCGATTATGTACATGCCCTAGGTGCACCCAGTGGTCAGAGTGCTTCTCAGGTTAGTGTAGATGCTTTACAGAAGCATATGGCCTGAGACGATATCTGAAATTTACTTTCTGTATATTACCTTCCTTCTGTATATTTTTATGGTGCTTAAAATGCCCAAACACAGTTGTTAATGATACTCTGAGGACTGGGCTTGCTTCTTTGTGGCATTATTTTTGTCTATTGTACAGCATGCATGTCGCAAAATAATTTGACATACATCAGACCCCCTATGTTCACATCCCACCACCTAAACTCTGATTAAATTATTTTTAGGCTTGTAAGTCTAATAAAACATAAGATTAAAAACAAACCTATTAAGGATGAGAAGTGGCCAAAGTTTGCGTGTGGAAATCTGTTAGACTAGATTCCCACATTAATTGCACATCTGCCTTTGCTAAAGTGGCATTTTCGTGTCTAAAACACATTGAAAATCTACATGTTTACAGAACTACTGGAATGTTTCTAGTGAAGTGTTGTTATGGATTGTTATGACAACTGTTTTCAATTTCAATTTATATCATTTGCTTTATACATTTTTAAAACTTTATTATATTTGAAAGGAACAGTTGAATGGAGAGGAATAAGAAAGGATACCAATCATTACTGGTCCTGTAGTCTAATAAATAAATTTATTTAAACCGGCATATGTGGCCCTCCATCCTTTAACTAACATTAACAGATTTGGCTTAAAACATATTTTTATCATAAACTATTACTCATATATTTCTTCTGTTCCTCTCAAGACTGGTGGTTTCTCATTTGAGATTAATGCACACAGGAAAATGTGCTTTTGTTGTTACTAGCCAGTAGCAACAGTCTTGTAGCACAGCCAACACCAGCAGCATCTTCTGTTTTCAGTTTATTTTTACAGTTTTCTTACCTATTCGGGAACATGACAGAGTATGTGGAGGACCTCAAGGAGGCCTGTATTCAAAATGTTGTACTGTATGCTGTACTGTAATGTATTTTCTCCATGTATTGTTGGATCCTGGTAAAGTGCAGTTAACCACTGTTCTGAACAATTAATCAGCAAAGTACAGCTGTGACCTGTGACCTGTGACAGCTGCTCTGATGAATACTAACCTATGGGTTTTATCACTACCATGAAACGCATCCATGCCTACTCAAACTGCAGCAAACAAGGGCGGGGTGCATTATAAAGAAAACACAGGACCCAAAAGAAAACAGATTTACAAATTTAGCACTATTGTCAGCTTTACATATAAAAATGTAGAAGATATAAGTTTACTGGTCATTTTGCATTGCAGATCAAATATATTCATACTATAAATGTCATGATATCTGGTCCCTAGCGAACAAGTCAGTAAATTTCTCAAGGGGGGTACATTTCACGCTCTTAATGATTTTGTTTCTAAATCATTGAATGAAATTTTGCAAAATTGGTTTTTGCCATTTGCCTAAACCACTTTTGCCAAAGACAAATTATACTTACCTGTTACCTCTTTTGAGATTTTTCAACTTTGACTTTTTCAGAGATGTTGCAGCCAGGGTCGGGTTGACCCCGTAGCAGGTAATTTGATTCTCTATTCTTAATTAATTAAATTTCCTTTAAAGTTGTATTTATAATATGAATTGATGAAAATGACCCAACATTGTGCCACTTTGTCTTCTTAATGAAGAAGTTATATATCACTGCATAGAAGACTTGTGTAGAAGTAAAATGTGTGGTGGCTTGAGAAGGTTGGTTATAATTTAGGTATACTGCAGGTATATGTGGTATCACCAGATTTTAATAAAAAAAATCTGATTGAGTGAACAGATATCATAAATGGACTTCCCTTATCTGCAGAATAGAGATGTTTCAATAACCACAATTTAGCTGGAAGGTTATACCTTGTTAATGCACACTGGAATGGGAGCATATAATTCTGCTATTAAGGGAATCACCCTATTCTGAATGCAGAACCTGCTATTCCCCTGGGGTTCTTTGCACACCCCCTTTGTGCTTTCCCTTACAAGTCTTCGTGGATCAATGGTTGCAGGTGTAGGTGTGGAATATACAAAGTGCATTAAAATCAAATCCTCTTGAGAGAATTGGACCGAGTACTCTCTCTCTCTCTCTCTCTCTCTCTCTCTCTCTCTCTCTCTCTCTCTCTCTCTCTCACACACACACACACACACACAGAGGATTTGTCTGTTTCCTATACACAGTGATACTTGAAAATCTGACATTGGCAGCTTCCTGGCAGACAGCTAATGATCTTCATAGGCGTTGTTTCGTGCATCTCTCCTCCATGGTGTGTGTTGGTCTGTTCTGTTCTCACTTGCCTGGAACAATGATCAGTGAAAGGAACAGCTAATGTTTTACTTAAAACCTGTTTTATTGTACCTGTAAGTTGCTATGGGAGAAGATGACATGGCAAGCCGTGAAGCTGCAGATACACTTTGGTAGTAGCTGAAGTGAAAATGACTTAAAGTGAACAGTGCTATTTGGGCCTTTAATATATTCTTCTAGAGAGAACATTGCATAAACTCAGGAACCCAGAGAAAATCCAACATGTTTGCATTTGTTTCACGGCATTTTATTAAATCATGGAGGCTCCAAGAACTGTCCTCAGACTACAGTTATGCATTGGTAGGAATTTTATGTTTTTGCGGAAAATCTGCACTGCTGCATTATCAAACTCTCCTGGTAGCCGTTCCTCAGGGAAAGCACAGTTTAACAAACAGAGCATCTTTTTAAACTGCAGCTCTTGAATTATCTAGACTGCACCTATTATTTTTGCCTCTGCTCACAGACTCCTGGAGGATGAACTCCCCCAGAGGCTCTCAATGCTGCCCATTCCTGTGGTATCTTCACCGAAAAACAATGGCTTTACTTTTCAATCCAGATTATCGTCATCCTGTCCACAAGGTCGACCTCAGAGGTATGCGGCAGGAAGTCATGCGGCAGGCAGGCATGCGGCAGGAAGTCAGTGGTGCAATGGAGCCCCACACCTACAGCACAGTGCCTGAGCATCCCATGTTAGCAACCCTAACCCTAACCCTCTGCTGAGACAAGAGCAGACACAGTATCTTCACATAACTCAGACTTTTTATTTATTTATTGATTTATTTAGAAAATAGATTTCCAGCCCAGTATTTACCCACTATTTGTTTTTCTTTCTTTTTTTTTTTAAATCCAGATTTCATGAATAAATGTGTGTTGGCTACTCAGTTTGTTTCTTATCTTTTGCTTTATCTGGGGATGAAATGTTAAAGCTGCTGAGAAACAGCAGGGCCAGCAGCCTGATGCAGTGACTCACTTATATGATATTTAAATTCTCCCATCACACCACCAGTGCTTTCTGTGCAGTGGCCCAGTACTAGGCTTGGCTTGCAGTCTTCGTCATTCCTTTCCCCCGCTTCTCCACACCCTTGAAGAACTATAAAATCGCACCCAGCTCTGGCATGTTCTAGTCTCTGGGAATTAACCCCCCCTCCAACCCCACCCCTCCATCAATATCAACAAACTCTCATCTGCCAAGAATTTCTTGTTCAAAGTCATTGGCTGCTTTAGCCTTATTTGACGGCTTTGTATAAGCTTGGGTCCCATCGATTTTCTTCTCTTTTTTCCATTCTGTTGTTGTTTTCGTATGCATTTTGCAGGCTTGGGCCAAAAGCTGTGCTGGTCCTGACTACTCACCTCAATAAGAGCCATAGAGAAAAGGCATGAGGTTGAGCCTCCGTTTGCGCACTCTGTTAACACCACGGCTTTTAATCCCGCCGTAAATTCCATCTCACTTATCGGACAAGTACTAACACCCCCCCCCCCCACTCACTGGCCATTGATCTTAAATCCCCCTTTGTCACAATGCAAATTGACATTTCATCTGAACGCTTTAGGGTTGATGAAGTCAGCACTTGGATCAGTGGAGTCCAGGGCTCCATCAGTACTGAAAATTGAGAGAGTTATGTTTGTCTAAGCACTGTGACAAAAGAGGGGTGGGGGGTGGGGTTGGGATAGGATGCACGTACTGGAATTCCTCACACCTTCATCCTCTAAACAAGAATGTCAGAACCGGCTCTCTGTAAGCACCCAGAATTAAACCACTGGGGATTCTGTAGATTTTTTTTCACTTTAGAATATGGCTGCTATTGCTGTCTCTTTGTTCTGTTTGGAACACCTCCCCCTTTCGCGCCTCCCACTGAACCTGTGTAATTCACATTGAGCCGCTTCTCCATTGGATTTCACCCTACTGGAAGGTTTTCCCAGCTTAGCTAACTGATTTGTTCTGTATTATTTCAGCTCACCTGACAAAGAAGTTCAATGCATGTTCAGCACAGAGCGCGTTTAACGCCTCAGGGCCCAGGCTGGTCACACAGCATGGTCGTCTGTTGTCATGCTCATTCCATAAAGTTACCAGGGCGTCGCTCTGATCCAGGAGACCGAAAGGATGTTTGATGGGACTGGCCAGATGTGGGGTCAGATTCAAGGCAGCTTGATGTCAGTTTGTTGCAAAGACTCAATTCAAATGCAATGAGAACCAATGTTATACACCACCTCAGCTCTCTAGGTGGTTTGGGTTGGTGGGTGCTTAACTGGGGTGTTGCTGATGGTGTTGTTGACTGGTTCCATGAGCAGTGACCTCAGCAGCCTCAGCCATTGTGTAGTGGGGCCATCACTGAAAAACAAACGAAACAAAATGAATTGCCCTTTTGAATTCTGTGCGTTGCCATCGGAATGGCCAGGAAAGGAGGAAACATGTTGAGCAGGTGATCTAAAACTACTTAGATCCTGTCGTATCTGTTCCAAATCATCTTGATTACATTTGGGTGGAACCACTACTGGCCTAGGGGAAGCCTTTGTCATGAGAGCATAGCAGCCAACTGGTTGTTCAGTCTAAACAGATGCACAACTCACAGTTATGCCAAGCTAGGAAATGCACATGTAAAGGGAAGCTACATGTAAAGGAAAGCTACATAAGGTAGACAGTCCAGCTTGATCTCATACAGACTTGACAATGGATATGCAAACATGTAAATATGTCGCTAGCCCATATAATAGCTGGCACTAGCAAGAAAAGTTTCAACATTGGTACTGATTACAAATCAGTAAGAGGACTGCACTCCCCTCATCAAGTGTTATGTCAAAGAGGAGATGTAGAGAAAGTACCACAGCCTCTTAGCTGTGAATACTCATGGGCATGCCACTGACTGACAGTCCATATTTGAAATGTCCTTGGTCTATGGTATCAGCTCCATATAAATAGCTTAGTATAGAGCAGCATGTTGTACTTTAATTGTTAAGGAGAAACGTCTTTACCGACCCTGGATGGTGAGTGTGGAGGAATTGTTGTCAGTTTTAAAGGCAGTTCTAGGCATCTCCATAACTCTTGAACTGCCCTGCCTTGTGCTCTTGCTTTACCATTAAAGTGGATCCAGGACCAAAGCTACACTCTATAACAACCAATAATATTTACAAGCATTAAATGCCAAGAGAGATCGAACAGAAGTGCTAAGCAGTCATTTATTTACCAGGTTTTGAATGGTCCAAGGTTTGATCATGTAACTAATTGAAAGTGAACACAGGTGCAGAATCAAACATAAACACAGACATGACCCTAATCATTTTGAAAGGATATCGAGATCCAAGCATTAACCTAAAACGTTTTCTTGGTTGCTGTAATAAAGTGTTTGTTCATGCGTAATGAAAAAAAATAGGAGTTCAGGTGTGTAGTGTGTTTTCCATTTATCATTTATCATTCCCCATTCTATTGCTACGCTGACAATGCCCCAAGCTGTGACAGTATCCTTAGAACAGAGCATCACAGCCAGATGTCTCTGCCTACTTCATTACTCAACTCCATCACCGAAGCAAATGGAGGAGACAATAGGCTTTGCTTTGTTTATCAGTACATTGATGTCTTGTGGGAAGAATTTAAGACAGACTCCAAACGCGAGTATACGAGAGGTTTTGAAGTTATAAATCGCCTAGAAAATCTTATCATAGAATGGATGCTGTAATACATACTACAGATCCACAGGTGTTGGAGGGAATGCCTGAGAAATTAATTTAAAAGACTTGAGTAGTCTCTCCAAGGAAAATCGCATACATTATATAACTGTGAATCAAGATCAAAGTAAATATTAATGGGATTTTAAGGTTAAGATTCATGTCTGAGAAATGTAATAAAAATCTGTGTTATTTGTTACATGATATCACCAAGAAGCTTTTTGACATGTAGAGTTTTACAGAAAAGTTAATGTATTCTAGGACTGTGCAAAATGTTACATTTATATTTGTAGTGCAGTTCTCTTGGTCTACACTAAAGCAGACAATGTTACATTACTTTTTATTTCTGGTTCACTTAGGGTTTATACTGACACATTTACCACTGAACCAAAAAAATCCAAACAAAAGTTATATGTCATATACTGATTGAACAACTTTTATGACTTTTTTGACTTATATGATATGATAATCCTAACCAGAATGGGTGCTGGTGGGATTTGTACCAGTGGTTTGATGTTGCCAAAACTCAGGAAGAGCTGGCAAAACGCATTAAGGAGGTTTTAATGTGTTCCTTTGCTGCAGGAATTTCAAATACATGGACTTTTAGGTGTATTTCTTAGACTATATCAAATCAAATCAAATCAAATTTATTTATATAGCGCTTTTTACAACACATGTTGTCACAAAGCAGCTTTACAATTGTGCGGGTCCAGATCCCTAATGAGCAAGCCAGAGGCGACAGTGGCAAGGAAAAACTCCCTATGATGGTGGGGTTTAGGAAGAAACCTCGGGAGGACCAAGACTCAAAAGGGAACCCATCCTCCATTGGGCGGCCCGCTACCGGAAGTCCATATTCAGGTTCCATATTCATAAATGTTCAATATATAGTACAGATATGGACCAAATGTTGCCTCTACATTGCTGAACATTCACTCTCTGCTCTTTGCTACCACCACTCAGTTCAGTCTTGTGTCTGCACTGTTTGGTGCCCCTACTTTAAACAAACTGCACCAGAGTTTCTTTGGACGTGGGCTGAAGGTGATTTGCTCAAGGGGTCTTAGTCCGCTTATTTGGTGCGTCCACTTATGTGTTGTGAAAACCAACTTTCTTACTTGCTTTAATGAACTATGGTACAATTGTACCAGGGTTTGATTAACCGAACCAAAGTTGCCAAGTGCTGATCTCTCGCTGAAACTCTCTTACTGCTCTCAGAAATTTTCCTCCTGAACCTCAGCAAAATTATGGCATGCAAAAGACATTGCTGGTTGTTGTCTATGGAAAGTGAATAGAGTATTTATTTTATACATTTCGTAAAGTTGTTTGATTTTATGAGCTGTGATTACTATCCACTACTCATGTAGATACAATTGTCCTTGTTTGATTGAACCATATACTTTGTTTCTGGGAAGTTCCTATCTTCTATTATCATTGTAAAAAAAAAAAACAACAGAAAAACAGGTGACTCGTTTTACTTGGAACCGACAACCATGGCCACGCAGATATGTCAGCTACTGACATAGATGTTTTTTAATCAGTCCGCTGGTGCTGTGTGTGCACTGAAGGTGTCATTCTTTATAGTAGCAAGCCACTGATGGCATCTGCAGATATATACAGTTGGTAAAGTCACTGGAGAATGGCGTAATAAATGAATCAGGGTCTTACGATAGCACGGATTTATTATGCATTCTGCAATCCTTCAGTTCTGTTACAATCAGGCACTGTCACTAGGTAGATCACTGTATTCATGGAATATATTTATTTGTATGATTATACTGTGGCATATATAAAACTTGCGAATATATTTATTTGTATGATCATACTGTGACATATATAACATTTTACAGGAACACCATCAGTTTGATATGTACTAAAAGGCCTTGAGCAATTTAAAATGTATGATTTTTTGCTTTGTTTTACCCATTTTGTTAGAAATTGCATCTGCCAGCTCTCAGCTAACATACAAAAGGTTGTGGGAAGCATTTCCAGTCAAACAAGTACAGAAGGCTATGCTGATGAATAAACCAGGAGTGTGGATCAACAACTGCTGTCAGCAGCTCTGTCTGTCTTTGCACATACATTTATGTGGCATCTGAGCTCAGTAATCAGGCACTGTGCTGGTGCACAGGGACACGTATCATCTATGCTCAGTGATCAGGCACCGTGCTGGTGCACAGGGTTACGTATCACTTGTAAAAGGGAGCATGTCTAGCAGCTCTGATTAAATGTAAGATGCAAGTTGAATGCAAGATATAGTATGAAGCTGGGGTCCTCATTATATCTGTATCGGTGCACAAGCAGTAAATGCAAAAACAAGCATAAAACTCTTTCTGCTCCCTGAGTCTAAACACCAGCAGAGCTCAGTGAGTCTTTCTTCATGTATAGATAAGGTGTAGAATATTTAGATACAAGATGGAGGGGAAGAGAGTGTGTGTAAAACGAATAGTAACTTAATACCTAATGAGAAGTACTGCAGCCCGTCGCCTTTAGAGATCCTTCTGGGTTCTTCATGTAGAAACACTTTTTTTTAAAATAATGAAAACATTATATGCGGCACTGTATTATATGATTATTTTCTGCTGCCCAGTGGTTCGGGTTGTATGCGTCCTGTTTGCACGACTGCTGCAGGCTGTCTATCTGTTTTGCAGTTTCCGAATAGCAGTCAGGCAATAAATTCCAATTTTTCTGACAAATCGTTTTTGTTTGAGACTGGGTCACAAATTCCATTCTTTGGTCATTTTTCAAAGGCTTTTATAGCTGATACGTGCAAAATTGACAAGTTACTTTAAAACAATTCACCCATGTTGCTGCCTTTGTAACTGTGATTTAGATTAGTTTAAGCTACTTCACAATTAACTGCCCTTCTAATGCACTGATTCTATTATGATTACCATTCCGTGCATACTAACTTAAAATCTGCATACAGGACTATGTAAGATACTATGTAAGTACTATGATACTATGTAAGATACACAAGATTCTAAGATACTATGTAAGATACACAAAAGACTAGAAACCAAATGTCTTTAAATTCTGGATGGGAAATATAAATCACTGAAATGGTTCTGTTCTATAACATTTGTAAATTATTATAATTTACTTGGTCTATGATTTCTTTTTTTTTTCTATTTTTGTTACAATAGTTTGTAGAACAAGTACTTATCCTAAATCCTAATTCCCTGTTTAAGAGATAATGAAAGATAATTACTTTGTGGTCAGAACATTCCTGAGTCTCTTGTATATTAGTCATGTACATTAGTCATTGTATAGCAGTCACTGTAGAAGTAATGCATTTTTAAACTTAACCATACCTTAAAGGCCGTTATTCAGGCCTGAATGTTTGCTTGTGTAAATAGTAGTGGACAAACCTCTTGTCTTAGCTTATATGTTCATAAAGCCAGCATTTTTTTGTCAACTGATACTAGGTATTGCAATGTCAGGATCGGGTTTCTCTAGAAGTACATGAGCAACCCTTCATAAATGTAATTTTTCACTACTGTTCCCCTTTGATTATAAAAGAACTCTGCACCACAGGATAGTTCATATTCTTCTCCCTGTCATTTTTGTCATGCTGAGTGGGAGACAGAAGTTGATTAAATAAATGTTCCATTTCCTCTGAAGCTTTTAGTGAAACTGGAATTATAAAACATAAATTAATGTTCAAACGTCTTTTTTCATACTAAAAATATTCGAGTTCCTCGTTCAGTCATCTATTTACCTTCTACATCTCAATGCACTTGAAAGACTGAACATGCTGAAGTGCATAAATACGCTCCAACCTCACTCCATCAAAATAAATTGCTGTGATTGTTAAACCTCCCTCACAGCTTAGTCACCAATAGCCTGTCGGTGAATGGAATCTCTGGCAGCGAGTGAACGCGACCATCGAATCTGTGGTGCCCCACTCAAAAACTCTCCGTCTAGCAACTACAATTAGAATGTGCCTCACCAAACTTGTGTCGCGCCCCCGTGTTTGGATTGGTGACTTGTGATTGTAATCAGTCGGTGTAGCATAAAGTGACCCCGCTCAAGTGTGTGAGCTCCATCTGCATAGTGGAGAGGGCCCTGGTGAATCTGACCGGCCTTGCGTTCCCAGCAGTGCTCTTTAAGAGTCCATGCCTGAGCCAACTAAATATCATCTCATTATCTCAGGCAGATGGAACTGCTGTAAGAAAAAGGAATACCGAATCCAAGCGAGGAGGAGTGAGAATACGTAAGAGGGAAGCCAATGTATATTTTTGAGTGGGCTGACATTTTTAATTTTTTTTTGCCCTGCCTTGGAGCTACTGGCTCCTGTCCTGTCTGTCCTTGCACCTGTTCTTCATCCATCTCACACTCTTTTCTCACTCCTTCCTCTCTGTATGTCCCTCCCCATATGCTCTATCTCTTTATCTCTCCCTCTCTCCCTCACTCTCTCTCTCTCTTCATCCTTTCTTTTCACTATAGGCTGCTCCACTCTTACTCCAGTCCTCTACCACCTTTGCTTCCCCTCTGATCTGTAATTTCCTGGAAAAATGCACCATCATACTGATATTTGGCTCCGACCAAACCTATCCTTCCCATGGCTCCTTTTAAATCTAATTAAGTCAGGGATTGTTAAGAACGTTCGAAGCAAAGGTTACAGTGATACCTTTTGATGTCTTTCCATGTACTGTTGAATATGTTAGGCGCTCCCAGTGTGTATATGGATCTGTATGCTGACCAAATGAAAGATAAGAGAGAACAATATTGTAGAAACCTCTTCCGAGTGTTTCTAAGCCCTCTTTGATCTCCAAAATGTGCATCTCGGCATGTGGTAAATTGTTCCAGTGACCCGTGAATTGAATGCTACGGTGTGGATAGGTCAAATGTACTTCTGCTGTTTATACAGTATTGTATTTTTTTTCTCTTTGGCACAGTTGTGCATTGGCCTGATCTCAAGCACAATGTGCCTGGCTGAAAATGACTTACGCTCAGAGAGGATATGCATGAAACAGCCCGGCTGCCATGCAATAAACAGCAACCCAACACTCATTCATCCTGTTGGAGGAAGAGAAATCTGCATTGTGGTCCAAGTGAAGGAACCTGTTTATGAAATGACAAAACAGATTCTGCCACTTGCGAATCAAATAGAGAAATAGCAATTTTACAGCCAGTAGATAATGATGATGTTTCTTTTAGGAAACAAATTGCAATGAAATTATTATAAAGAACTCCAGAAGAGGCATGTCCAGGATACCCTGGACGAAACTGGCACATTGCTATGTGAGCCACCGCTAGACCAGACTGAGGGACAAGTCCAGACATGAATGAGAGGAAGCCATCTTTAGTTGCCTGAAACTCTGTCACTCAGAGATTATGGAGAGCAGTGGGTGAGGGGTTTTGTGGGGGTGGTGGTGGGTGGGTGGGGGGGGGATGCATGTTGCAACATGTTGATAAAAGCTTGTGTTTAAGAATTTTATTTATTGTAAATTTGAATAAAATGGCAGTTTTTCTCTTTTTTTCGTTTTATTTTTTAAAAACTTGAAGTCATTCAATTGTGTATGGTATGGCAAGAAAGATGCAAGAGTAGATGTTACTATATTGTGCACTACACATTAGATGTTACTATATTGCGTACATTTTACCAAATGATCACTGTGGCATTTTCTGTTTATTGCATCTTTGCATATCATCCAAGTCCTTCACAGAACTGCATTGTAAATGTTGGTGTCACCTCTGGACATCTGGAGTGGTACATAGGTGGGACTCCCTGTGTTGCAGACGAGTGTAGTTAACTATGCACTGAGGACAATGGAAGCAGAAGGTCAGCATGACGGAAGTGACATTGCAGGCATCACAGCGTTTTACTCCATTATTCCAGGGAGAAGAGGAGCAGGATATAGCAAGAGGGTTTTCATTATCCAACTCATGAAAATGCTGTAGTCTTGCTCACATGTCTTTTAAAAAGTGTTGCCAGCAAGTCACTCAGACCCAAGTTGTCAGCATTGTAACAACTTTGCCTGTTTCTGTGATAAGCAATCCCTCTGACCAGCGCATGACATCAAAATGAAGGTAATGCATGATGTCAAAAAAAGGGCAAAGCATGATGTCGAACTATGGCAGCGCATGACGTCAAAATGAAGGTAATGGATAATGTCAAAATAATGGCAAAGCATGATGTTGAACTATGACCAGAGCATGACATCAAAATGAAGGTAGTGGATGATGTCAAAATATGGGCAAAGCATGATGTCGGACTACGACCAGTGCATGACATCAAAATGAAGGTAATGGATGATGTCAAAATAAGGGCAAAGCATGATGTCAAACTATGACCGGTGCATGACATTAAAATAAGACATTTGCCAAATGCATACTGCGAGCTGACAACGACATACAATGCTGAAGATTCCATGGTAATTTATTTCTGTGCCAGCGCAGTAGATTACAGCACGTCGGAGCTGACATTTCGATCTGCCCACGTGCGAAGCAGCGGCTCCTGTAGAAGATGGTGATGACGGCGGCAGCAACAAAGAGGAACCTGCAGGGCCAGCAGCACGACAAGATCCAGACTGCTGGCAGCAACTGGGGGAGCCTTTGATATTGCGGGTCTTAAATCAATAGCATGCAGGCATGGGAGGAGGCAAGGGTGTTTACTGGAGCCCTTTCAGATGCTGATGTATGCTAAAGTGTGGCATGGGGCTGCCCACATTAGCGTTCTGTGTGTGTGTGTGTGTGTGTGTGTGTGTGTGTGTTTGTGTGTATGAATGTGTGTGTGTTTTATTGAGTCATTTTGGATAAGTGGCCCTCTCTGGGGAACAATAGTCCACTGCAGACCTGTGATCTGAACAAGTGACCATCTGCTCAGCCCTCCATTCCTCCCAGAAGCTGCCTGTATCCACATTAAATACACAAGCAAATAAAAGAAACATACCCTCGCAGATGTGGTAGAGCAATGCAGAGTGTTTACAGCCAACGCTGATTTGAGTTTGATTAGAGATTTTGATCACGATACTTTATGATGCCATAATTTACTGACTTCCAGAATCTCTGAAGACACATAGATTTCAGGCATCAGGGGGTCGTGTGTCTGTGAGGCTGAAGACGTAAGAGCTGACAGGGGTCCTCAGGTTAGTTCAGTGTCTTCTCTTGAAGTGGTTTATAGAAGCAAATTTTGTCAAAGATGAGGGCACGCAAGCCAAGGATTAAGCCCGAGGAGTTCTGTTAAGCACATGGTTTAGTTCAAAATGCTGAGGATGAAATGCTGTCATTTGCTGAGACTGAACCTCTGTACATCTACATTTTGAGACATATTGTCCCTTTGGGAATTAATTCAAGGTAATTTGAGGGCCAACAAATGTGCATATGAGCTTTTGGAAAAGACATACTATTATGGTCTCCTTCATCGTGTCAGTTCCTGGGAGCAAGCCTTTTTCTGTGTGAACAAGAAAGTGGTACTATCAAGGCCTCCCCATGGGAATACCACACAGGGAAACCAATCTCTAGATGTAGAATGCTTCAGTAGAGGTCCCCTGAGCCAGCCAATCTCTTAAATGAGTCAGTTAGGGCTTTCAAAAATGCTGCTAGACAATTTAGCACCCCAGAATGAACTACCGTGAAAGGAATGAGCTTGTCAAGAAGCAAGTAGTTATGGCAACGTTCTTTTTATGTTTTTCAATTAACAAGGCAGATACCACAATCAAGATGGTACAAGTGGTATCAATTAGCACATGGTAATATGAATGGAGACACAGTTTAGCCAGTGTTTGTCACTACACTCACCACACCGCCTCACCAGTAATTATGGCATGTTGGTTGAACACGTTCCTACAGAGAGCCATGTCAGCTTCTTGCCTCAGTTCTCTGCAGGTACACCTGACTCTCTCCTTCCAGCAAACATCTAACGAGCAGAGTCTGACATAATAACTTATTGATGGACACCGAGCATGCGCTTTCATCTGCAGGACCAAAGCCTGCCGCTTGAAGTTTATGTCCCGCAGCCAGGTCAGGACCAGATATACTCGCCTTTCCCATCTCTCACTATTCGTCCTAGCGAACTCATGATTCAGCAGAATGGCCCATACTGTCCTCCGCATAATAACCACGAGCGTGCGGAGGGAATAATTCCTGCAGAGCTGCTGCGCTCCAGTGTGTGCAGTAGATCCGGGCTACGCGAGCGAGGGAGCAACACAGTCACACGTTTACACTTGAACCCTTGGGAGCAGATGTTCCTGCTCGGTCTCCACCCAGCATGATTTTCGTGATTACGATCGTTTGTGAGCGGCGGGAAATTAGAGGCACAGCAGTGTGTTTGGAAGGAGCCGTGACTGAGGTCTCGGAAGAACTTTTACTTACCTGGGATGTGCCGTTTTTATCATTTGTTTCATGTTCTTGGAACTAAATTATCTGCGTTTAGAATTTCACAAACCCTGAGTTTTGTGATGCATGGATTTCTGTTTGCATTCAGACCGTGGTGTGTGTTGTTGAATATCTAAGTAAGGGTTTGTGGGAGATCCCTCTATGTGTGTGCACTATTCCTGACTGCAGTCTATGCCCACCGGCCAACACAAGTGCAGTAATAATGCACTGAATAATGCATCAACCCTCTGATGGGTATTTTTTCTTCTCTTCAAGCACCTTTATTTGAACCTCTGTCCAGATCCTTTATTAAGCTTTCATTTAAATTTTTCTCCTTCTACCCGTTGGCTTCAGTTCTGCTCTATACTTCTCTGTCTAACTCTCTCCACCTCTCTCACCTTTGATATCATTTACTCAAACGTTCTTCTTCTGTTCCTCTCTATTTCTTTCTCTCTCCCTCCGTCCCTTTCTAACTTTGTCTCTCTCCTTCCCTGCCTCTTATTTCTTTTTCTCTCTCCTCTCTAACCCTCTTGCCCTTCATCCACCTGTCTTCTAGCTTCTATTTGTTTCTTATTCTCTCTCCTTCCCCTTCTAACTCTCTGTCTTTCTCTCTTTCCTTCCTTCACCCTTTCTTGTATGATGAATCTCTTTTATGTATTTTTTTTCCTCTCAGTATTTGATAGTTCTCCTCGTCCTCTTACTCATGCTGCTCTCCCATGTCTTTATCCCCCTTCCATTGAGTGCCTTCTTTTTTCTCCATAGATGACTCCACAGTGTCAAAATATGGTGGCATGAGCCAGTAAAATCAGTAGGAGTGACAGACAGACATGAGGGAGGATTTATGACGTCAGGTCCCTTCTGGCTCAAAGCAGCAACATTAGCATCTCCAGTCTTGAAAAGCTTCCAATATGATAAAGAGACACAGATATGGTTATTTTTCTGTGTGATGGCGTATGCATGCATCAGAGCTCTGGGTTTTGAGTCTAAACGAATGTGTGCATGTGTGTGACTGAGTATGATTTGTGTCTGTGGTTTTGCGGTATATCAGGATCTCTGGATAAGATGTATGCTGTGTGTGTATGTGTGTGTGTGTGGGTTGGTGTGCATGCATGCGTTTAGTGGAAGGTTAATTAAAGAGAGTGCGTGCAGGGAGCGGGAGGAGTGCTGCCTGCCAAACACAGTGACTCGAAAATGATTCATGAAGTTGCAAGTGCCTCACTTCACCCGCCATTTGTATCTTTGAGCTGCCTGGTGGCCCCTCCCTCTGGCCCCTCCCTCTTTACCACGGTAGGAGCACAAACAAAGGGAGCAGCGGCCAGCCTCAGTCCTTCTGCTTTCTGCTGCTTTGCTTTCTGTTTTGAATTTATTTGCTCGGTTTCCTTATCGCTCTCCAAGCTGTAGAGAGATGCTTTACAGCCTGGGCTAATTGCGAGCTGAGATTCAGGGCTCGCTTCTCTGGCGATGGAGCTAAACCATGAATCTGGAGGTGGGCGCAATGAATTGTGATGTCCCTTGGGGAGTGGCCGGCTTCATGGTGGAGAGCTGCTTCTGTGGCCCATGCGCCAGGACTCTCAATCTCCTGTTAGCTTGATCTACCTGTGTACGACCGACTCTCCATTGGGATCCACTGACTGTGTCCTTACTGGGTGGGGGGGGGGGGGGGGGGGGGGGGGGGGGGGGGGGGGGGGGGGGGGGGG
>JAOYMR010000004.1:20884339-20931248 GCA_025802075.1 Tenebrosternarchus preto | reverse complement strand
TATTGAACCCTAAGGATTAGGAATGGGATGTCACTTAAGCTCATATGTGAGTCAAGGAAGGTGAGCGAATACTTTTGACAATATACTGTATGATACAGATATTATACAGCTTGACTGTGATTTGTGGAAAAGTCAAAGTCAGAGGTCAGCATGGACATATCCATGAATAAATTTGATTCTGCTCATTTTCCAGTGTTTTTATTATTACTATTTGCCTGATTTAGCTGTGAAAGTATTTCATAAAAGTAGCAGCACAAAATCTTATACCTTGAAAAAATAATTTTGTTTTTGTTTTTGTACAAACCCCAATCTGTATATGGAGATATGAGAATGAGAATGCTTTGGGTTGACTTTCAAAATCCAAATCCAATTGTTTAGACAATTTTTTTTTTTTTTTATACCGGGTTGTGTCATAAGATATATGAAACAACAGAAAACTATCATAGGTTTTTGGAATAGCTTTCATGACACGTACAAGGATAAATGTGGAGTGTTCTGCTAGTATGTCTCTTAGGGGATAGATCTCCATGGTAATTGTTACAACCCCTCAGGATCTGTCTAGGGGTAAGAGGAGGAGGAAGAGGACATTTCATGTTTGATCCCCAACATGAGCAAAAAGTTTTGATGTAAAATTTGAACCTTGATCAGTTTGTACAACGTTTGGAAGAGTAGAAAATTAAAGTAGGGTTTTAACAATTTTCCTTTCCTTAAAGGAAAGGCTTCAGGAAAGCATGTGACAGAACACATGATTGTTAAAAGAAACTGATTTCCCATTTTTGTTTGGGGCAAAGGTCCGACACAATCTATTAAAACCCTCTCAAATGACTCACCCACTATCATTTGATAGGTATCACAGGAATGACAAAATGTCACAACATCTTTACACAAACCAGGCAAAAAAATGTTTTAAAATCCTTGCATAAGTTTTAGTAATTCCCAAGTGACCTGCCCGAGGATGATCATGAACACTCAAGACCAAAGAATGAAATTGACAGCACTACAATTTGAAATGCAGCATTTTTATAGCTGGTAACTGAGATCCACTTACACATCAACAGGCTGTCCTCTAAGAATAATACTACCTGTTGATCAGGGCTACACACAGACTGACACTGAAACACTTGTTTCAACTGACATTTGAGCAGAAATAAAGTCCTCTCTGGTAAAATGTCCTTGAGACAACCTTTACTCTTCTAGAGTGGGAAGATCTGGAGAAGACAACTGGCACATCTGCTAGAAATATATTTGATAAAGTCATTAGGATCATCTTCACCTCTAGCAAAGTTTTGGACCTAGTAACTACACAAGCAAATATAATGCTTTCAGTGACACACTGGGGCTTCTGGCTGTCCTGAAACCACAAACACAGGGACAACTCTACCTCCTGCCAAATCATTTTACAGGCAACACCCTTTGCAGGCAACTTCTGACTGTAAAGAAATATTACATAAGAGTACCTGCATGTAGCTCATCTCAATCCCTTGGCAAAGTACGTAAGAACCACTAAAAGGCCTTTCATTTGAGGGCGACCTTCTTGAATAAAAGACTGTGCTGCACCAGATTCACGTAACATGACAACAAGGTGGACTGTCTCAAAGTCTGCCACAGATACTGAGCCATTTAGAATAAAAGGAAGGAACATTCATCAGGAGAGATGACCGATCCAGCAGACCTACTCTGAACCAACCCTACACTCTTTACTTGTCCAGTTGTCTGCTTTCCTTGTTTTCCTGTCTCTCCTGCTTTCACTTAAGATTAAAACAGTCTGCAGCTTTATTATCCAAATTATGGCAAAAATAACACTCCAGTGGCTCAAACCTCCCCGTTTTTGTAATGTTGTGTGAAGGGGACCTATTACCATTTTTTTGCACACCTGATGGCAGAACTATGAAGCTGTTCTTATGAGTTAAAACAAACTCGTCTGCTAAAATTGCAGCTTGAGACAAAGCACTCATCTTGCTCTCATTTAGATAAACAGCAATTCGATCTGGCAAACAGTTTTTAAAGTACTCCAACAACATGACCCTCAGTGACTCTAGGTCAGAAACCTTAGGAGTGGCAACCCACTTATCATAGAGGAGAGCCTTTTCCCTTGCAAACTCCACATAAGGGAGTTCAACTGACTCTTTGAATTCTCAAAACCTCTGTATGTATGCTTCAGGCACAAATTCATAAGCACGTAAAATGGCAGTTTTCATGGCTTCATTCTCCATACTCTCAGACAATGACAACAATGAGCACACCTCTTGAGCTTTTCCTGTTAACTTGCGTTGAAGCAACAATGTCCAGAACTTAGGCCACTTCAAAGAAATAGCAATACATTCAAAAATACTGAAGTAGGTATCCACCTCAGACTCACGAAACAGAGGAACAAGGGCAATGTGCTTTGTTATAGAAAAAGAAGATGATGGCTCATCATCTACTGCTGCCTCAGCACCAGAGCTAAGAGGAACCTGAGAGGATATAGAAGGTGCAGACCCAGAAGGAAGAGCTGGAAAAGGATCCTACCAGATCCTAGGTCTTGGGGAAAAATCCTTCTCCTTCAGTTCCAACTCACGCAGCTGAATTTCTATTCCTATGCGATGAGAAGCTAAGCTTGTGTCCAAACAGGCTTTTCTCTGCTCTTCCTGTTCCTTTCGTTCCATTTCCAAATATCTCTAGACCCAGAAGAGACAGAAAGTGGCCCAAACCTAGGCAATGTTGCTTGTACTTTAGGAGATGTACCAACACTCTCCTTCTCAGACACAACTGGAGTACATGCATATCCCTCATGCTCCTTAACTGTGCTACCAACAGAAGCTGTGAGCGCATCTTGTTCAGAGTGACTTAATACACCAAGCTCCATCAATTTATCAAGTACGAGCCTTCTTATTAGCCCTTTTCTTAACTGTCTGGAAGCCAAAACATCAGTATGCTCACAAATGCTTGACAATTCCACTTATTAAAGCAATCTAATTGCACTAAACCTGGAGTAGCAAAAAACTTCCTGTACTGGGACATGACAAAACCACCAAACCTCAAACACCACAAACTGAGTCACAAACACCACATCCACTTACTGTCATTGATCAACAAAAAAAATAATGCTTTCGGACAAACCCCCATGTTACAACACCTCAGGATGTGTCTGGGGTAAGAGGAGTTTATAACATATATTACAACCCCTCAGGATGTGTACAGGGGTAAGATGAGTTTATAACATATGTTACAACTCCTCAGGATGTGTCTAGGGGTAAGAGGAGTTTATAACATGTTACAACTCCTCAGAATGTGTATTGGGGTGAGAGGAGTTTATAACATATGTTACAACTCCTCTGGTTGTATATTGGGGTAAGAGGAGTTTATAACATGCAGAGATGGATAAACATAATAAAAAAACTAAACATAATAACCTCTGATCTAAAAAAAACAAAAGAACTAACTGCTCTGCACCTGGACTCGTAAACAAAACATACAAAAGATGGTGTCCACCCCTCACCTAAGGTGTCTAGACAAGCAGAGGCCTACGCATATGTATGAGCACGCTCCTTCTTACCTGTTCTGCTCCCCTCAAAAACCACTGGTTTCTTCAAACCACAGCTAAGTAAGAGATCCAAAAAACAAGGATCAGTTTGCTTTACGTGTCTGAAGAATATAACTTTTCCAGGTTGAAACACCCAACTTGTTCCCTGAGCTGCATGGACCAAGCTGCTCTTTTTTGGTGGCTCTGGACTGGTCTGTCCCTCCCTCCTGCCTACTCTTGCCCAATAGTGGCAGCCTTTTAAAAAGTGACGCTCCACCCACAGGCTGCACCTGCACCAAAATACAAAGTCATAATTCCTGTGGAGGTCACTACATAATCAGTAGCATACAGCTATCTGCCAGGGTGGTTCTGCCCACTCGAGATCCAAATTTAGTAAGACAGTGTCTACTTATTAAATTAATTTATGCAAATTTCCATTAGTCAATAATATATCTGGGCTGATGCTATTTGCAGCCATGTGCAATGATCCATTGACGAGATATAGCAGCATTTATTAGCAGAATGTATTATTAATTATTATCAGCAATTTGATAATATATGGCATCGATGCATGTCAGGATACACACCCTGACCAATCATTTTGTATAATGTTGCGATACATAAAGTGTAAGGGAGGTGACTGTTAAAACATAGAGGGTGGATTAAAAAAATGAAAATCAAAAATACAAAACAAAGCCAAGAGACAAGACAAAAACAGAGCAGCTGACTAAATCAGTGTACAAAGTTCTACTGAGGAAAATGCTGAAACAAAACAACCAAAAAACCTAAAACATTTTCAGAATTTGAGATAAGCAGAAAACAGATGGTTCAGAAAACCATAAAATGAAATGGCAGACCTTACTACAAGACTACAAGTATATGATGCTGATGAAGACTATCTGTCCAAAATGTCCAGTTTCTTTGGAAACCTTGTGTGCTTCACTACATTTTTACATATCTCTACTATATTTATTTATTCACCGTCACATTGTCTATTATGTTTAAGTGGGATCAAATAGGTCAGGTGCTTGAAAACACACCTCAGTACTCTATTACAGGCTTAACATTTACAGACATGTCAGATCTCTGCTGTGTTCACACTTGTTTGCCTCTCTGCCAAAACACAGCATGCTCATATCTGTAAGAATTCTTCAGTAAGCCTTGAGTAATTCATATTTTGCCTTTCTACTTCACGCCACTGTTTTCTGCTGTGCTGTTTAATATGATTTCAACCAATCTGAGATGACTGGTTAAATGCAAATATGTGTCCAGCCACCTATCTGGTTTTATCTGGAGCAAACTGTAGGCTTTAATTAACTGCGTAGGGAAGATTGCTGCTCCGCTGTGGATTGTCGGGGCAGGCGTTCAGCATAGGACTTAACACAAACAGGGCAGGGTACCTCTCCAGAGATTTTCTCCAGAGTCTTCATGGGCCACCAACCAGGGCACAGAGGGATTGTTTAATTGGTTTAATTAATTAAATCATGTGGTTAAACACTTTTGTGCAATGATAGTCTGGCGGATCAGTCATCTAAAGCAAGTTGTAGCGACACGAGAACAACAGGAAAGCAGCTCATGAAAGGCATTAAAGTTATAGGGTAGAAAGTCTGTTTGTCATAATACCAGGTTCTTGAAATTATATATTTAATTGGGCAGGATTTAACATTGTTAATATCGCAGTTACTTCACTGAATGAAAGCTCTAAAGATTAAACCACAATGATTTTTTAAAAGATTAGTGTTATTATTACTGGACCTTTTTTTCTACTGGTTGATTTTAAGAGTTTGTGTAATGTTCTGAGTACATCTGAATACAAATTGCTTTTGCTCCATCTGGACTTCAGTGTGGTTCATAATTGCATTACAGCAGACAGGCTGCATCTCAGAGGCACAAGGCTATCAATTGCAAGCTTCTGGTTCAAGTCTGGCGCAGTGTGTTTTTTAACCAGAGGGTCTGCTAACACAAGGATAGTGTTGAGCTCACCGTTAACGATTCTTACACCTGTTTTAAATTAGCAAGCATGGTGTCCGAGGGTTGCCAGCACTTTTCCAGTTGCAAAGTACAGTAATTTCCAGAGCTGATTGCTCAGTAAACAAACTATATAATGAGAGCTTATGAAGATGAGATGGCAGCCTCATTAAAGGCAAGATGTTAATCCTGGGAGCCCTTCTCATACTTGCATTTGAAACTTATGAAACAGTATCAAGAAAGCATTAATTTCCTGGAATGATTCTCTTCTCTCTGAAATTTGTCTCTCTGTCTGTTTTTAACATTACACCACTATCAAAGCCATTTTAACAAGTTGAACCAGTACAGTATGTTCTATACACACACATACACACTCTGATAATACATCTGATAATATTCCAGATTAATAACTGCAAATATCTCTCAGTTTCTCTCTATGTATAAATTCAAAGATGATTCTAGATGAGTAACTGCAGAATACCATAGTAAGACCAGGTTTCCAGAGCAACAGGGTGTTTTGGACAGAGGTTCTTCATCAGCAATGCAAGCTTGATATATATAAGCACATAATCAGACCTATTCCTATTGCTTACAGCACTTATCAAGCCACTTAATCGTTTGTAGCAGGGGTCATACTGAGCTCAGTAACTTTAAACATTGCACTGCCATAAATCAGGTTGTGAAATGTCTGCTTTGTTAGACCTTCCCTGGTAAACTGTGCTTATTATTGTGAACTATAAGGATCTAGTAGCAGCAGCTCAGCCATGAAGCTGCAGACCACTCAAACTCACAGAGTGCGATTGCCAAGTGCAGAAAAAAAAAAGAAACAAAAAGTCTATCGTCTTTTGTCTGACTCACTACAAAGTTGCAAGCAGCCCGAGGGAAGCAGCATTTGCACTGTGTGCTGAAATCGTCATGGCCTACTGGCTGCACACAAGTCTAAGATGACTTAGGAACAAGGCTAAGTGTTGGCTGAAGTAGTGAAAACTACACCACTACTAGATTCTGGAACACTGGAAACATGTTTTCTGGAAGCTTTAATCGTACTTCACTACCTACCAGAATGTATAGTGCCAAGAGTAAAGTTTGTTTGGAGTGTGCTAATGGAGTATTTATTATCATTTTTTGGGGGGGGATAACCCCTTTAAGGTTGTCCTCTCTCATCCTTTCTTCAGTTATGGTCAGTTTCACAGTGACCAGGGCATCCTTAGTGCCAGTGTGTCTAACCCTCTCCATCATAAGCAAGGCTTATCAGCCCCCTGCTGTGACCCTCTGGCATCCTGCCCCCTTGACCAGGAAGCCCAGGGCAAATGTCATAAACCACAGATTGGAATGTGAGACTGTTACTAATGCTCTTTCAAAGGTTTGTTTCCAAAATGGCATTGAGTTTTGAATCCCACCAGGGGATTCAGACTTTCCAAGGACAATGATATTATTTTTCTGGGACAGTTTCTGAATGTTGTAATGTTATGTTTCTTCCTCTGTAAGCATAATTATTTAGTAATAGCAGAAAATCTAATTTTATTTTCACGCTGTCTTCAAATTATGTAACAAGTAATGTCTAGTTAGTTTAATGTACCCTTTAAATTACTGTGTTTGCGTGTTTATTTTGCTTCAGAAGTTTGTCCAACTATGACTTTGTGTCAGTGGGGAGTGAGTGAGGCAGTATGCCAAGCGGGATGTGCGATAAACAGACGTTTCTTTATTTTAAACGGAGCTACATGAAACGGCGACAAGGATGACAGTGAGATAGACTCGACAAACACCAACATCGACACTGGGAAACATATACACTTAAATAAAAGAAGACTAACAACACACAGGTGATACAAATGATCACCTATAAATAACAAGATGTACACAAGACAACACACACACCAAACACGGAAACGAACACACACACATGAACCTACATACACGACGAAGGGAGGAATCATGGGCAGTTACCATGGCACCATCGTTTTATAAAAAACTTTTATTACCATTCACTTACATCATGCTTGTCGCCGACAGGATAGTTAAACCATTAACCTTATACGAACCAGCTAGAAGAACATAGTTTAGTTGATTTTAGTAGTACCTTTTAAGTTTTAAGTAGCCAAGTTAACATGAGATGGTATGTAATTAGATGCTCATTTTAATCTACATGGTATAATGCTTCATTTATTGTGTTATGACCAAGAGGTATTTTATTTTGTTGTTGTTTGTGGTGAATTTCTTTTTATGACTAGGAAACACCGCCCCCCCAACACCCTCCATCATTTGTAACAAAGAAAATTTATATGCATGAAGCTAAAAGAGCATTTTGACACACACCCCTTCCTTTTGTACCTGGAAGAAAGTAAAATTAAGAGCTTCTTGTAATGTAGACCAGCAATCACTTGAGATTTGATTTTCTTAGATCTCTTTATTCATTTTTTGTTGAGTGGGTTGTCTTTACTCACAACACATTTTTACGTTTATGGAATTTGGCGGAAACTTTTGTCCAAAGCAACTGAATACATCTTGAGGGTTAAGGGCTTTGCTCAGGGGCCCAACAGTGGCAACTTGGCAGAGGGGGTGTTTGAGCCAGCAACCTTCTGATTACTAGTCAAGTGCCTTAACCAGTGAGCTACCATCACCCACACCTGCCTGATAAACTGATTTTACTTTTTAGCCGATCTGTTGTACTCTTTAGCTACAATGCTGCCAAGTACGGAACTTCTTATTGCCTGGCCTATGACGATTAGTCTATGATCTTCAGAATAGGCAGTAAGAGAATTACAGGATGATATCCGACTTCAGACATTCCGCCCGACAGGGGTTTACCTATGAAATCGAAGGAGTCACTGCAGACCAGAAAGGGGCCAGCTTTGGAGCAAGCAGAAAGGCTATCTCCCCTTTCCTGGAAAATCTGTCAGCGGGTAGCTGTGGTGTAAGTGCGAACCTCCAAAACTAGGCCTTGGTCTAGTCAGGCAAGTAATCCAACTCTGGCCTAGTCCAAACATGGATGGATGGCAAGTTCAAACTGAAAGACCTGACAAAGTAAAGCAAGGCATAATAACTCCAGCCATAAATATGCAAAGTTGATGCTGGCGATTACCTGTAATTGTTTTTTAGCAGAATTAGATTAGGGAATTCCATCATACCTCCATTCACTGAGTAATCACTTCCCATTCATTCACTGGGTAATCACTCCCCATTCATTCACTGAGTAATGACTCCCCATTCATTCACTGGGTAATCACTCCCCATTCATTTACTGAGTAATCACTCCCCATCCATTCACTGAGTAATGACTCCCCATTCATTTACTGAGTAATCACTCCCCATCCATTCACTGAGTAATCACTCCCCATTCATTCCCTGGATAATCACTCCCCATCCATTCACTGAGTAATCACTTCCCATTCATTCACTGGGTAATCACTCCCTATCCATTCACTGGGTAATCACTTCCCGTTCATTTACTGAGTAATCACTCCCTATCCATTCACTGAGTAATCACTCTACATCCATTCACTGAGTAGTCACTCCCCATCCATTCACTGAGTAATCACTCCATTTTCATTCCCTGGGTAATCACTCCCCATTCATTCACTGAGTAATAATTCCCCATCCATTCACTGAGTAATCACTCCCCATTCATTCACTGAGTAATCATTCCCCATCCATTCACTGAGTAATCACTCCCCATCCATTCACTGAGTAATCACTCCTCATCCATTCACTGAGTAATCACTCCCTATTTATTCACTGAGTAATCACTCCCCATCCATTCATTGAGTAATCACTCTGCATCCATTCACTGAGTAATCATTCCCCATTCATTCCCTGGGTAATCACTCCCCATCCATTCACTTAGTAATCACTCCCTATTCATTTACTGAGTAATCACTCCCCATCCATTCACTGAGTAATCACTCCCTATTCATTCCCTCTCATCACTATCAATTGTTTTCATTTTTTAAATTATTTTGTTTTAACCTACTTGGTTCACCACTGTTTTATTTGGTTATTCTTTGTTTGGTTAATTTTTGTTTTGTTTTAGCAAAGCTTGTGACCTTTATGAGTTGAGATTGAATTATGATCTAATTAAAATTGTATTGAAATCAGGATGGTTTCCCACTGCTTTTAAAAGTAATTGAAAATGATATTAGTGTTCGTACCACTACAATGGTCTGTGGAAGTTTCTAAGGGATTGGGTCACAGATGTCACTAGTGCTTTATAAAATTGGGGGCCCCTAGTGATTGAAAATAGCCACAAAATGTTTTTTTTTTCTCTAGAATGGATAGAGTTTTGCTACCTAAGGGTATAGAAGCGAAGACGTCGTCAGTCATTTGATCAAAGTCCATGTACTTTTATAAAATCACCAAGCAACGGGTTTGTTTTGTAGTGAAGAGAGCTAACATATAAATACTTTTAGCTAGTTAACTAAGGCTGCAAACAGACAGCATCTTAGTTATGATAAAGGTATCGGTTCACACATTCACATTCACTAACAGTAAAAAGTCATTATTAGTCAAATTACCTATTTATAAATAAGATGTTTTGCTTGCCATTCAATAACCTGAAATGTGTAAGATCTCAAACACATTTTTATCTTGCTTTCAGAGAACAGCACATATGTCAATGTCATCTTCTGTCTTCATGCTTAATGAGGAAGAAGTCAAAGGGGAAGAGCCTGGGTCTAAGGGAAGAGCCTGGGTCTAAGGGAAGGGCCTAAGTCTAGGAGAAGGGCCTGGGTCTAAGGGAAGGGCCTGGGTCTAGGGGAAGAGCCTATGTCTGGGAAGGGCCTCGGTCTAAGGGAAGGGCCGCCAATCTAAGGGAAGGGCCTGAGTTTAGGGGAAGAGCCTGGGTCTAAGGGAAAGGCCTGGGTCTAGGGGAAGGGCCTGAGTCTAGGGGAAAGAGCCTGGGTCTAGGGGATACTGCTGTATAAGTTTTATCTTGACAAGCGTGCTAAAGTGCACTGTTTTAATAAAGCTATGATGGAAAAATCATTTGGGGCTGGCATTGAAAAACCTTGAAGGCCCAGCCTTAATGACATACCTGGTTTGTACTAAAGCCCCTTAGTTCTAGTGAAGAGCAGTGCAACATGACTTTATCCCTGTGGACAAAGTGAGGAAGTCCAGTGACCTTGAGAGGGCTCTGACCTCAACTCCACTGAACACGTTTGTGAATGTTGGCTACTAGCAAGGTCTTCCAGCATTGGTACATCAGTTCCTATTTATGTGACAGAGTGAAGCACAAATTCCTACAGCGCACTCCAAAATCTTGTGGAATGCTGTCCCAAAAGACTGGAAGTGGTAAAGGGGTGGCCAACTACATATTGTATCCCGTGACTCACAAAGACAAACACACTATCACACACACACACACACGCACACATAGACACTGTATGCACTATGTGTAGGTCTGGCTGTATTTCCCCCCCCCAGACTTTATTCTCATGTACACACATCAGTTGTACATATCCCAAACTTATTGCCAGATTTAAATCCGATAAAACCGTCGCTGTGCAAGATGTAACTTGACCTATTTTAGTTTTACATCTTTGCACGCTGGAGCATTGCTGTAAGCTCCAAGAGATTTTTATGCTAAGTAGTTTTTATGCTAAGTAGTTGTCGATTTAAATGTAGAGGGCAGGTGAGGCATTAAGGATCTGTTAATGCTACACTGCAGGCAGAAGATTTCCCTTCCTGAGTTTGAGGCACTTTGATTGAGTTGGTATTTGAAATAGACAAATTGATTGCCTTGGTTCATCTCCATGCCACACCCTGTCACTACTTTGCTTATTCATGTAAGGGTAAGGCTGTGTCTATGTGATCTTCATGTAAGGTGGTAAGACTGTTTCTATGTGATCTTCATGTAAGGGTAAGGCTGTGTCTATGTGATCTTCATGTAAGGTGGTAAGGCTGTGTCTATGTGATCTTGTAAGGGTAAGGCTGTGTCTATGTGATCTTCATGTAAGGTGGTAAGGCTGTGTCTATGTGATCTTCATGTAAGGTGGTAAGACTGTGTCTATGTGATCTTCATGTAAGGGTAAGGCTGTGTTTATGTGATCTTCATGTAAGGTGGTAAGGCTGTGTCTATGTGATCTTCATGTAAGGGTAAGGCTGTGTCTATGTGATCTCCATGTAAGGGTAAGGCTGTGTTATGTGATCTCCATGTAAGGGTAAGGCTGTGTCTGTGTGATCTCCATGTAAGGGTAAGGCTGTGTCTGTGTGATCTCCATGTAAGGGTAAGGCTGTGTCTGTGTGATCTCCATGTAAGGGTAAGGCTGTGTTTATGTTTATGTGATCTTAATGCATTGACTTCTAAACAAATTTTGTGTTGTGACATTTAGAATTTATGCATGTAGCATCCAAAAAAGGCTGTTCAAGTGCTTATAAATGGGTAAAGCAGATTTTTGTCTAATTTGACTTTATGCTTCTGTACATGACTGAATACTGACAATGATAAAATATCTTAAGTCTTTATATTAAGGTTAATACTGAAAGCTGTGGAGGCAATTAGCTTATCACTGCTAGGTGTGTAATCTGCAGATAAGATTCAGTTAAGACTTTTCATTCAGTTTTAATTGATTTGATAACCACTTTGCACTCATAAAAACATTGGCTAAAAGGTCTTGTTTCACAGGCTGTACTTTGACTTATGGACCAGGATATGCCATTTCAGGATAACAATCATCTGCTCTTTTGTAGAACCCGTAGGTATATAAAATAACAACAGCATTTAGAAAATACAGCCACTAATCATGCTTGTGGTGCGTAACTTGCCAGTAGACGTAAAACATGCCTACTAGCATACTGCTACAGTCACAGTCCATCTGATGAGGATGTACTCATTCTCCATTAGCACATGTCAAGGGAAGTGCTGGCATTTTTCACCATCAAACATATAGACTTATTGTCAATGCAATCAGACTTAGTGTCAGTGTAATCAGTCTTCTTTATTACATACCGGAATTCTCAACTTCCTGAGCTGCCAAAAAAAAAGGCCCCAAATTGAACTCCACGTCCTTGAACCAGCCAAGGACACGTAATGTCATATGAAACCTGAGCAGAGAATGAAACCTAGGCAGAGAATGAAACCTGGGCGTATGAAAAGCAGAGAATGAAACCTGGGCGTATGAAGAGCAGAGAATGCTTTGTGTCACACAGCATGGGAATTAAAAATGGCTGTGCTGAGCTCAGTAAGTGGGGGGAAATGGGAATGAACATGAAACGGGAAGAATGGAACATAAAATGGGAAGAAAGTAAAGAGCCAGTCGTTCAGGTACAGAGAGAACAGTAATAAGATCTGAAATATAGAAAAAAAAGTTGGCTGGCTAATAACAAAAAGTCCAGACCAGCCCTGACATAGTTCATTTTCAACAAACAGAAGCCTTTGTACTATTTTAGGTCACAGAGCCATAAGAAACACTTATGAAGGTTTTATGAAGCTCTAACCTATGCTTCTGATGTTCTCCGCATGTCCCCAGGAGAGTGGATCTGTCTATCTGCAGTTCTCCTGCTCAACGGCTCTGCAGTTGGAGGTCATCTTCGAGGTGCTGGAGGAATTTGACTGGACAGCCTTCTCCGTGGTTACCACCCGTCACCATGGTTATGAGGACTTCCTGGACATGGTGGAGGGCATAACGGATGGCTCGTTCATCGGCTGGGAGAGGAAGAGCACGGTGATGCTCAACATCACAGATGACCCTGGCGGAGCGCGCACCCGCAGGCTTCTGAAGGAGAATGAGGCTCAGGTGAGGAGAAATCAGGAACAGACACTCCTACAGTTTTTTCGCTTTTATTTCCAGCCCCTTTTGCTGTTGTTCCAAAAAAAAAAAAAAAAAAAAAAAACTCCTGACCCATTTGCTGGCTGTACTGGTTGTTTTTTTATACTGGTACCAGCCATTTTCTTTCAATTTCTCTGTGTGTTTTACAATACTGTGTGTCTCTCACTTTTTTTACTGGTTTCACAATTAACAATTGTTTTGTCAAACTGGTCTTGGTTACTAATATAAATGTAAATATAGGAATGAAAACGGAATAACCCCACTGTCTAACTCCATGATTTTTTGCCATAATTAATGTAAGGTCACCAGTGTGAGACTGTGAAATCTTTCAGAAGTGTCCTCCATACACTGCTTCCATAAAACTCTCCCTCCTCCTTTTCCTCTAAGATTAAACTTGTTCACGTCTTTCTTTATTGACCTTTACCATCATCCCATGTTTCCATACTCTTTGTACTCTGTGTTATCAGCTGAAGTTGTATCACTGCATCACAATTGTCCCATGCTGTTTGACTCTAAGCTGCATACTCTTTTTTCACTCTCTCTCTCTCTCTCTCTCTCTCTCTCTCTCTCTCTCTCTTTCCCTCCCCATTTCTTTCTCTCAACTCAAACTGTGGCCTTTATATAAAGGCTCCTGAAGTGAAGGGGGTCGCAGAACCAACGAAAGGGGAGATGGCATCTGTAATGTTACTGGGCAGTGTGACATTAAATGACAGTTCCCATCTGACCCAAGAGGTGACTCAATTCTCCACAGGCTGGCAGCCCAAGCAGACGTTTTCTGCATTCGGTGACTTGACTGATTAATTCTCCCTAGTGTCCAAGAATGCAAGAATGTGGACATTCAAGACCCTAATCAGTGATTGATTCGGGGGCAAAACCAAACTGCAAGTCACTGTCTTCTTCTATGCAGTCAAACAGATTTGCAAAAAAATTACAGTGGCATGTTATTAAAGCGTGAAGTCCAAATTGGGGTCAGTGCTGGGTGAACTGAGAGTGTGGTGAGGGAACTTTACACTAATGAGAGTGTCATGGGATGAGGGAACTCTACACTACTGAGAGTGTCATGGGATGAGGGAACTCTACACTACTGAGAGTGTCATGGGATGAGGGAACTCTACACTGCTGAGAGTGTGATGGGAAGAGGGAACTCTACACTACTGAGAGTGTGATGGGATGAGGGAACTCTACACTACTGAGAGTGTGATGGGAAGAGGGAACTCTACACTACTGAGAGTGTGATGGGATGAAGGAACTCTACACTACTGAGAGTGTGATGGGAAGAGGGAACTCTACACTACTGAGAGTGTGATGGGATGAAGGAACTCTACACTACTGAGAGTGTGATGGGAAGAGGGAACTCAACACTACTGAGAGTGTGATGGGAAGAGGGAACTCAACACTACTGAGAGTGTGATGGGAAGAGGGAACTCTGTTGCCCTTTTTGAAATCATCCATGACAAAATATACTGGAATAATTGCCAAATTTCAGCTTGGATGACAATACCAAACGACTGTGCTTTGTAGTTCTAAATGTGGTGTTTTTTTGTTATTTTAGAAAAGATTAATATAACCTCTTAATGCAGAGCAAAATGGTATTCTTTAAGATTTGAGTAACATTGAGTAACAATGCTATTATCGTGCTTGTTCAGAAAGCATTGCGCTGTGTGATGGCAGGTGTGTAATCATTAGTGTCTCTACAGGTTTTTTATACAGTTTTTTTAATTTTTTATAGCAAAGATTATTCATTTTCATTCATACATTCATATTAATTCAGTCAATTTAATCTAAATACTGCAGTAAAACCATTGTAAGTGGTCCGTATTAAACTAAAGCTGGGATTTTTATATTGCTTTTCATCAACTAAGAACTATTTTGAAAGTACCATAGTAAATATTTCTTTTTATAATTCTATACCTTTCACAAGGATAATATGTTTGAGTGCTTCTGTTTCTGGGAACTGTAGTGTGACCCAATTCCATTTTAAGACACCAATCTCACTTTATAGTCTATTTTACTCTGCTCTTGCTTACAACTTTAGTCAAATTATGTATCCATGAAAGACTCTACTTGTAGCCCTGTCATTATGGGTAGGTTTTATACTTGGGAAAGATGTTCCTCAGGCAACATCTATGATGCCAGCCTGCTACCCCGCTAATATTATATGACAATTTGTGATATTTACTTTTCAAGGTGTAACAAAACAGGTAAACGCCAGTCATTTATTTACTCATATGCATCCAGCCATGTACATAATAAATAACAGCTATGTTCTCTATATATAAAATTATTTTGACTATCAGGTGAGTTTAATCCACCAAAGTGTGTAGATTTTTCAAAGCTAAAAGACCAGGCCTTTTTGGACGTATTTTACTTTGAATACTGTGGATACTAATGCATATTTAAATTCAGCCACTGTGGTGCTCTAATGTGAGTAAATGTTACAGGTTCACTTTCGTTGGAATAAAATTTCCATCAGTGTTTGTATATTGCAGTCTCTGAGTACTTCGTTAAAGGTCTCATGTGATATGTCTTATTAAACTAATGATGCATGTTGATAATTCTTGTTTTCAGTCACTAAAGGCTGGTTTCCCAGACATGAATTAATCCCTAGTCTTACACTGCATTGTATTACATGTGGGGAATACCCACTGGAGTTTTAGTCTAGGTTCTGGGAAAGCTTAATCTGGGTCTGGGAAAATGGCATGTTTGGAAATCTACTGTTATGATTATTTTGATAGAAATGCATGTCATGAGAGAAATGCAAGCAGTGAGCTGATATATGGCTGTATAATAATTTTTATTGAAGAATTTGTTTTGAGTGTATTTTTCCATATTTATAAAAAGAACATCTTTGATTTCTTCATTGTTCCCTTTCAGTTTCAACATTGTTTCTAGAAGAGTACTCAAACCCAGCACTGTTTCTAGAAGAGTACTCAAACCCAAGTGAATTACTTACTTTTCAAAAACTGTTTTGCTAGAAATTTAATGTCTTTGACACTGATAACCAACCATTTTATTGAAGAACTGCTGAAGAGCCCTCTAGATATATGTTCAAGATTTTCATTTTCTGTCTGAGAAGTCCATGCACACCGAAACCTGCAAAGACCTTTGGGAAGCAGTTGCCTACCACAGATCGAAGAATGCTTCTTACTGAACATTCACTGCTGACCTTGCTTGTCAAATGTGTGATGAGACTTTGATTGGCTGAGTAGCTGTGGCCTTGTGTATAACAATACTGCTAACAGCTCAAGATAATCAAAAGTCTTCAGTTCTGATGAACATCTGCCCCCCTGCGTGTAACATCCCTCAATCTTGTTCTACCGTTTTTTTGTAGGTGCGGCTCCTGTACTGCTCGCATGAAGAGGCGGAGCAGATTTTTAAGGCGGCATGGCTATCAGGGCAGGCCACTCCTTCACACATGTGGTTTGCCGTGGGGCCGGCTCTGTCGGGACTGGGAGTGGAGGGTCTGCCTAAGGCTCTGTTTACCGTTCGACCGCAGGGATGGCGAGACGAGCCCCGCCGGCGCATTGCTAAGGGTGTGTCGGTACTGACGCATGGTGCCATGGCCCTACGCAGGGAGTACGGGGGGGCCAGAGGGACAAGCTTTGCTGGGAACTGCATGACGGACGGCAACCAGACGCAGAGGGTGCCGGACAGGATCAGGTAAAGTGGGATGAGGTGGTTGAGGATGCATGCTGCACATGCCATGGTCAGCCGGTCCACGGGGGTGGGGGGCACATTGTAATCCACACGATCCGCTTCATTATCACACTTGATCATTAGCTAATAAGTTTAATCACATGTGTCAGGGCAAGAATAACACTAAACTGTATGATGTTCGGTGCAGTGAGGTCCCTCAGGACTCGGGCAAAGAAATAATAGTTTTTTAAAATAATGTGTTTTAAATGCCTTGCATGCTGAGTGTAATGGCATCTTGGTGCATCTCAAGCCCCAAGGGGTCCACAGTAAAAATAAGGAGGGGACTATTGAAAGGACTCAAGACATTCTTTTCCTTTTTTCGTGCTAAATTACATATAAACTGACTGATATTACCCTACTTATATATGAAATAAAGTAGGTCAGCCGCGAAAGAAAATCAAAATCAGCTTCTGGATGAATAATGGAATGAATTGAAAACCTATTCAGGATGAACATATCAGGCAGAACCAGTACTTCTCCTGTATTCAATATTTATCAAGCAGAAGCTAGATATCGATCTGCTATGGGCAACGTGGAAAAGTTCAGCAACTCGATCAGCCAGAAAAAAAACTCTTCGCCTCAAGAACTTGATTGTTCTATTTTAAAAATATGGCTCCAAATATGGTTCATCATGCCGATTGATTTTTTTTTTTTTCTTTTTTTGGTTCATGCCTTGAAATTTCTTAAATCACATTTAGGTTTTGATAAATGATAAGGAAAATAAAAGTTTGGAGGGATACATTCTATTGCACTAACATCATGTTAAATACCTGCTTCAAGCTATGGCTTGAACTTGATTTCGATGTGTCATGGTTCCAACCTCTTTTGGTACCACAGGTTTCTAAAGGAGTCTCTTTCACCTCTCTGTCTTACACTGCCTCTCTCCATCTCTCACCCTCACTTTGTCTCACACAAATGAATCCATTGATTTGCATTTGACAGCAGGTACTGCAGGGATGGCTGGTCTTCCTGCTTGTCAGTCATAGCTCTAGTAAATCATTCTGTTCCAGCAAAAAAAAGTGAGGTGCATTAACCCAGAGCCAGAGGTGGACATTCCAGGTTTAGAAAGTAAAAGTCCTCACCAGGATTTTGCTCAAGCATCCTAGATTATGTTGATTCCACAAACTAATTTTACCTGCAGGCTTGCACTAATTAGAAAATCCAGGAAGCTTGAGAGAAATCCTGGCGAGGACTTTTACTTTCTGAACCTGGAATGTCCGCCTCTGCCCAGAGCACTGGCTGGTCTTTTAATGGGGAAGAGCTTTCATGGTAGCATTCCTGTCACTCAGTCCAACACAGAAAGAACCATAACTGGTTTTAAAAGCCAGTCACTTTAACATGTCATCAGGAAATGCTAAACTAGTCAAAGGAAGGTTCCAGAACAGAGCTTCCCCTTTAA
Source organism: Tenebrosternarchus preto (assembly GCA_025802075.1). Lineage (NCBI taxonomy): Eukaryota > Metazoa > Chordata > Actinopteri > Gymnotiformes > Apteronotidae > Tenebrosternarchus > Tenebrosternarchus preto. The sequence goes on along the minus strand of JAOYMR010000004.1, from coordinate 20,912,920 downwards.
TTTGAGTTATTTATTCGTGTTCTTGCCATACATCCATGTACTGCAGCCTTAACCCTCAGTCCACACACTACCTACAAAAATATATTCATTAGACTCATATGCATTTACACTACTGTGATGTTCCTGTGCCCTTTACAGTACACCTGATCCAGGTACAGTTTTACTCATTGTCTCATTATTTAAGACAAGTCCAGCTGTGAAGATAAATGAGTCTTTAGGCACAGACAGCACTATGTGTACAAGAAAAAAATAAAGCTGGAGAGTAGAGTGGGGTCAATGCCACAGACTTGTTGCCCCCTACTGCTGACTTTTTGCTACTGCATAAGGTAATGGAGTGTAATGAACACTAACCTGCTGCCTCTCTTGCATCTCTCTAGCCAGATTACTGCTGTTTTGATTCACACTCGATTGTCTGTCTCTTCTGAGCTCTGTCTCGCTTCTGCTTATGTGTTGCCATGGGGTTTTGTTTTTTTTTTTTTTTGGTATTTTTTTCTCACCTTGTGTTTGATTGAATGTTTCTGATGTCTGAATCTGTCACTCTGTCTTTGTTGGTGTGGCACTCACTGCCTTCCCCTCATCTTTGTCTATGCTTCATTCTTTCTCTTCTGTCTTGCTATCTCTCTTTTAATTTGTACATTCTTTCATCCTTTCCCCCAAATAATTAATTCCCCCTTCCACCATGCTACTACCTCATCTTTGATCTCATCTCTTTCTCTCTCTCTCTCTCTCTCTCTCTCTCTCTCTCTCTCTCTCTCTCCTGGCTCCATGTCTCCTTCAAGCTCTCCTTTTTTGTCAGTTTCGAGCTCCATCTCATCCCTCTGTTTCTCCTCCGCTCACGTTTCTCCCACGGGCGACTCTAAAGAGGCTCAACATTCAGTGTCGTTTTGCATGTAAATAGGATAATTGGTTATGGTGGCAGAGTGCACTGGGAAATATTGCCGGCTGTCACCAGCATAGCATAGATCTCCCTAACCATCTCCGATGTGTCATCACATGCACGCACACACAAATATACTATTTCTCCCAGTAAAAAGGGAGGCCAAGCCCTGTTTTATAAGCTGCTAACCAAGCAGCGGTGTCATTTGGCTGCACATGCTGGTGGATTGTGGTGGAGTTAAGAGGGACTATGTTGTGTTTTTGTTCTAGTGAGAGCAGAACCATGTGTGCTGGCAAAGACCCAGAGCCTGAACAGTGCACAGCGCATGTGGGATTCAAACCTGTTGTTGTTCAGCAGTGGTCCTTGTTAAACCACTTGTTGGTTGGGGGGCTGTGTGTTTGGGTGTGGGCAGTTTTTGATATTGAAATGCACTGTGAAGTGTATTTTGGTCATCAGCATTTTGGTGTATGCTCACAAACACACACACACACACACACACACACACACACACACCAAGTTCTTTTTCTCACACACTCACACACAGCATCAGAGAGGCTGGTGCTCATCACCATACTAATGCTGCTTTAATGAAGACATTAAAACTGCCTCAGTGTTTCTGATGTTTAAATACCCTGCCCACCCCGACATGCCAAACATCTCCGACTCCTTGCTATTTATTGCCATGGCATTGCCATATTTCTGTTAAACTGGTCACAGTCTATTCAGTCCCTAATGTGTTCACACCGAGATCAGTCTCCCATCCCCATTCCAGGGGGCGGAGCCTGCAAACCATGCACACGGCCACACCTCTTGCCACGTCACAGATCGATCCGACCAATAACTGCGGCACATGGTGCGAACCTGGCGGCGTCTGGCATGCCACACTGAGCACGCGTGTGTGCTTGTCCACATCTTTATTTCTTCACGTCCTCTGGCACTCGTCCATATCTCCTTGTGGTCTCTTATCACCTCTTCCTGGCACGATGCTCTTCGCTGACTCCCTCTCCGCTTGTTTGCCGTCGTGCCTTGTCTCTATATCCCTCTGTTTCACTCTGTTTCATTTCCCTTAACTGCAAGAAGCGTTATATGTCAATCCGTCTCTAACTCCGCCTCCTGTCTACGCTTGCTTTAGCCTTTCTTCTACGTTTACCCTTCTGGACTGCCTACCTGTGCATGTTCTTTCGATGCTGTTTTAAACGCGTGACTGATGTCTATATTCTGATAGGAACTCCGCTTCAGGCTGTTTGTTCACTCCACATTGTAAGACATTAGCAGAACACATGTAATGTCAATGGCTGTGTCGCTATGACAACATTGCAGGGGGCGAGAGAGAATCCGAACGAATGAGACGGAGATAGAGGGGTTACGAACACCGTCACATGTTTCCTTCTCATTTGAAATGCATGCAGGCCAGAGGATTTAGTTCATACTGCAATTATTTTTATTGTTTCATATTCCGTTGCTGCGAAATGTGTAGTGCTGAGGAGGGCAGAGCCAGACAGCGATATGCAAGTTGTGTGTATGACCGCACAAGTATGTGTGTGTGTGTGTATGTGTATGTGTGAAAGGATGTAATTGGTGCATGAGAGGCTATGATGGAACACATTTCTTCACACAGGGTGAATAAAGAACATGTGTGACATTAAAAACGGTATTCATCACCTCTGTCATCATCTCCACAGCCTTCTAACCATATCAACTGTGATGAATGGGACTTCTTTCACCAGTAATACCATTGGTTTCCCATCCCATTAAATGGGCATTAAACCAACAGCTTACTTCACCAGTCATCCTGACCAATCCACTGAAATGAATGTAATCTCTTATACAGGGCTGTTCTGAATTATGGATCGTGTCTCAAGCGCAATTTCTTGCAAGGATTCGAGCAGCAAGACTTATGACACAAATCTCATTAAAACGGGGGGCAAACATCCCATAATATAATGAGCTAAAATAAAAATGAGAAGCTACCAAAAGAGGCTTTATCTCACAGACAGCGGCTCTAGCCTCATCACCAAAGATGAACTGTGGGGGGGGGGCAGATTCTAGATGAAAGAGGAAGTGCCCATTTGTGGTGAGGAGCAGAAAATCACCAGTTTCGACGTTTTACTTTTTTTTTCCCAAATATTTTTGCTTCTCTTTCTGTCCTCCCTTTCTGTTCCCTGTCTCCCTTCAGTGTTTCTGTGTTCCCCTTCCTTCAGTGTTTCTGTGTTCCCCTTCCTTCAGTGTTTCTGTGGTGGCCCAAGTTCCTCTCCCTTCAGTATTTCTGTGGTGGTCCGAGCTCCTCTCCCTTCAGTGTTTCAGTGGTTCAGTGCTTCTCATGATCTTTTGCAAGCAGGCTTAAATTCATCAACTAATTTTCTCCTTTCCTTCCTTCTTCATGTGATTCAGCACCTCATTCACTAACTCATTCATTTATTCATATTCATTGAGAATCCAGGACTATCTCACTAGTTTTCAATGACAGCATTGTCAAGAGGTTTATATAAAGGTCCCTGAAGCATTCAGCACAAAACACACACAATATCCAGAGTGGGAAGGTGACTAATGGAACTGCTCTCTCTCTCTCTTTATCTCTGCCAGCTCTCTCTCTTTCTCTTTATCATCCTCTCTCTCCCTCTGTCCTTCCATTCTTTATCACCTTTCTTCTCCTTAATTTGTTCCTTCACTCACACTTTCTCTCTCTCTCTCTGTCTCTCTCTCTCTCTCTTTACCGCTTTGTACCTTCTGCAGGTTCTTCAGTAACATAACGCTATCAGGGCGAGACTACTCCTTTAATGATGATGGCTATTTGGCCAATCCCTTAGTGGATGTCATATCCTATATGGCTGGACGCGGCTGGGAGGAGGTGAGAACGAGAGCCTTGGCTATTCACTGATTGATTGATTCATGTGTTTGGTGGATTAACATTTTTTAATTCAAGAATGTAATATATAATGTAGTATGTGGCACTAATGCAATTCAAACAGTACAAACAATCCTCCTTTTGAATCCTTCTTTAATCAGGTGCATTTTTTTCAGATTTTGTGTGAAGAAAACTAGATTACCCCTACCATTAATAGCCGTAGTGAATAATGTCATTTTAATAATGCATAAGTGATATTTCCCATTATTTAGGTGGGCTGGTGGGAGAACGGCGTCCTGCGTCTGCGTTACCCACCCTGGTCGCGCTATGGCCCGTTCCTCAAGCCCCTCGATGACAGCCAGCACCTGCGGGTGGTCACCCTGGAGGAGAGACCCTTCGTGATTGTGGAGCCAGCTGACCCAGGGACAGGCTCCTGCATCCGGGACTCTGTGCCCTGCCGAATGCCTCTCAACACCAGGTCAAAGCTTGGTTTAACGTTGGTTACTTAGAGTTTTGGAGCACATAATAGTAATGGTTTTAATTATATATATATATAAACCCAATTACAACCAGACTACTACATACTTGCCAAGGAGTACTTGGCAAAACACAATTAAGAAATATAATATTTAATTATCTTGGGACACCAGAGACTAAAGATTTTAGTTTACCCTTATTCACTCCCATCACACGTTGAAAGAAGAAGGCGTGGGAGGTGGCTTTATTACTGTGGAAGTTTACTACATTGATGTGTTGACTCCATTTTCTTTTAGATAAAGCTCTGCTTCCTTGCTTTCTCTCATACAGTTGAGCCTTTCTCCCTCTTTTTTAAGTGCGACTGTGTAAGTTTACTACAGTGATTCTGTGACTCCATTTTCTTTCTCCCTCTATTAAACAGTGCGGCTGTGGAAGGCATACAGTCCATGAAACACTGCTGTAAAGGTTTCTGCATCGATGTCCTCAAGCGATTGGCTAAAATAGTGGGCTTCACCTATGACCTCTACCTGGTGACCAATGGCAGGCATGGGAAGAACATAGATGGACAGTGGAATGGAATGGTTGGGGAGGTCAGGCAGTCGTTACCATTATTTTAAAATGTTTTGTTGCCTTTGAATCGGTGTGTCACAGACTCCTTTCTGAAATGGGTGACAGCTGCCTGAGACATGGCAGGCCTCATCACTTTTTAACAGTAATTATCCCTTTTTGCAGCATTTGAAGTATATTATACAATGTGCTTGTCACCCGAAAATAACTTTCGGCAAGACAAGACTTTCAGATATGCTTCTATTTAGTTGGCTTAGAGAGCACAAACTAGCAGCATCTGTGTAACAAATGTGAATGATTTGAATGGGAGTTAGTTTATTAGTTTTTTTTTTTTCCCCCAATTGTCCTCCTCTTCTCCAGGTGGTGTCCAAGCGAGCTGACATGGCTATCGGCTCTCTGACCATCAACGAAGAGAGGTCGGAGGTGGTGGAATTCTCTGTGCCTTTCGTGGAGACTGGCATCAGCGTCATGGTCTCTCGTAGCAACGGCACCGTGTCTCCTTCTGCATTCCTTGGTGAGAGAGGCAGATATTACTGTCAACAGATTTCTGCACTGTTTCGCTCTTTTTCTGAGTTCTCAATACGAAGCTGGAGAACGGATCACAGAAATGTCACAAGTGGTACAGACTGCAAAGTGGGAAAACAGCCTAATCACATAGTCAATTCAGTGCTGATGATAGATTGCCTTTTTTCCTCCCTGTCTCTCTATTTGTCTTGCTGTCTGGCAGTTTTCTGTGTTGCTACTGTAGAACATGAATGCTTGTCCTCGATTTCCAAGTGAGATTTACACATGTTGCTCCACCGTGGTGGGATCAGCCATCCAAAGAAGTGTGGGGGGGATGGCAGTTCTGTTCAAATATAAGTCAGTCATTTTCGTCTAGTAATTCAAATAACTGCAGAACTGCGTTTACACAGATTTTGTTCTGTCAGCCAAGCCCTTTAATTTTGCTATTCATGGTGAAGGCCATCTATCAGACTCAATGATCAGTTCTGCTGTGAAATTGCCATATCAAAACACCCTTGCAGAACTCAAGATGGCTTGAGACTAATGATTGAATAAGATTTTTTTTTTAATTTTAGAGTCTTTAATTACTGTTTTGCTTTCATTAAAAGTTTCTTTTCTTGAGTTAGACTAATATATCAACTCCTTCTAAGTACATACAGAGAGTAAAAAATGGATTCATCACACAACACCACTTCAGTTCCTTGGTATTCAAGAGAGAAATGACTAGCAGCACAACATGTAAATGCTGTGTTTATTAATGTAATCTCTCTGCTTTTTAGGTATAAACTATAAGTATGTATAGCTTATCAGTCATATTATCTCTGTTAACAGATACAATGTTGACATGAACACAGTAGCTCACTAAATGTCTACAGTACAGGACACTTTGAAATGCCTGTAACTGACTGAAGGTCTGTACTGGTTTAGATATGCACAAAGCAGATGACCAATCTGTGATTTTAAATTACCATCTGTAGCTCTAGCCCAAAACTGTAGACTACCGCAAAATGAATGTTGGCATTGAGTCTCTGATCAGACTGCATGACAGTTATGGCTTGCATGGAACAGTCTGATTTCAGCACCGTTATATTTGAGCTGCAGCCTATCAAGGAAGGTGAAGGCTTGTGTGTGCTTCCCTTCTAAAAGACTTTAGTTACAGTATCTCGCAAAAGTAAGTACACCCCTCACATTTTAGAAAATATTTTATTATATCTTTTCATGGGACAGCACTGAAGATATGACACTGTAAATACAATGTAGTCAGTGTACAGCTTATATAACAGTGTAAATTCGATGTGCCCTCAAAATAACTCAATGCACAGCCATTAATGTCTAAATGGCTGGCAACAAAGTGAGAACATCCCTAAGTGAAAATGGTCAAATTGTGCCCAATTAGCCATTTTTCTTCTCCACTGTCATGTGACTCGTTAGTGTTACAAGGTCTCAGGTTTGAATAGGGAGCAGGTGTGTTAAATTTGGTGTTATCGCTCTCACATTCTCGTACTGGACACTGGAATTTCAACATGGCACCTCACGGCAAAGAACTCTCTGAAAAAAGAATTGTTGCTCTACATAAAGATGGCCTAGGCTATAATAAAATTGCCAACACCTTGAGCTGCAGCACGGTGGCCAAGACCATACAGCGGCATAACAGGACAGGTTCCATTCAGAACAGGCCTTGCCATGGTCGACCAAAGAAGATGAGTGTACGTGTTCACTGTCATATCCAGAGGTTGGCTTTTGAAAATAGATTTATGAGTGCTGCAAGCATTGCTGCAGAGGTTAAGGGGATAGGGGTCAGTCTGTCAGTGCTTAGACCATACGCCACACACTGTATCAAATTCGTCTCCATTGCTGTCATCGCAGAAGGAAGTCTCTTCTACAGATGCACAAGAAAGCCCACAGACATTTTGCTGAAGACTAAGGACATGGATTACTGGAACCATGTCCTGTGGTCTGATGAGACCAAGATAAAGTTATTTGGTTCAGATGGTGTCAAGCATGTGTGGTGGCAACCAGGTGAGGAGAACAAAGACAAGTGCCTACAGTCAAGCATGGTGGTGGGAGTGTCATGGTTTGGCAGCACGAGTGAATGTCTCCAGATATAAACTCTGTTGAGCATCTGTGTGGTGTCCTCAAATGGAAGGTGGAGGAGCACAAGGTCTCTAACAGCTCTGTGATGCCATCATGGAAGAGTGGAAGAGGATTCTAGTTGTAACCTGTGAAGCTTTAGTGAACTAGAGTTAAGGCAGTGCTGGAAAATAATGGTGGCCACACAAAATATTGACACTTTGGGCACAATTTGTTCATTTTTACTTAGGGGTTTTACTCACTTTTGTTGCCAACAGTTTAGACATTAATGGCTGTGTGTTGAGTTATTTTGAGGCCACAGCAAATTTACACTTTTACACAAGCTGTACACCGAGTACTTTACATTGTATTTACAGTGTCATATCTTCAGTGTTGTCTTATGAAAAGATATAATAAAATATTTTCAAAAATGTGAGGCCTGTACTTACTTTTGTGAGATACTATATATGCTGTAGCAGCGAGGATGGATTAACTATTCTTATTAACAATGTTAAGATGTAACATTATGGAGGGTTTTTTGCACATTGTCACTGGTTTGCTCTGTGATCCTTCTAGGTGGTTGTAAAAAGAAATAATCTTGCTTTAACTTAAAGAAAGCGGTTATTAATGCTCAGTATGTATGCATTTTCTTCCAGGAAGGATATCACAGGTTGAGACAACACAAGCATAGCACATGCTCTAGAGTTTCAGATTTACTCTAACGGCCCTAATTTGTCTGACTCGCTTTTATTTGCCTTAGCATTATATGCCTTGCCCTGTGATTCTGACATGGCACATTTAAAAAAGAAGCAAATGTTTTGTGGATATTTGCACTTGCCGTTTCACCTAAGCTCTTGCCTCCTCTGTTTCAGAGCCTTACAGTCCTGCGGTGTGGGTGATGATGTTTGTCATGTGCCTGTCAGTGGTGGCCGTAACTGTGTTCATCTTTGAGTTTTTCAGTCCTGTAGGATACAACAGAAGTCTACAAAGTGGGAAGAGTAAGTTGACATTTTTGCTGTAGGCACATGTAAAAATACATTCAGTATTGCAAAGCTTTGATGATCACCAAGCTGAAATATGAAGTCTTTATTATGGTAATCCAATTCAGCAGCCTGTGTCAGATCTTGCACTCTGTTCCTGCTTTTGTTCAGTCGGTGTTCCTCACTCCCCCCAGTCCCTAGGTTTCTCTACCGTCCTTTATCTCTTTTTTCTGTTTCAGAGGCAGGAGGATCTAAGTTCACCATAGGGAAGTCTGTCTGGCTGTTGTGGGCTCTGGTCTTTAATAACTCTGTTCCTGTGGAAAACCCTAGAGGAACAACCAGTAAGATCATGGTACTAGTGTGGGCTTTCTTCGCCGTCATCTTCTTGGCCAGTTACACTGCTAATCTCGCTGCCTTTATGATCCAAGAGGAGTACATAGACACGGTGTCTGGTCTCAGTGACAAAAAGGTAATTGTTGCATATGGCAAGTATAATTAGACCCCCATTGTAACACCATTTGTGGATTGATGTACTATATACAGCTTTCCATAGCACTCTCAAATTGGGTAACATGATTTAGAGCCTAATGAAGTGATTATCACTTGAGATAACTTAGGGACTGATCCTTTTGATATTTTCTGACAAATTCAAAGCTGCTGTGAAGTGTATTTGGCAGAGCTTGAAATATTTGGTCAGTAATCTGATCTGCAGTCTGATGGATTTCCCTCCCTTTCCCACTGCAGTTCCAGCAGCCCACAGAGCAGTACCCACCCCTCAGATTCGGCACTGTACCCAATGGCAGCACAGAGGAGAACATCCGGAGCAACTATCCCAACATGCATCAGTACATGGTGCGTAATAACCAGAGAGGAGTAGAGGAAGCCATCGAAAATCTTAAGACTGGGTGAGTTGAGTGCTGCTATGACCTTAAGTAATAGATTTATTAATAATTTGGAAGAAAGACCTTTTTTTTTTTACCTTGGATAAAAACAGCTCTTGATTCTGTACAGAAGATGAATAAACTGAACTAGTACTTGTATGTAGGTCATGGCTATGATTGTTCTCTCGTTTTTGGTTACTCAAAATTGTTTGATAAATTACATGAAGCATTAGTATTGTGCTACTTTTCCCTACACAATAATCAAATCCAAAAGTCTTGTTTTAGCAGGGATCTTGAAATTGCCAAGATCACAATTGCCAAAGCCGTTTATGCAGCAGAGATACAGATGTGCTAGGAAATAATGGGCAGATGAAGGTGATGCCATGGATCACTGTGGAGGTGTTAATTATTCTGATGGCTGTCTTGTTCTGACTTGAGCTCATAGCTGATGCAACAATCTACTTCTTCCATTTGTGTGGTGCCAGTAGAAGGATCCATTTGAATAGACTCTTTATGTTCAAAACAATGTTTTATTATTATTTTTTTCTCCCATGATAGTAAGCTTGGGGTATTTCTGAGAGCTTTGCCCACTAGGTATAGCAAGATGAGGCAAATTTATTTGTATAGCACTTTTCATACACATCATCAATTTAAAGTGCTAAAGTAACTGACTAGTTCCTAATCATCTAAGAGTTCTGCCAACTCATAACTCAGATATATATATATATATATATATATATATATATATATATATATGCTGGTCTACACTAATAAGCATTTTATAGTCCAGGAATAATACCTTAAAGTCAATTCTGTAGAATACTGGCAGCCAGTGTATGGACTTAAGAATGGGGTTATGTGTATTCTTCTTTTGTTCTTAGTGAGAACTCTAGCAACTGCATTTTGAAGCTGTTTGATTGTCTTATTACAGTAATCAACTCTGCTAAATATAAAAGCAGGGATGAGTTTATACATTAGGAGCCCATTACAGTAATCAACCCTGCTAGAGATAAAAGCATGGATGAGTTTCTCTAGCACTGGTTTTGTCAGGAAATCTCTGATCTTGTTAATGTTCTTAATGGGTGTTTCAACACAAAAACATTTGCTGAAAAATGACCACCCACACATACTTTTGTCAAATTAAAATGATACTTTCAGAGGGGATTTTACTTCCCCATCCCAGACCACCCCCTACTTTTGAAAAGCTTGATACACCCCTGGCTAATTTTATGTGACTGCTAAAACTGAGATCAGAGTCAATTAGTCCACCTAGGTTATGATGTAGCTCTTTAAAGTTTAAGCTTTTCAAGTTAGACTGCGCACCTCTTATTACTATTACCAAATGTAATGTTTTATTTTTATTCAACTGCAGAAAGTTTTGGCTGTTCAGTTAGTAACATGCTCAAGGCACTTGCAGAGAGAGTTAAAGGGATCTTAGTTTTCTGGAGAAAGTGAATCTGTGTGTCATCTGCATAGCTGTGGTACAATAGTCTTGTGTAATCTGGCCAAAAGAAACATTTATAAGTTCAATTGAAGCAGCCCAATACTCAAACCTTGGGGGACACCAGAGTTCACTGGCACTTATTTAGAAATATTATTTTCAGCAAAATAATTCCTGCCTTGTCAGAATGAACTAAACTATTTTAGGACTAGCCACATGAATTAGGCCTGAAGACAAATCTTCAGTATTATAGGAAAGTTCATTCTTATTCCGAAGTTCAGATTTTTTCTTAATGTATCCAGTTAATGAAGAAATATTGGTTTAATTTTATTCTTGATATGCCTGAATGTTATCAGCCAACTGTGAAAAGACTATAGCAATATGTTTTGATTAAACCTAAGGCCTTCCATTTTTATTTTAAATTGTCATGACTCTGGTAGCACTGCACGTAGGTTGCATTATGTTACTATTATATAAGAATGTATAGTGTGTTATTAAACACACTATACATTCTTATATAATACTATATTTTAAAGACAGGCAGATAAAACATAAATGATGATGAGAATGAATGCTAAAGCATTATGGGAAATCCATTCATGAGTACTGATTACTGATGGGCTCTAAGCTAAAATGTTAACTACACAGCAATGTCCCAGATTCTCCTTTACAGTGGGTATGTCTGGATTAGTCTTGAAGAAGTTTTGTGTATAATTATTAAGGATTGAATTTGTAGGAGAAGGAGTCTGTTTCTATATTAAAAAATAGATGTTTAAATCATAACAATCATTCCATAGTATACATTTCTTCTTCGTCACTCTCTTCTTCATTTCCTCATTCCCTTGGTTCTTTCCACTGACAGCAAACTGGATGCATTCATCTATGATGCAGCTGTGTTGAACTATATGGCACGGAAGGATGAAGGCTGTAAAGTGATGACGATTGGCTCAGGAAAGGTGTTTGCCACAACAGGATATGGCATCGCCTTGCACAAGAACTCCCGCTGGAAGAGGCCACTGGACCTTGCTTTGTTGCAACTGGTGGGAGATGGTGAGGAGCTTATTGTTCAATTTTTTTGTTGTTGTTCTATTAGCAGATGAAAAGGATCAGTGGCTGTGCAGTTCAGTCTCAGAGTGGAGCAGTATGACTTGGGCCATATATTATATTGTGATCATAATATATATTATATTGTGATTACATGTTGTGTAGCATGGATGCACGTTTGATTCCTAATATAATGCTTAATGAATGTGACTGAACGGAAGCTCTCAGAACATTGTGAAAATAGGTCAAGGTGTTCACAACACATATTGCAAACTTGTGTGATTTATAAAGTTCTGCTGAATAGTGACAAATGAAACAATAAATTACTACGACTGATGTAAGAGACAGTGAAGACACTGGGACATGACAGACACAAGAAATAGGCAGTGAAGGATTTATTTATTCACCAAATCAAGAAGAGGTAGGAAGAAAAGAGGAGTCAATAACAGAGTCAGTGTGAGGCCATTAGTAGTGTGCCAGTACAATGCAGCAACACCTGAATTTGGTGAACACCTGAATTTTCTTGGTTGATGTTGCAGAAGTTCTCTTGTCTTGTGGTCTCCTCAATCTAGTTGAGGAGGCAAAATTAAAAAATTGCCAAAAAAATGCAAAAACAAAAAATGAAACAGCACATTAGTGAAAAACATCTAAGTACAGCACTCGGCCACAGCAGTTCACCATTTCGGAGTGCAATATCTTTGTGGGTTTGGTGAGGGAGGAAGCTGTGGAGGAGAAATTGGGGACAAGATGGTGATAATACCCTGTCAACCCTAAGAATGGACATACCTCCTTTAGTAATGGGCTTTAGACAATGTAGAATTAACTCCTCCTTTCTTTTCTTGGGGTTGAAGAAGGCACATTCTCATGTGGTCTCTCAAATAGTACGTCAGTGAGACCTATGTGACACTTCTCGGGGTTGGCCGTTAGTCCAGTCCCACAAAGACTGTCCAGCACCTTCTTTAGATAGATAAGATGTTTGTCCAGTGACTCACAGTAGTGGTGATTCAGGACCACATCTGTCAGATGCTGTGAGGTGATAGGAGCCCCAGGCAGACCATAGTGAAGAACTCAATATTGCAAATGTCTACTGGGTTTGAAGAAAGGGCCACTTGCCACTAGCATTTTTGTGAGGCTGAACATCAATACAAACCTGTCTATATCTTACTAGTCAATGGGTTAATAAACTCTGGGAAAGGGATAGGAGTCAAACTGGGAGTCATTATAGAACCACCAGTACAGTGAGTCATTACAGTCTGCTAGTTCCTACCATTGGCCAGTTGAAAGCTCCTCATCACACTGAACAAGGAACTTGGCAGTGGGGCTTATGCAAGCCGACAAGACAGGTGGGCAAGGGTGTTTCCAGGGGGTGGTGCAGCATTACTGAATAGAGTTGTAAAGTATACTGTAGAGAATTTAGACTTGTATGTGCTGTCCAGGATACTTAATTGTAGTTGGTGCAGTAACCAGTTGAAATGTATATATTTCAATGTTTGACATTTATACAGTTTGAAGAGAAACCAATATGAAGTTTTATCTTTTTCGTTTTTAAATGACATTTATTTCTAAGACTTCAAAAATCTTTATTTTTGAGCATCAGCAAGGACTAAGGAACTTAGTTAGTTGTGTATGTTAATGGCAGATGGGTTAAACTATGACATAGACATTTGAGGCTTTGACCGTGTGCAACTCTACACCAACTACTGCTGTATTTGGGCTGTAAAACTGAACTGTTTTCTGTTTTTTGAAGAATTGACAAAATTGCCATACCTGTTAATCTGCTCAGAATTTAGTTCACTCAAATGGTGCTATTTTTGACATATTTCAATCAAGTGCAGCTGCTTTAACTACTTTACTTACTATAAGAGATTTTAATTACTATAAGAGAACTCATGGTCTTGGACTAAGGGGAACAGTGGTACTGTGTGAGGTTTGCTGCCTCCTGGGGACTGAGGCTGCTATTACTTTGTGAGTTACTGTTTCTTTGCTTGTGATACCATTGCCAAACAGCCAGTAACCCTCCATCTACGAATCTTAACAACCGAAGGGAGGTAACCTGTTGATTTTTTTACTCTTCTTTTTGACAGACCCAAGAGACATAACATTTGGTTATCGCAGAGATAAAGAACCAGTTATTGCTCTTTGCTAATTAGGGGGAGAGACTTCAGTACTTTAAATGTTGCTTTATTGAGAGACTTGTGAAACTTTTCTTCTTATTTGCTTGTAGATGCAGGCTTAACTTGAGAGAGCATATGATGTGAATGTAGAGTTCTGTTATGAAACTGAAGGGACATTATGTGCTGAACAAAATCTGTTGCTACTGAGAAATCTAAAGGAAGAGTATTTCATTTTATTCCATTTATTTTATTTTATTTTATTCCATTAACAAATGAGCACACAGAATGATTCAGGATTTTCAGTAGCAAGTTAAAAATTGTCTTATTTTTCTTGCCACATAACCAGGAAAAATCTACACTTACCATCATGTTCTTACCATCATGTAGGGGCATCTAACATGACTTGAGGGAGGGAGGATTTATCAAGCCTGTAAATAGACACTGTTAACACCAATACTTTGAAGAAACACACTGTTAACACCAATCCTTTGAGTTGTCACTGTTTGTTTTTGAAGCCTACCTCACATCTTACAGTGTCTTACCTCTGCATCAGAATAGGCCTACAGGTGCTACCCCAGCCACTTCACACTACAGGATGGGGAACAACATACTCATAGGCACCAAGACTAATTGTATTGGGTGTGGGTGTGGGTGTGGGCATCCTTTCAAAAAGGACTTCCACTAATACCCCAACTAGATTAGACAAGATCTCCCCACTACAAAGTGGCCTCATGAACCCAATATTATTAAATTTATTTCAGTAGTGCTGCCATTGGTCACTGGCAAAACTCCCTAGTTGTCTCAGTGATACTAATTGAGAAGAGAATTTGCTAAAATACAGTGAAAACTGGCAGATCAAGTTTTATAACAGGCCAGAAATTAACAAAGGGAGGCCACAGCAGTGACTGTTCAGGTGGCTGCTCAGAGAATCCCAGAATGGAAGCTTCCACTGGGTGTTAAAGAATGGGCCACAGCCATGAGGTCTGCCTTGAAAGACTGTACTGAACTAGTCAAACAACAACTAAAGGGTGAAGCAAAGATGTCTGGGAAATGTATGTAATAGAGTGTAATACGATATTCTGTATTCTGTAAGATTGAAGGAACTTTATCGTCAATGACAGATGTCTGGGGAGACAGTACACTTATGCATATGATTTACAAGACAAATTGTCTTGCACAGAGATCCTGAGTGTGTCTCTGATGCCAAAGCTGTGCTGAAAAAACAACTGGTTCTCGGTTTTAAGGTTGACTTTTGAGCAGGCCACAATGCAGGCTACAGTCACTTGGTCTGTTGGAGGAGGAAGTGCGAACACCATGACGCATGAGAATAGGGCTTGTCCCAGAGGTGCTGTAAATGCTGTAGCAGCCACTGTGAACATTTTGTCTAGGTTAAACCTTGAAACTCGTCATGACACTATACAAAAGATAGCAACCGAACAGGAGGAACTGTCCCAGATCATTTAAAGCCAAGAGATAGAAAAGTCTCTGCCAAGGAGATCCAAGAA
The DNA here is from genome assembly GCA_025802075.1 of Tenebrosternarchus preto. NCBI lineage: Eukaryota > Metazoa > Chordata > Actinopteri > Gymnotiformes > Apteronotidae > Tenebrosternarchus > Tenebrosternarchus preto. The sequence goes on along the minus strand of JAOYMR010000004.1, from coordinate 20,897,615 downwards.
TACGCCTCTCAAGGATGGTCAAGAGAGGTGTGTCTGTTATACATGTAGAGAACCTGGGCAAGATGCCCACATAATACCCCCATGTTTCACCTAAACATGTGGTAGAAACAAATGAGAATGCAAAGCTCCCACAAAAATCTCCTCAGCCTCACAAAGCAGTGAAGAATCATTGATAATCTGCAGCAGAACTGCTGAGTTAGCAGCACTGCTATAGTGCTCTAAGAGAAAATGCAGAGAAAATGCATCTGTACACTACTTGACCACTGAAGTCAAGATAGCTGGTGTAATGATGAACTGTCTTAGTTCTGAAGTCAAGCAATGTGTATTTGTGACAGCAGCTAATGACAGACATGAAAGGACTCCCTGGTATTGGGATAAATGTTGATCAGCGGACTATGAGATCCCTTCAGAGGGATCTCATGTGGGGAAGGATGTGAAGCAGATCGACAGGCTGTCAGCACATGGGGAGGGGGTCAAGAAAAGAGTTCCAGTTTCTTGGTCCTGGTTGCAGAATTGGTTTCTCTCACTTGGTGAATAGGCAATTGAAGGCCACTGAAGAGTTCCATCCAAAGTGAAGTGCTAAGTACTGGTGGGGGCAACACCTAAGGTGGGAATTCTGAAGGGGCTCATAGTCACAAGTGCATTGCTGATGAGCAGGTGGCAAAGTGCTGTTGAGAGTGTTAAATGTATGTGAATGGCCCATAAGGTTGTTGTTACTAGTGAGACAACAGGGAGTTTTTTTTTCAACAAGCAGTAATCATTTTGGATACGCCACACCAGTGTATACATAACATCCCAACAGGTGATGCCACACCAGTGAAACAAAGGCCCCGGCAAGTTCTTGTGGAACATGAAAAAGATGTCCTGGTTGACAAAAGAAAAAGTCAGGGCTCAGGAGATATGGTCACTTTCAAAGACACTAAAGGAAGTTAGGCAAGTACTGGGGTTTATGAATGATAAGTTTTTGCACAAAGGCAAAAGAATGCATGCTGTAGTAGGAGGTGAAAAGACTGAGGGAAACTGTCACTCTGTCACCTTGCATTATTTTACAAAGGGAAAGAAAGGTGCATGAAACCACCACTAGAGAGCATTAGGGAGTAGCAGCTGAAGAATGACATGTACCTGAAGGTGGAGTTGCAGGTAAAGAAAATCTATGCAGTTGCAAAAGCAAGTAGGAAAGGAGAGAACGTAAGTTGCTCTCTTACGTTCTGTGCCAGCAGCAGTACCCTTGTCCCACTCCTGTACAGAAAAGACAAGATCTTGTCTGGTGTGGTGGTTTTGAGCCACCTTGCCGTTCTCCTGGGACATCCGTCATCTCTGTGGTTCTAGGTCAAACCCTGGATAGTCAAGGTGATTAACAGAGATACTACAGTCAAGGGAAAGGGGACAAAGTAGATGGCAAGCCAGGCTGTTTTTCATGGGCTGTTGGGAATTAGCACACAATGTTCACATGGGTTTATTGAGGGGGCTACCAAAGCCTTATAGCGTTTGAGAGTTAACCTCTACCAGGACTCTTCCTGTGGGAGAAATTCCTTCTGCACCACAGCTTTGGTGCTGTCTCTCCTTTCAGGACTGAGCCCCCCAAAGTGCATTAACACACTCCATACCTTCCACCTCCTTGTGGTTCCTTGAGACTTTTTCTTGAGAGTTTTTCTTGAGACTTTTCAACCCATATATTTTCTTAACTCAAGTGACCTGTTCCATAAGCAGAATAATTGGGTCATCTGTTGGCACAGTGGTATGTGGGTCTTATACAACCAGTGGTGATATGCAGTGACAGCAGCATCAGAACCCAGTCCCACGCAAGCCAGGATTTCCTTCTTCATGTCGCTGCATTTATTGGTGTGTGCTGGTGGCAGTGAGAAGTAGGCCACTTGGGCCTCACCTGTGAAAAAGGCATGAGGATCTCTTCCTACTGTTCCTCATCTGAGACAGGAAGGGGAGTAAACAAGGACAGAACCCTGCTGGACACGTTGCTGTTTGAATTTTTCTGAATTTATTTATTTATTTATTTATTTTTTTGTCATGGAGGTTGGTCATTGGCCGGTTGCCCACATTCTCTCTCACTGTGAGCATGGCTGGGCTGTCAAGCAGCACATTTCGCAGTCAACACAAGAAATAGGTAGTGAGTTAACATCTTTTAACACTGTGGACAGCCCTATGCTGGCTTGTTTGGCTGTTTCAGTGCGACATAGCACCCATCCTCCACCACAACAATTAATAGAACACTGTAAAAAAATATTTTTCTTCTTTTTAGCATGATTCTGCAGTGTCCTGCCACTGTGATTATGATCAGTGCAGAGAATAGTGTGTAGCCCTAATACTACTTCCACAGTTGTTTCAGAATGATGGTTTTCTGAACTGAATGGCAGGCATTTTGTGAATTTGGTTCAGTTAGGTTCTACTTTATGTCTGACTCTCATTATAAATTCACTTTGAATTCATTTGTATTTTTGCTGAATTCTGTTCTGGTCCACCTGTTAATACATATAATATTTAGCTACACCATGCTAAGATTTAATATCGTCTAAAAGACTTGATTTTGTGTGAACAAAATGGAGAATACAGAATGGAGAAGGACACTGGCTTTTAAATAACGACCAGGATTATCAAATCTTAAAACACAACAGTCTTTGCTGGCAATGTTGATAAAGGAAACAGGGTTTATACTGCCATGCCTGGCTTCACTTTGCTTCCTTTCATCAGTGCAGTTCTCTAGCAATACATTCTGACACTGTTTAACAAGGCCAGATCTGAGGAGTACATCAGTGTTCTGGGTGGGCTGTTGCATTCGTTCAGTCTCCCGCTGGCAACTGATTCCTAATGATAATAATGATCGGAACGCAACTGTTTATAAAAGCTGCCTCAGTTAAGGGAAAGGTAATAGATAACGGATTAAAGGATTAGAGTATGTACCAGCACATGTGCACTCTCTCAAGACATTAAGATGTTAAGTCCATCATGATGCTAAAATAGAGGCTATATCAGAAACTGTGTTTGCTCAACTAAAGACTAATGGACGGGGAAATTAAAACAGAGAAACACTGTGTACGTGCATACATTAAATAAAGTGAAAAACAACTTATAAACAGATAATAAATGATGGAAGTGTGACATAAGAGTAGAATGTCAGTGTTCTTAAGTGATTTTTGATGTCTCTGAATGGTTCACTCACAAGGTTTCTCTCACTGTGCTAAAACGCTCCTAGTTGAGTATGCATTTGATAATACTCAACAGGAAACACGTGCAAATAATACTCAACAGGAAACACATCTAAATACTTAGACAATACTTATGTTCAATTGACATAGAACAATACTTATGTTCAATGACACTTTGGTGAAAAGAATATCAGTGCATATTATATATGCACATACATCTTAAAAGGTTGGACAAAACACACTGCATGAAGTGCGCTGCAAATATGATTTTATTTTTTTTCTTGTTTTTTTCCACCCCCTTTCACTGGCTATGTTGAAGCGCTTTTAATTAGAAAGACAGTGAGTCTCCTGTCATGCTGAACGTTGAAAATGAAAAGAAGCTGGAAGAAGCTCAGCGAAACTTGATAAATGAAATTTGAGAAAAACCTTCAATTTAATGAACACACTAATGAATAGCCAAAGGGTCAGGGGAGTAAACATAGCACTAGTCAAACAGACAAGATTTAATTTTAACATGTATGAATCTGGATTTTCATTAAGGATTTTCCCCCAGTTTCAATTGTGATTTCAGTTCACATTATTACATTATCTTTGGCATTCCCCAAGCCACATTTCTGTGTTGTATTTTCATAAAAAATTCACATGCTTGGAACCCTATTGTTTTTGTTATTAGTATTTTCTTCCTTATTTTCTCTTCTACAACTCAATGTGCATGCCAAGCTGTAAGGCCTACTGGTTTGAAACCTGGTCCATAGGCAGTAAATCATCCTGTTGAATGATATGATAGTGATCAGCCAGTGAGGGGCACTATAGCTCAATGTTAAATGGGTCATTTTTCTTCAATGCTGTGATGCATAGAGACAAAATTGCATTTGAATTTTTTGCTTATTTGCATAATATTCTAAACCTACTTTTGTGAGTTAGTCATTGGTTTTATTTACCAAGTCTCCACAAAATGAATGTCAAAATTAATTCAAAATTAACTAAAAAATGATCAAAACTATTTTGACATTTGCATACAATCTGGCTGTCATATGTCAAGCAACAGCTCAGAGGCAGAGCTACTGTTATTGCAATTTGATAAACAAGCAGATCTCTTACTTGGTTTATCATAGGAACATGCAGCTGGATATAAATCATACACTACAGAGAGACAAATACATTTACAACTAGAAGTGCAGTTCCTAAAGGAACTACTAGAGTGCTTGAAAAGAGCTGCAAGAGTGAGTGTGTGTGTGTATTTGACTATGTGTGTGTTTCTGTGTAGGTCAACAAGACCTCTTTAGGTCTTGTGTCTGTGATGAGATATTGTAATACGTCAGAAAGGACAAGTTTCTCTATCATTAGAAATTAAAATGGAGTTTCTAGGTGAAAGTGGATGGATTTTAGAGGGAAAAAGGTGAGAAATACAGCGTTTCCTGCTCTAAAAAAAGAGTGGAGAGTTGACATTCCGAACATTCCACCATTCATTTTAATGGGGAGAGCAAAATTTTTTATCTCAGTTTTATTCAATTCTATACATCAGATCGACTCCAAAAATACATAACACAGGTCTCAGACCCAAGATCTTCAAAATGCAGTTTGAACGGAGTCTGTGCGTTAAGCGGTTCGGGCTGTATTAATTGCAGAAATGTGAGGAAGAGGAAGAAGGAAGAAGAAGAAGAACCAAGATAACGATAGAGTGCTTTTCAAGCACTCTAATTATAAGTGTTGTCATAAACCACATTTTTCTGCTGTTGTCAATTGTTTGCATTGCGGCACACACTTTTAGAAATAGTCCTATGGTTTTCAATCACACTGAAAAAATTGGTAATCCAGTAATCTTTATAATCTGAAACTAAATGTTAATCAAAGATAAAATGCTGACTTAGTGACACTACATCTTAATAACACGTTGGTCAAACAGGTACTGGAGTGACTTTTCTGAAAACCTGTTGATTCTTGCCAAGTTTGATCCAGATTAGCCATCTGCAAGCTTTGTTTTCAAATTTGATCCAGATTAGCTATCTGGAGGCTTTGTTTTCAAGTTTGATCCAGATTAGCCTTCTGGAGGCTTTGTTTTCAAACCTAAATGACCCAAAATCAAGAAAAGGAGGTCACAGAGTAGTCATGCAGCTTTTAGTGTGTGCAAATTTACAGACATTCATGTAATGACAGTATGCTTTTAGACAGTTTTTTTTATATTAACTGCCAAGTTTGAGCCAGATCATATATTGGGAGGCAAAGCACATATGCCTACTTTGTGCATAACCACCGGCCTGTTTTAAAACTTAAATTGCCAGAAGTCAGGAACAGTAAATAACATCACTACAGAATTTTACAGATATAGATGAGAGTATGTTAACCTTCAAATTTTTCATCTGCCATTGGTGGCTCAAGACTTTTGCTTATAGACTTTGCTCATAATCAATTACCTTGTCATTTCTACTATAAATCAAATCACCAAAATAAATTGCCAATTTTATGGCATGATGATGCTTTTCTTTTTACCCTGACTGGCCTGCATGAGGCCACTGAGATGTACATTCAGCTTTTTAGTCCTACAGGTTTTAGTGTTTGTAGAGTGGAAACAGGTGTTAAACAATACATTTGCAAATGCAAATCATGTTAAAAACTGCTGCCTTGAAGGTATTGTGATTTGTCTCTAATTTATGAAGTAAAAAGGTCAATATATACAAAGTAAAAAGGTAAATGTATACAAAATTTGGTAGTGATCATCTTTCAAGACTTCTTCAGATTCCAGTACAAATGGGAGCCTTTTACCAATTTTGATCACAGTGCCTCTTTGATTCAAATGTATCAGAAAGGAATGTAATGACTTCATTGGTTTTGGAAAGACCATACTATTGGCAATAATAACAAATATGCTTGAACTTCATGCTTAAACAGCATGCTTGCATGCTTAAACATCAGTCAGTTCATGTAAGGTTTCTACAGTTGAAAAACCAGCAGTATTTCAGGAAACTTTATAGGGCCATTCAGTTGGGGGCTTGCATGTAAACCAAATTTGCTTTATTCTTGTCAACAGGGGACGCTATAACATTGAAAACATATTTAAAAGTGGAAAACTTCGTCATTCCCATTGTGTTTAAATTGGGACTAGTCCTTGATTTTATTAATTTCAAACATGGGTCTAGAAATAATCTGGAGAGCTTTCTTAGGAAATCATAAAAAATAGGCTGACTTTTACTATGGATAATTTTCACTATAGCTACCATATATGAGTCAGTGTCAGATTTTCACTTAACCTCAAATATATGAATGATGAACTTTCATCAATGTGAGGTGTTTTTAGGTCAACTGCCAAAGTGTGAATGTGTTGCAGAGTTGTGCTTGGACCCTTTATTGCCTCTTGCATCTATATTTTATTCTTTGTTTTCAGTGAGAGGGGTTTTATCCTGGTCTTTCTCTTTTTGAGTCGTTGAAGAAATAATCATTGATAGAAAGAAGCCATGTAATGTGTTCTCTGTCAATGCTCTACCCTTGCCTTTGTGTTCTTAGTGATGACATGTTTCCTCTGATAAATGTACTAATGGGTATTGTTGAGCAGTAGGTCCATCAGTCCAGAGCTTTCATCTCCAAACCACTTTGGGCCGGCCTTCTCACAAGATACTAGCCCATTTCAGACCTCTGTCATAGCTGTTATTATGTCTTTCTTGTTTCTTTTTGTTTTTCTTTCTGTTGCAGGATTTCCACTATAACTTTTTTCTCTTTTTCACTCCTCTCTGTCACAATTCAATAATAACATAAACCAGATGTAAATCTCCACTGACCGAATCCTGTTTTATACTCTCCCAATGAATAAAACAATTCCAACAATTACGTCTCTAATCCTATTAATTTATTCTTCGTTTCTTCTCTCCTGGTCCTTTTGTCCTTGTTCATGCGATTTTATTTTCTGTTCTTTCTATTCCCTCATTTTAACTTCCTGTCTTTATCTGTTAAGGGTATGTTTATCTTCTAACCCTTTGCCCCTCTTGATATGTTTTTTTTTTTTTCAGATGAAATTGACATGCTTGAGCGTCTCTGGCTTTCTGGGATCTGCCATAATGATAAGATTGAGGTTATGAGCTCTAAGCTGGACATAGACAACATGGCAGGAGTTTTCTACATGCTTCTGGTGGCTATGGGCTTAAGCCTTCTGGTCTTTGCTTGGGAGCACCTGGTTTACTGGAAGCTCCGCCACTGCTTGGGTCGTTCAAAGGGACTGGATTTCCTGCTGGCCTTCAGTCGGGTTAGTGTCTTCCCTTAATCTTTATCATGAAATGTTCTCCTTTTTCCAGTGTCATTTGTAGCACTTGATTTAATGGGGATTTAATGGTTATAATATACTAATGTGCAGAAGGCAGACCTTAAATGTCTAAAACTTAAATGCATATTGTGAAAACAGATGTTGTGACAACACACTATATTCCTGCTCAGTACACATAGATTTTATGAAAGTCTGCCAACTCTATCATTGTATCAGACAAGACTGTGTAAATGTATCATTAATTCAATGCATATTTCTTCTGTGTGGTTTCATATTTACATTGTGCAAGAATACAAATCCACCCAAAAATCTTCTGAGGAAATGAAATGTTGCATATTTTTGTATAATATGTTAGACATTCAAGTAAGATCAGAAACTCCATTTTCCAATTACATTATCTTTATCTATCTAAAAGTTAGTTGAGGCTCCACGATGTGCCTCCACGATGTGCCTTACATGATCAAAGTACTGAATGTATTGACTTTATGTTAATGCTAATATTTCAAGTCTAATGTTTTACTAAAATTTTCCTGTCTCTAAATTCCCGTCACTAAAGAAAACCAGCATATGTCATACTTTCTTTCATGTCATCTTTTATAGGGCATGTATAGCTGTTGCAGTTTTGAAGATGAAACAGCTTCTGGAGGCCCCCAAAGCACTCTTCCACAATACCATCATGTCTCTCCTATGCCCCCTCCTCCAACGCCTCATGTGGTCACCACTGCTGTAGCTAGTCCTCCCATCTCTATGGCACAACAACAGCAGCAACAGCAGAAACATCACCAGCAACAACAACCTGTGTACAATGCCCTTCTTCCTGGTTCTCCACCATCAGCTGGGCTTTCAGGCATGGCTCTTGGTCCTTCAAACAGCCCAATTCTTGGAGCACCCATGCCATGCTCTACATTTTTACCTCGTCATGATCGACGACTGGCTGTGGTGGATCGATGGACACGTCCAAAAACTGAAAAAGCGAGTGGTGTCAGCAGTGGCATCACAGATGTTACACAGTTCCCACAGGCTATTCCTCCTCACTGGGCTGCAGTTGGTGCAGGGGAGGGGGGTCTGGATGAATACAAGAGATACTATGGCCCAATTGATCCAGAAGGCCTAGGAGTCTCTGCAGAGCCACAAACTGTAGGTTCCCAAACTCCAAAAGCCACACATCGAACAAAGCCCTCTGGAAACCCCAGGGTACCACCAAAAAGCCAGCCTTCTGGCCACTTACCCATAAACCCAGCTTTGTCTCATCCTTCTCCACCACAGCCATCACTTTGGAGAAGAAGCAGTCTCTCAAAGAGGAAGAGCTCAGGGGGACCCCTTTATGAAAATATCCTACCTTTGGGACGGAGAGGTGGGGGCAAGTATGGAGGGAGGGATGGAGGAGGCAGAAGAGGCCGTCATCCTCCTCCTCCATTGCCTCTTCCTATACCTGTTCCCCTCTCCTCACCCACCCAAACACCTCCTTCACCCTCACCATCTATACACTTCACATCCAGCTCCTCCAGTACCTCCAGCTCCTCTTCCACCTCCTCTTCTGTGTCAGTCTCACGATCTAATTCTCCTTCTTACTCCTCCACTTCTTACTCATCATCACAGAGCTTCAGATACAGGGCTGGTACAAGAGACATGTATGAGGAGTACGACACAGATGAGCTTACAGAGGAATCTAGCCTTCTTTTAGGTAGGAGAAAAAGTCGGTCACGCATGTCCTCTCGATCACTGCCCTGCAGTCCTCCACCTCCACCCATCCCACCCCGTAAACCATGGCCACAGAAGGTACAGATGAGAGAGGGAGCAGGCAGCCAGCTGGCACAACTTCAGGAGTGGTGGGCATCATGGGGTGAAAAAGAGAGAGTTAAAAGAACAGTTGGTGGGAGAGGCAAGGGCAAGGAAGAGAAACGGCATCACAAAGAGAGAGAAAGGGAAAGAAAGAGGAGAAAGAAGGGTCGAAAGAAGAAGAAGAGGGAGGAACGTGAAAGGGAGAGAGAGCGCAAAAGGCGTAAAGTGAAAAAGAAGAAGAAAAAAGAGGAGAAATCCAGACGAAGGGAGAGGGATAAACACCCTGTACAGGCGGAGGGTGACACTGAGAGGAAAGAAGTATTTGAAAAAGAGATTGAGCAGGATTTCCCCCCCTACCCTGCATTGAGGCGTAGCTCTTTCCGGAAGAAAAGTGAAAGCTCTAATCGGAGTTATGAGTGGGACATATCAAGAGAGGGTGGAAGGAGGGAGAGAGATGATCAAATGGGTGATGATGATGAAGGAGGTAGGGGAAGAGAAAAACGGCATAGAAGCTCTCCTTCCCATCACCATTCCAGGCCAAGGTCTAGCAGTAAGCGTTGTCCTACATCATCTAAACACTCAACATCTGTCAAATTTTGGGGTAGTGAAAACCCTAATTCTGAGTCACCATCATCATTTCTACCCCTGTTACCTCTTAACTATAAGAGAAGGCAATCTTTTGGGTCTGAGAGAGAGGAACGTGGGAAAGGAGGTGAGAGTCGACCCCTTTTAGGAAAGAATGAAAGAAGTAAATCTCGCTCAAGAGAAGGCTTGTCATTCCATGAATGGGATTCAGAAGAGGAAGAGGAGGAAGAGTCAGAAGAGGAGCGAGGAAGAAGAAGAGAGAGCAGAGGGATGGAATCAGAGTCTGAAAGGGAGAGAGAGAAAACTGTTGAGCTCTACACAGACGATGATGGTTCTTCAGGAGAATTTGGTAAGTTTGAGAGATACTGGGAGGGACATGAAGGAAGAGCCATAGGAGGCATTGGGGGTGGAGGCTGGTTTTTTGGCACATATCCTGCTAGAGAAAGAGGGGGCAGCATAAACAGTAGAGACGACTTTTTTTTGGGATTGGGAGGTGGAGAAAGCAGTTGGGGTTTTGCAGGCGGATCAGGATGGGGTTCTGGAGGTTTGGGATCAAATCAGTGTCCACCACCACCTTTAACTCCTCCACCTCCACGAAGATACTGGTCTGTGGATAAATTACCTGTAAAGACTGAAAAGAAATCCAAAAGCAGACCCCAAGACAAGAATAGAGGCCATACTGCCTGTTCCTGCCAGTCACCCCACCACTCTAAGTGGAGCCGTGTGACCTCTCGGAGTCAAGAGGAGCTAATGCCTCACTGCCAAAGTTTCAGCAGCACCACCCGGGCCAAACGGCAGTCCTCCAAGCTGGACAGGGTTCAAAGCCAAATTAAATCTGGAAGTCAGTCCAGCCTCAGTGTACAGAGATCACAACGCTCTGAAAGGTCCAGAGAGCCAGCATCACCTCCTCAGACTCTGTCATCATCTCTGCCACCCCCTATAGTCCCTGCTCTCCCTGCACCTCCATCATCCTCTCACCCAATCCATGTTCCTCCACCCACTTCCTCCTCCTCTGTCTCATCTCCATCAGCAATTTCTTCAACACCTGGTGCCCCCCAGCCCTCCTCCATGTCCTCTTCCAGTGCCAAGCTCCAGTACCAGAGACTGCGATCAGTGCCCCAAAGGTATCAGTCCCCGCATCTTCCCCTCAAAACCAAGAGTTTGTGCTCGCGTCGGGGTTCTGCCCACTTCTCCAGTGTGGAGAGTGAGGTCTGAGGCACATCATCAAATGAGAGACATTAGTAAACAGTCTGGGGACGGTTCAGTTGATTGCTCTGAAGGATAATTCATACTGGCTCAAAACAGTGAGGTGGGGCCTCTTAATTTCTTGCACAAAGCTCTGCTTCTTACAGACAGGTGAATTGGGGTGTTGCACACATTGTGGCTTTCCTTTTTTACTGCATAAGAATGGTACTGCCTTGCTAACAACTCTTATTTTTGTTAGGTGGGGAATGCTAAAATACAACTGGCTTTTCTTCTGTCATTTCTCTGGGTCAGGGGTCAAATATTCCTTCTTTGTGTCTTTGAGTGTTGTGATGTTCATGGACTCATCATGAGCCATGGATTTTCGGAGGCAGAAACCATTTTACCAGTCCCTGTACTGTCCATCCACTTTCCTCCAGCTGTTTGAGCTTTGAATTCTGACATAACCGTTGCGTGTATTTGTATCTCAAGGGATGCATTTACTAAGAAAAGTAGCAGTTTAGAATTGGTCCCCCTAAGAACATACCCCCTACCTCTAAAGACTCGCATCTAGCATTCTGTGTGTCTTTGTCAGCGTGTTTGTATTCTTAACAACAGGGTAAGTCAACCATGACTGATCTAATATTGGCTCATTGAAGCTGAGTGCCAAACATAAATGGAGCTTTCGCACAGTCAAATCAGATTTACATCTCATTCTCCTCCCTTGAGCAATACATAATTATCTACAGTGACACATCCAATACGTATGTTTTATATTCACACATTTCTATACAATAACATAGATGCAGTAAAAAATGAAATGTAGTGCAGGCTTCTCAAGAAAAAGCACATTTTCATACACAGGTCCTTCATTAGCTGTGCAACCCACGTGCTTCACTTTACACAGCTGATGATGGACTTTTGTCTGAAATGTCCTGTTTCTATGGAAACTTTGTGTACTACACTACAGTTTTTACTATGTTTACATCTTTAACCACAGTAGACAGCAGTTACTCCCTGTTATCTTCATAATCTGAGGTGATGAGTCATTAAGAGCAAGAGCACTGTGCTATATGATATATACTATTGGACACATGCAATGTTTCAACTACCTAAAGAGTTTTAGTGGCTGTCCTTCATGTCTGAATGTACATGTTGCCATAATAACACAGCGTGCTGCAACCAAGAAGACACTTCGTAAGATCGTAGCTTCTGGGGGGGAAATGTCTTCAAGTCTATCAAGTTTTGGATGTTTCAAAATTGTTTAAATAGCAAAGATTACAGAGCTAGCCATACTGCAGTGCTGTATCCTCAGTCAGATGTCAATGTTAGATTTAATGTACGTATTTATTAAAACCTGCATTTATTCAGAGAGTGATAAGCAGGGGAGCACTGTTTACAGTTAATCACTGTGTTTTTACACATTTTTTTACTAACTGCTCTGCTCTGTTACTTTACTAGTTGGTGCAACATCCATACTAGTTTGCACAGGCCACAGCAAAGGTGAAAACTAATCAAACAGACTCAAGTTAGATATGACTGTAAATTGATTATGTTAAGGCAAGATCCAGCAAATGCTTTTTGGTACTTTAAGGAAAGACTACTAATGATGATCAGAACTTTGGTGGAAGATCTTTTCGATTATTTGCTTATACCATTAGCCTAATGCTGGCAATTGAATTGACTGATGATTGATTGTGAATAATGCTAAGGGCACCCGCATGTTGGCACCAGGCCTGAGTCAAATATGTATTTTTGATATTTGTGGCAGCATAATATTTGTTTCAGCATTTTTAAATGTATTATTTCACTTTATATTCTTATATTTTTATTCTTTTTCTGATGTAAATTCAAATCAGATTTTAGCTGTTAGCTCAGTTAATTTCAATTTGAGTTGAAATTCTAATTTCTAATTGAAATTTTAGTCTTTTATTATTCAAACAACCTTCAATCCAAAAATGACTGCTAGCATATTTGACCCAGTTCTAAGCACAGACCAACAGGCTACTTTTGTTTCTTTGTTCTTGTGACTGCATCTGAGCCATACTAAGCTTATCTATTGTATGCTGAGCTTTTAAAAAAAATAGTGCTAATTAATTGGAGTATATATTGTTGTCAATGGTCTGAACAATAATGTCAAGATACTGTGCACTATAACGGATGACTGTGATGAACAAATCAAGGGCAGTAAAATTTATTTTAAATCCTCAAAAGCCAGAATCAATGACATATTGTTTTAATGTCACATATTTCTTACAAACTCACGTAGGCATTGTTTATCTTGACATTATAATTTAGTATTTGGCAGCATATA
>JAOYMR010000004.1:20856696-20883557 GCA_025802075.1 Tenebrosternarchus preto | reverse complement strand
TTATTTCTTATTATTGACCACCAACTAATAAAAGATAAGCAACTTCTACATTTTGAGAAATGTTGCTATCTTATGAATGTGCATTTAAGTCAAACTGCTGTAGTTTGAGCCACTGGATTTCCATGTGGGTGGCCACAAATTTAAGTGTGTGTTACTGGTGGTTGAGTGCGTGTCTGGCGTTACTGGTGGCTGAGTGTGTGTCTGGTGTTACTGGTGGTTGAGTGTGTCTCCTGGCTGTTTTGAGGACTGTTTTGATTTGTGTCTCTGACTGTGACCCAGTTTGGAGCTTCAGTGTGCTGGGCCTGAGCATACTAGCAATGTGTGTGTGTGTGTGTGTGCGTGTGTGTGAATGTGTGTATGTGTGCGCTGTGTGTGTTGTAGCCTCTGTCCAGTGTGTGTGTGTTGTTGCCACATCTGTCACTGAAGTATCTGGACCTTCCCACTTCTAGAGCTTGATGTTTCAAAGCAAGTGTGTATGTTTGTTTGTGCCTCTGTCTCTTTGAAGGTATATCAAATGTATACTGTCAAGTGTGTATGGGCGTACTGTCAGTAATTACTTTTTATGTAGGACACAAGGGATTAGCAACTGTTCTGCACATGTTCCCATAGCCTTAAGATAAAGAAGAACGGTTAACATTGTTATCTGTTAATTTGTGTGTGTGTGTGTGTGTGTGTGTGTACATTCGTGTGTGTGTGTGTACACATGTCTATGTGTGGCCAATTAGTCTTTAAATTCAGAAACTTTTAACTATGTTCAAATTGTTCAGACTCCCACAGTCCCACCCACAGTCCCTCCCACAGTCCCTCCCACATTCCCACCCACAGTCCCTCCCACAGTCCCTCTCAAATTACTTAACTGGGCCTTTCTCTTGCTCTCCCTTCTTGTGTCTTCACTTCAACTTCTCATAAAAATGCTGCTTTTGTACTGGGAGTGTGGGCAACACACTGTGTGCTGTATCTGTGTGTGTGTTTGTGTGTGCTGTATGTGTGTGTGTGTGGGGGGGGTGGGGGGGTGGGTGGTGAGGTTACGTGATACAGATTCTGATGGTGAATAACACTGCAGGTAATAAGGCATGGGAATGGAGTCACCATGTACATAACTGCATATGGTTACGATATTGTTGCGCTCTAAGGTTTTATTGAATGTTGCTAACCTTCCTAACTTCCTAATGTTACTAACCCTTCCTAACTTCCTAATGTTACTAACCCTTCCTAACTTCCTAATGTTACTAAACCTTCCTAACTTCCTAATGTTACTAACCCTTCCTAACTTCCTAATGTTACTAAACCTTCCTAACTTCCTAATGTTACTAACCCTTCCTAACTTCCTAATGTTACTAAACCTTCCTAACTTCCTAATGTTACTAAACCTTCCTAACTTCCTAATTTTGCTAATCCTTCCTAACTTCCTAATGTTGCTAACCCTTCCTAACTTGCTAATGTTGCTAACCTTCCTAACTTCCTAATGTTGCTAACCTTCCTAACTTTCTATTTGAGTCTTTTCTATTTCAGACTTTATCATTTGTCATTCTCTGTCTCTCTTGTTTTTCATTATCACACCTTTCTGTTTCTCTGTCACAGTCAAAAGATGCTGAGCACAGTTTTTCTATGCAATAGTGTTTTTCTTCTTCTCAGTCATTGTCTACATGTCTCTTGTTCATTTCCCACCCCACCTACCCCATCTATCCCACCCCCCTTTTTGGTCAACACAAAGTGAACTAGGCTGAGAATATCATGCCTTTAAACCACTGCTGCAGTTTCCACATGAATATACATGAAACCGTTTGGGTAACTCCAGTGTTCATTTTTGTAATTGACTACCTTTTATGCCCCTCCCACTCTGTCCCCTTCCCCCACTCGCTCTGATTGCCTTGTCGTTGTCACTCTCCGTTTTTTCTGCTGAACACATGGTTCCTGTTCCCTACATATCGACTAGCCCTCAACGCAGCCTAATGGGAACACTGAAGACATGTGCATGTTATTAATGTGAGCACTTATTACACATTAAGCATGTAGTGGGTGGTAAGAGTACGTGTGGGAAACACTGGATCTGAGTAAAATATATTAATATATAAAATGCATATTGAAATGCATTAATATAAGTATTTAAATATTTATTTTACACCATGTCATATGAGACATAGTAATAATGTGGGCATTAGGTTTGTCCTTGCATTCATATACAGCATTCAGTTGGCACGATTCTGTACTATTTTTATCTAACATGTATTGGGTTTCCTTACTAGCGGTCTATAAATAGACAGAGAAAAAAGATGGGGCAAGAGAGGGGGACAAATAGTATGCAGATAGAGGGAGGAAGAGCAAAGAAGATGGACGATTGAAAATCTAGTCCTCCTTTTCTTGGGTGGCCTCCTTTGGACCAGAGTGGGTCGGCAGAATGAGTAAGGGACTGAGCATGGGAGAGTGTCACTCTGTGATGACAAAAACTCAGTGTGGCTGTTAAAACATGCACCTCCAGAACTCACATTCGCATAGAGGCATCGCATGCATACAGCAGTGGGGGCGTTAAACACACACACTGTCATTCAGCAGCTGCTTCAGGTTCAGCCACAGGAAATGATTCTTTTAGGCAGCGGCCTTTTGGTTGCTGGTGGTCTGTCAGCACATAATCCCGCTTCAGAACTAGCTTTGTGGCACTGTTCAGGAATTTCAAACTCAATTCTTTTTCCTGCAGCCTACTGAGAAAGTCTTAAGCAGTGTTTCTGACAGTTTAGCTGTCAGAAACATAATTTTGTTTCATTTACCCGTTTGGTAAAATTTTTTTTACTTTTTTCTTTTACTAAGCTAATGTAACCAATACAACATGGGCCTAAGGACAGGGCTTAATCTAAGAAAGGTTGTGTATGAATTCACATCACACAGCAGTCTCAGATCACATCCAGAATTAGGCATACTGACAAATATTTCATGGATTGATTAACAGTTTAATTATTAGTACAGACTGCATATATTGTATTTATTAGTGAGTATAATGACATTTTGTTGACAGCCTTGCCAAAGCTGCAGAATGTACACAAGTACAAACATAAGTACACAGATAAGTAACTACTTGCACGATGGCTGCCCTTGCCTCCTCCCTTGTGTCGTGTCTGTGTGGTTGTGGGTAGGTGTGTGCCTGTGTAGTGTCTGTTGTGAGTGTGTGCGTCTGTGTCGATGCGTGTGGAGTTGGCGTGGTGGTGAATGTTCGTCTTGTTTTCTTTACTTATTTCACCTGTAGTGCGTCTAGCGTGAGTGTATATAAGCGTCTGTATGTCACTCTTTATTGTCGGTCGGTCTTTGTCAACGTTAGACGCGAGTTTGCCGTGTTTCGTACTCAATGTTAAAGCTGAATAAATGAAGCTCCCCCACCTATCCTGTACGCCCTCATTAGCATTATAAAAGTGGAAATTCAATAATCACCTATTGTCACATCAGTTACAAGCTTTTAGAGTTTTAGTCTCTGAATTTTGGACTTGCCACAAAAATACACTGCTGTCATCTAATCGGCCATTTATGTTAGGTCCCATCAATTTTATCTGTGTACAAAAGACAAGGATTCCTCAGTGTCTTATCCTGACAAAAGATCACATTGCAGCTGCAGTCCTTTGTCTGTTAACCAACCCCAAATCTAGACATGGCCCACAGTTTTCAGAGCACAATAGGTATGTCAAAAAATCCTTTATTTATGACAGTACGTACAAGGACAGTTTCAGCCTTAAGGTCAGCTGCATGATGAAATACACAAGCTCTGATATTGAATCACACCTACTTTAGATCTACTAGCAGGAATCTGAAATGTGTGATAATCTCTTATTCTGTCCATAATTTATCAACATTAGGAGTGTTAGGCTGGTAATATATGGTGTAAAGGGTGTTGCATGCAAATGTGAAAGCTTTATTTAGTCACTGTTACTACTTAGCCTGCTACACAGAAGAGACTCTGAAAAACCACCAGTTAAGTCCTAGTACAAACATAACAGAGACACTATTGTCTTGGCCCACCTAAACCATGCAGTTTCTATGTAGCTGTTATTTCGAGAACCAGTCTTCTCTTCTTTTCTTACTTTTGTATATTGATACATGCTTATGCTAATAATATAAACTCAACAGTTTCATTAAGTGTACAAAACCATTGTGCAGTTCATTCAGGCTTTCATGTCAATGCAGCATCTCTGAGGCAAAGACCATTGCAGTCAGGTTCAGGTGAGGATGTGAAGGTCTATTTTGATTCATTGACACATAAATATCTCAAATTTCTCTTATTGTCATGATATGTGCTTGATTCAATGATCTCATCTTGCCATGCAGAGTTTGTATTAGCTGTTCTCCAACACTTCAAGAATGGTTCATTTCTGATTAAAGGACCATTGTTAGCTGTTAAACTACTCAAGCAACACTGCTATGCTTGATAAATTGGTTCTGGCTCAATATCCAGACCCGTGCCGCTACCAAACTATGCCACAACAAACATGTGGCTCAAGTCAGCTAGAGATATTTAGTGGTTGGGTAAACTTTTATACTAGGTAGGGCCATTCACTCCTTAAAGAAAAATCAATAACTGATTGTATTCTACCACACAGGGAAAATGGTTCCCCTCTTGGAAATCGCTGGAATGACCCCAAATGGTTTAGGGCTTTATTCCTTCAAGACTGTGGGATCATCTGTGGGTTTTTATATGTTACTAAGGGTTTCACAGAACAGGGTGAAACAGAAACATTACTGGTATTTATCAAGTGCTGTATTACTAATGTTACTAATGTTACTAAAGGTTCCTTAATGTTACTAATGTTACTAATGGTCCCTTAATGGTTCCTTAATGGTTTATGATGGTTTCTTTACATTAATGACTCTTTTTAACTTTGTATAGTCTTTCGTCTTTTATAATTGAAGTTATTCCTTTATTTTTGTATATTTGACTTGTGTATCACTATGAAATATCCACTGTTTCTTGTTATATTCCTCTTTTGCAGTAATTAGTGAAGAGAAACAGATCCACAAAAACTCAGCATATGAATTTTTAACATACAAGCATAAATTTTAAGGCTATTATTGATCATGTATGTCACCGTGTTATAAAAGATTTTCAAATGCAGTGTTTTCAGCTGGTGTTTGTACATGTGTCTGTGTGTGTGTTTCTTCATTGTTTCATATGTTCTAGTGCAGGTGTGGACTGAGGAGCCTGAGGCTATGAAGTGTCACACCTTGAACAACTGCTCACACACACACACACACACACACTTATATGTACTGCAGTCCAGTGGTACTTCACTTGCTCTAGCAAAATACAAAATAAGCATCCACATATTCACACTTTCCCATATTCACATATTCACTGCAGTGAGATCAATCCCCTTCTCTCACACACAACACTCACACATGCACACATTTGTTAACTGTTTTTATTATTCAGTTTTTACATTTTTAAAGTAAAGCGCAATGCTCACAGAGCAGACTCTGCATGGACTTAACTGTTCATTTAGTGGGAGATCATTAGTAGGTGAGAGTGCTCACTTCTTTTTTTTTTTTTTTACCAGAAATGTGAATTTATCTGGACATGCATTGCACAGCTGGAAAGAAGCTTAAAACCATCTGACCTAATTGAGCCTCATCAGCGTGGCGTGTAGCTTACAGAATGTGTCAACACTCTCTCTCTCTTTCTCCCTCCCTCTCTCCCTCTCTCTGTACTTCTCTGCTTAATCTTTCTCGCGCGCTTCCATTCTCATCCTCTTCCAACTGTCCCGCTCTGTCTATGCTGTGCTGACTGCTCGTGCCTCCCGCGCTTTGCACTGTAGTCCATTCAACCAATTCTCCGCAGTGCCGAAAGAAGGTAATGAGTGCAATGAAGAATTGAAGAGAGAGCGAGAGAGAGAAAGAGAGGGAGAGATAGACAGAGAGAGAGACAGAGAGAGAGAGAAAGAGAGAGAGGTGGACAAAAAATCCTCCAAGGTTTCCTTGTGTTTGGATCTTTCTCTCAGCGCCTGTGCACCGCTGACTGGGTCGCGCGGAGAGGGTGAGTGTATGGTGTATCTCCGTCATTATTGCGCGCTGCAGTATTTGACTCAAAACAACAAAACGAGTTACGGAGCACCGGAGTTTCACAGCTCCAGAGTCAGCATCAGAACATGTAACATGTATATGTATACCGTATATGTTTAGGTACTTCATCCAAATCTCTTAGCGGTAGTACAGAATGCAAAGCTCGTGAATTTAAAATGATAAGAATTGTGACATTATGACGCTGAATTTATTAAAGGTATACGATAAAATGTTGGAACTAAGCGTCTCTTTCTGTCTCTCATTCTCTCTCTTTCTCTGTCTTTTTCTCTCTCATGTTTGTATCTTCATTTTTCTTATGAATGGTCTACCTGTCGTTTTGATCTTAAATTGTCACGATTGGTCTAACTGATGTACCGTTGATGTACCACTGGTTAAAGTGGGTGTACGTGGATACAGAAGACACGACTTATTCTTATATGTGTCTAATGGAAGCTTGCTCGTGTTTCAGAGTCTCATTGTAGTGTGCTGCCAGTGCTGCGGTAGGGATGTGCTGGTGTGTGTGCGTGCGTGTGTGTGTGTGTGTGTGTGTGTGTGTGTGTGTGTGTGTGTACCAGGCGGGGGACGACAGTGGGGGGAGACTGAGTAGAAAGTGACGCGGAGAGTGGCCGAATTAGATGCTTGGGTTGGTAATATATTTTATGTTGAGTCAGTGTGAGGTTTTCCCTGATTTTTGTTTTAAGAACGCAAAGGTACTTCATTCTTATGGTTGGGTTAGGCGCTCGGTTCATGAATGTATACATATAAATGTAAATGTACATTACTCTCTCTCTTTCTCTCTCTCCCTCGTCCTCTCCCTCTCTCTCTCTGCGGTTGTGTGCACGTGTGCATGAGAGAGACTGTCCTCTTAGATATTTTTGGACCAAGGATTTTCCCCATGTTCCCTGCTCCCACCCATCCACATTCTGTCTGACACTTTTTTCATTATTAATTTCCTTCCTACAAAATGCAGGTTTTCTCATGCCCTATTATCACATCTATTACAATTTTTTACGGTTACAAACTCTACTCATGCCAGTTGGCCTAATATGCTGACAGGAGAACATATTGCCTTCCCAACAGAAAACTACACCTCCTGGGCCCCTTGCTCCCCACTCAACTGGACATGCCATCTGCAGAATCCCCAGTGCACCACGGGTGCTGTAGTTTTTACAGCAAAAGTGTCTGCAGTCTGTGGACCACTCCTCCTGTATGTTGTATTCTTTGATTCAGAAATGAATATAGCATTAACCAGATGCTCTAGCCCAAATACATTTAATACATCTCAATACATTTGTATTTTGACTGTATGATACTCAGCTCATGCTAATTTTCAATGTCATGAAAAAAATTCTAGATTGTACTGGACTGCAGCATTGAAACAGCCCCTAGCCCTAGCCCCAGTCGAGGTCTTCAGCACCACAAAGGTGGACAGCTACCCACATCCTTATGGTCACACTTCTTCCCTGATCTCTCAGAGTAGCAGTTTTACTTTTTTTTTTTTTTAAATGTTGCATTCCTTCAAATGGGTATTTATTCATGCTACTTATATTCTTTAACTAGGAACAGCAGTACATTGTGACTACTGGGTGGTTACCAGAACTGTAGGAAATTTGGATCTCATTAAGCATGTAATTAATTAAGATTTGAAAACACAGCAGTTTAAAAGGTACTTTATTTCAGCTGGTGCTCCACAATTATTTTGAGCCTGTTGTTTGAATCTTTGAAGACACTGACAAACATACCTTTTAATGACTTGCTATATGAATATAATTGACTGAAATTGGTTGAATTTTCAAAATGATTCAAAATTAAATCACTGAGGTTGTTTAATCCAGTAAAGGATACAGCTATAGTAACAAGACCTAAAAGTAAGTTTCTGTTTTAACAGAGTGACTGTCTGTGAATTATGTACATAGTGGTTTCCTTTCTGCTCGTCAATCAGATGTTTTTAGCTGTGGCATTTGAGAATATGAATGTAGAACATGTAAAGACACCAGAGGCCTGACCCTGCCATACTGCCGCTTCTCCTGATTTGTACAAATATTTCAGTATCTTTTTCTTGCAAATACACTCACACACACACACACAAACACATGGACAATTCAGTAAATTTGCAATAATGTTACCCTATACTTAATTATACGCATTTTAAATAGCTGTTCAAAAGTAAAAATCAAAATGTAGTCTATGTAAATAGATATTTGTCCATTAATTTGAATCCAGAACTTGTCCTGCATCTAAGTTCTATGTTTTTAGAAGTTTTATGAGAGTAAATTAAGAGGGAATTATTACTATATAAATGATGGGTGCATGTGTCTAATTTTCACTAGATGAATTTCTCAGTGATATATATTACACAATATTATATCCTGCGGTTTACTGCATCTCATTTCATAAACACCTTCTCTGAAGGTAATTGGATAAAACAGGTGAATGGATTGGATGAATCAGTGTGTGTTATAGTTTTTATTAGAACTGAAACACGTGTTCCCTTGGGTCCAACTGTAAAACAATGAGCAACAGCACAAGAGGTGAAGATGGAGAGGTTGGTTTACAGTAATGAGACATGATGTAAAACACATGAACCGATCCCTACAAAAGAAGCTCATTTTATGTTGTTTTAGAAAAAGAAATCTCTCAATGTATATTCTTTTTAAAAAGGCCCTTTTCATTCATACTTTCATCACTAATGGCTTGACAAACCAATACATGATGTTGATCAACTTGCAGCTATCTTTCATTTGGTACTCTCCTCCTCCTGTCCATAGATGAGCTTGTTCAACACCAGGGCCCTGACACTTCTCTCCTCCTCTTGTCCATAGATGAGCTCATTCAGCACCAGGGCCCTGACGCTTCTCTCCTCTGTGTTCGGGGCATGTGGGCTACTCCTGGTGGGCTTGGCTGTGTCAACAGACTACTGGCTGCTGATGGAGGAGGGTATTGTGCTTCAACAGAACCAAACCACTGAGGTCAAGATGGCACTTCACTCCGGCCTCTGGAGGGTCTGCTTTGTGGCTGGTAGGCTAGAGCTCCCCATCCTTCAGCAAGCTAGAGATTCTCCTCTCTACATTAAGCTAGACCTTCTCCTCTCTACATTAGGCTAGATCTTCTCCTTTTTACATTAAGATAGAGCTTCTCCTCTCTACATTAAGCTAGGGCATCTCCTCTCTGTATTAGGCTAGAGGTCCTCCACTACTCAGTAGGCTTCCCCAGCCCACAGTAAGGTAGAGCTCCTCCACCACTCAGCAGGCTTCCCCAGCCCACAGTAAGGTAGAGCTCCTCCACCACTCAGCAGGCTTCCCCAGCCCACAGTAAGGTAGAGCTCCTCATCTCTCAGTATGCCATGCTTCTCCTCCATTTGAGTTTACGTTTAATGGTGTTTCTTTAAACATTATAACATTACATTGTTTCACGGGTCACTTCTTTAAACATTATACCATTACATTGTTTCACTGGTCACAAATTCAAATGCTGGTATGAAAAAAAAGTTGTTAAAAAAGGTATGAATATTTAAAATAAATCTCCGTGGATGTAATTTACATCTTTCACATTGATTATTAATATGTTGAATTATTACAAGGCACACAGTCGGAGCCATAAGCAGAAACACTACCTCACTACATTAACAAAACTTGGCTGTTCCAGATCCATTGTTTTATTACTATACTATAGCTGTAGGATCTCTCTTTATCGCTTCAATATTTGCACATGGCCTTTATTTCCCATGTCATATTATACAACATACTTGTTCGCTATGTAACACCTGTTAAATGTACATGCTGACAAATTCAATTTTATGTGTAATCTTGGAGGTCCCATGACACTGATGTGGCATCATATTCCATTGAGTCTAATCTGAACACCAAAGACTCTGTGGGCAAGTTGGTGCAACATTCAATTCCCATTTCATTTAAAGAAATTGTATATGCATTCTCTATGTCAGTTGGGGAAGAGGTGGTTCATTTCCATATTAATAGTCAGATTACTAAATGTTGCATATAGGAATTTTGGTTGCGTCGTGTGCTGGTTTGTTTTCACAATGTGAGCAGGAAGTGCTGAGGTCGACTGAAATGATGCCACACCAGTTGGCAGGGAATGGCCAGCAAGCAGAAGTGTGAGGATGATGTCACCTTGTCTTAGAGTTTTGCCATTGCTATCAGTGGTGGGTGGTTCTTTATCTCTGTGGGCTGAAAGGGGAGCTACCAATTACATTTTTCAGTGTAGAGGACGGTTTATGTGCATTCTTGCTGCGTTGAATAAATATAATTTATTATGTTATGTATTGCACAAAGCACAAAAACAGAATTTAATGTCATATTCTGACTGAATACTGTGACAATGCACTTGCAAGTGTGTTTGCCACACTTACTGGCCAGGTTATTAGGTACACCTATCTTACAGGTCAGTAGCTCCAGTTTAGATACTTGTTTTTAGGTTCTCACCTCCCTGCACAGTTTTCATGGTTTGCCTACCACACCTAGTCATATTATTGTCGGGTTTAACAATTAGCTGATGCACTTTGGCAGTAGGAAAGGTTTGACATTCTGCAGAAATGGAGCTGCGAATCCCTGTCACAAGTGCATTTTAATAAGCAGATTTCTAGAGAGAAAAAAAAAAAACGTATTGCAAATGTAAATATGTGACACAAATGTAATGCTGCTATTAACAAGCAGCTTAATAAGTATGAAGAAAACAATTCTGGTGAAGTTTTAAACACTCCCTTAACAATTCTACATTTTACAGAGAGGTATAACAACAACAACAACAACAACAACAACAATAATAATAATAATAATATTCTTAAGGAACATTATTCAGTAACTGTGATGATTTTTTCAGTAACTTCAATGAAACTAAATAATTCTGTGAGATGGCGTGGAATGGAAAAAGAAAAAAAAACTTTTTTTTCCCCTCTAAAAATCAGGCCCAGTGCTTAGTGCTTATGGCCGTTAGCGTTTAGTGCTTAGTGCTTAAGGCCCTCTGTCACTCTGACACTGTTAATATTTGCATTCCCTTCTCCTCGTGCTTTTTTTGTGACTTGTGCTTCTTTTACTGTGCTTACCCCTGTCCCCTTCCCAGGGCCAGAGAAAGGAAGATGTGTGGCATCAGAATACTTCACCGAGCCAGAAATTGAGATTACAACAGAGAACACAGCAAATATACTGAGTAAGGGCCGTCTCACTGAATGGTGGATCATTAATTCCTGACAAAGAAGTTCAATAGTTCGCTGTAGTATATGTGGTATACTAAATACACTGAGTAGAACTGCTTTTTTATGAATTCTTTACCTAAAATACTGAATGTCTATTGTAGAAAACACTTCTGTAACTACTGAATTAAAATAAACTTCAGGTGAATTGTAGTATGTGTAGGATTCTGTATCTATTCAGAAATGTACTCCACTGTTTGAACATTATACCTGAGGCACAGATTACTCATTCATTACACCTGAGACATATATACAATAACAAATACATTATAATGAAAGAGGTGATGAAACAGAAGGGTGACTGAGCAAACCGGGCGTGGAAAATGGAATAGGAAATTGAAGGGAGTGTAATGTTCAGCTGGAGTTTTTATTCATTTGCTCTCCTGTGTATTGCTCTGCTTGTTTAAATGCTTCATGACTTCATTATGAGCTTTGCTCTCTCTCTCTTTCTCTCTCTCTCTTTCTCTCTCTCTCTCTCTCTCTCTCTCTCTCTCTCTCTCTCTCTCCCTTCTCTGCAGAAATGGTGAGGACAGCAACCCCCTTCCCATTGGTGTCCTTGCTGTTTGTCTTCACAGCTTTTGTTATCAGTAACATCGGGCACATCCGCCCTCAGCGCACAATCTTGGCCTTTGTCTCTGGAATATTTTTCATTCTGTCAGGTGATGGTTCTGTTGTACATTTCACATAATCTTCATCATCATCCTTTAATTAAGTTTGTTTATGTTTAGTTTACACTGTTCAATACAGCTTTCTTTTAGATTTTACTGAGAGCTTTTTGCTTGCTTATTTAAAGACAAGTCTGTTGGCTGGAGTTGGATTCAGTGTGATCCGTGGCTTTCAAACCAGGCTGGAGGCTGTAGCCCACAGACTCTTCTGCTGGATTTGTCTGCTTGATTCCTCCTTTGTTGATGTACTATAGAGAATTACCACTCAATAACATGTATTCACCTCAAAGAGCAAAAGAGAAAGCTGTGTAAGGTATCTGCTCCGCTTGCCTGAATCTGACATATGCTGTGTTTATAGTACATGCAGTCTATTTAGGATGTGTGAATGGAGTTTGTTTGAGAATGTTTGTTTGAGTCTCAGAATAGAGCCATGCATGAAATGGTGGATGTGTTCAACTCAAGGCTGAGATCAAATTCTAGATATAGTTGCACTAGAAAAGGAAAAAAACCACAAATCTGCATAAAGGAATGCAGTGGAAAACCTCACAGCTGCCCCAGCTCATAGGGAATGTGAACAAAATTAAGGACATGGGTTTTTATTTCAGGAAGTGTAGCTCACATCTGAAGCCCATTTTCACAAACAAAATGAAGGTAAAATATTGAACTGTTAGGTTTTTAGGAATTCAAATTGCAACTGACTTGTTTGAATTTTTTTAAAGAAAGTGGGACTGCACATAGGAATGCTGAGGAATTTCTACTGGTGTAAAAAACTAAAAAACATTTTAACATATTCTATTTTGGTCTGGTACAGGAATTTTAATTCTTCTGGTCAGAAAACTCAGCAGCAGAGAGGATTATGGGTGCTTCCCTTAAGAATTTAAAATCACAAGCACTAAACTTCCTGGCAGATAGATGAAATCCAATAATGGGTACTTTATTCTTCTAAACTTGAACCTGAAGAGCAGCCATATTTGGCCACAATCAGAATTTGTGTCCTTTCTAAATTGTGTACTGTTTCATTTTCTTACATTTAAGGTTGTTACTTCTGCTTAGTGCCGTATCACTCATTGCTGAGCAAGACTCATACAGTAATATTTCCATAAAACCCTCATACAGTAACACTTCCATAAAACCCTCATACAGTAACACTTCCATAAAAGCCATGCCCCTTCGTATCAATGTGATGTTATCCCACTTAATAAATGCAGTTGGGCTAAATTTGTTATTATGATCAGAAAGTCAGCAGCATCTAGAAAATTGTGGTCACAGTTTTGACAAATCAGATGGGTTTGCTCTAAGCTGTGCTGTGTTACTAATTGCTGCAGAAGGTGGTGAGACATCTGTCAGGCCCCACAGTAAGCTGTGGGCAGAACGAGGGAGTTTTCTGGGTTTAGCAAGGCCCCAGCATCTCATGCTCCAAATGAGGTCAGCGTGTCTCACCAGGGCTTCCTGTGTAGCTCACAGCTGGTTTGGCAGAAACTGTGAGGCACAAGCCCTGTCGGTCAGTACTATAGACTGGTGGCACATCGATACCCAAGCAGGTGCCACTGCCATTCTGTAAATGTGTTTCATCTGCTGCTAATCTGTAACGGAGTGATTCGCCTGTTGCCATTCTGTAACTAAGTGTTTCATCGTCACACTGGAGACAATGAGGCTCTACATAACAGTAGCTAAACACAAATCAATGCCGAACTGCTGGAATCAAACACAGCCATTTTGAAACCAAGCATTAGTGTTGCTGCTACTTTTTCAAAGCAGAAGGACTGCACTGAGCTCACCTGTGTTCTGGTCCTGTTTTTGAGGCTGAAATCAGGCTCTTTGGCAATTATGCATGAGATGATTCTGTAACATGGGTCCTTGCTCTGCATCTTTTCTAGCTAAAGTGCACAGCAAGGGGAAAGATACATTTAAAAATGAGACACACGTGTCTATGCAAACCTTTTTGTCAGATGATTAGCGCTGATTGATTTATATCAGGAGTATACATTTATATCAGGAGTATACATTTCAGAGCTGTTATTGAGCACTTCATCAAATATGACTTCATTTCTTTTCACAGTAGAACGGAAGCTATTATTGGGCGCATTCACGGCGCAGTGTGAGCGTTTGAACCAGCCTTTCTGGTGTTTGCGACAGACTCTGTTAATGTATTTGGTTGTGCCCATGGTTATGCCTGGTTATTGTGTTATGCTTTTTTTGTTTCTCACCTCTCTATGCTGCAGTTACCCCAGACCCAGCATAGTGAATGCAACGTTTGAGCGCGTCTTCGGTGCTTATGTATCTCAGTACGACCTGCTCAGTGCTCTTATGTATCTCAGTATGATATACTGATTGCTCTTATGTGTCTCAGTCTGACATGCTCAGTGCTCTTATGTATCTCAGTATGATATGCTCATTGCTCTTATGTATCTCAGTCTGACATGCTCAGTGATCTTATGTATCTCAGTCTGACATGCTCTGTGCTCTTATGTATCTCAGTCCGACATGCTCAGTGTTCTTATATATCTCAGTTCGACATGCTCAGTGCTCTTATGTATCTCAGTATGACCTGCTCAGTGCTCTTATGTAGCTCAGTACGACCTGCTCAGTGCTCTTATGTAGCTCAGTATGACATGCTCATTGCTCTTATGTATCTCAGTCCGACATGCTCAGTGCTCTTATGTATCTCAGTCCGACATGCTCAGTGCTCTTATGTATCTCAGTATGACATGCTCATTGCTCTTATGTATCTCAGTCCGACATGCTCAGTGCTCTTATGTATCTCAGTATGACATGCTCAGTGCTCAGTGCTCTGCTGCTCTGATTTAGCTCACCCTCATCCTGTCGCTCCTAATTACCATCATGGAGTCTGTTTGCAAGAAAGCATCATCACTCAAACACAAACTGGATGATTACAGGGAGCTGCTGACTCAAAGTACCTTCATTGCTATTTCTAACTCTTCTTTTTTTAACCTTTGTTGTTAGGCATGTCTCCTAACGTTTTAGGGTTATATTCCTTTGCCGGGTTACAGTAGGAAGGCCTGTTCATTCTCTGGCCTCTCTTACTCTCTTCCCCCCAGGTCTGAGTCTGGTGGTGGGCCTGGTACTCTACATTTCCAGCATAAATGACGAGGTGATGAACAGGCCAAGGGAGCCCGAGCACTTCTTCCACTACCACTATGGCTGGTCCTTCGCCTTTGCTGCCAGCTCCTTCCTGCTCAAAGAGGTCAGCGTCCCGCCTGCCACCCACTGCCCTTCCTCGTCCTGGCAGGCGGTGCTTTCTTGTGAGAATGCAGCTCTGTTGTCAGCGTTTGCTGCTCACTGCTAAGCTCATGGGGCCTTTCTCATCAATATACATTAAAGTCAGGCCTAATTTCTACTCTGGAAACCTAAGCATTTATGCTGTTACTGACAGTATTTGCAGGGGTCAGATTCATGCATATTTAAATAGTAGCATTGTCTTCCTCACACCCCTGAACTTGCATGCTTCGTCCTTATCAGAAGCTTTTATTTTAGCAGTGAACATGTCACTTATGTCTTGCCATAGACGCTTCTGAAGCTTTTAGTGGCTCCTCATCCATTTGTAGTATTATTATTATAATTCATCAGTTTGTATTTATATTTATATGACTTTTCTATGTAGATAGAAATAGATCACATTAGTATAGTTGAATTAGGGAAACCTGAAGAGTTAGGATTTATTTCCAAGCTATTTATATCCATTATTTTGTGATTCTGACTGATACATTGTGGGTGATGTATCTATTAAGACTAAGTGTGTGGTGCTCTCAAGGCTCAAGGTAGACATTCAAGGAAAATTATGAAAATTCAGGTGGAGAGAATATGGATGAATGAAACCATTACAAATAAGTTTCTATGAATCAGTTATTCTGGCTTCGTAGCATTAACTATATTGCGACTAGTTTTGGCAGGTTTTCTCTCCAAAGTGAAAAATAATATAATCTGGGTTTTAACAAACAGATGTTTTTTTCACTTGGTAATTTGTCATTTCAGCTGGCAGTCAAACTTTAACATGCTAAGTCATAATATTGAGCACATACGTCTTTCAGTTATGATCAACTGTATGAACTAGTGTGCTAGTGTTTGTTTTTATGGTGAAATTAGAATCAACAGGAAAGCTATTTTTATTATACTCTTTCCTTTTGACCTTATTCTTTTTAACTTCTCTCTGTCTCTGTCTCTCTGTCTCTCTCTCTTTCTCTGTCTCTCTCTCTCTCTGTCAGGGCGCTGGTGTGATGTCTGTCTACCTGTTTATGAAACGTTATGCTGAAGAGGAGATGTACCGGCCCCACCCGGCTCTTTATCGCCCCCGCCTGTCTGAGTGCAGCGACTACAGCGGTCAATACCTGCACCCCGAGTCCTGGCCTCCCCCTCAGCGTGGTCGCAGCGCTTCAGATGCCTCCAGTGACATCTCCATCCAGCTTAACCAGACCCCACCACCACTGGCTCCCAAGAGCAGCATTCCTTCCAATCCACCTTCCTCATCAGGTCCATCCTCCACAGCCAGCTTCCACCTCCAACCTGCAAGCTCCTCCTCCTCTTCTTCCTACCCCCACACTCACCACTCCTCCCACTCTGGAGGCCCTACCCCCCAGTCCCTTCCAATGGCCACACCCCCATCTGCCATGCCACCTCCTCACTACCACACACACATGAGAATGAGTGCTTCACCATGTTAGATGGCGAGAAGTGAGATGCGCGCACATACACATGCGTACACTACAAAACAGAGGATATGGGGGGTTGTGGGAAGGGAAAGGAGAGGAGGAGCTTCGAGAGCTTGAGGAGGTGAGAGTGATGAAACAGACTGAGAGAGTGAGTGAAGGAGAGAGAGGTGACAATGCCAGGCCTAAAATGGAAGGAATGCAGGTGTGTATGTGTATGTGTGTGTGTGTGTGTGTGTGTGTGTGAGTGTGTGTGTGTGTGTGTGTGTCTGGGTGTGTGAGCAGAGATATTTTTAACTTTGTGCCTGAGATTGACTGCAATTTACTTTTCAGCACATTATCTGAGCTTAGGGAAAGGAAGGGGATGAACAGAGGGAGGGTCATGATGACAAACAAGGAAAACAGGGGAAGAGAAAAGAGGCAAACTTAACATTGATGTGCAGAAAAAAAGAATCGTATATGCATTTTGTTTTCTGCATAACCTGTATGAAACCTAACATACTTATTGTTGGACTCTATAGCAACATTTTTCAGTCCTTCAAGATATCTGGGGGTAATAGATTTTTTTTTCATTTTTTTTTTTTGCCATTATTTTGTGAAAACTACTCTTTGTGATATTGATTTGTTCTTTGCATTGACAACAAGGTGAGAGAAACACCACCCACCCCAAAAAATCCAATCACAAGACCACAAAATGTTGTTGACAAAGTTTATTGAGGCAGACCTCACTAAAACAACTGCTGAAAACTGTACAGAAAAGTAAGCCTGGGGGCAGCCATTTTACTACATATCCAGGTCTCTTTACTCCCACTGTTTCATTCTTCCTACGTGGACAGACCGAGTTCACCAGTTAGATCAGACAGACCGAGTTTACCAGTTAGATCAGACAGATCACCAGTTCACCAGTTAGCACCTACTCACACTTCTATGTATAAAATGCAACAGGTGCGTGTTTTCAGTTGTGTATTTGAGACTAAGGGGTTCAGAAGTGCTGCCTGATATTGGACATGCCTGGGTTCTTTCTGCTTGACTTCTTGCTATTACTGATTTCAGTGTAGCATAGTGTTCTTCTCATGTGCTAACATTTCCATTGTGGTGTTCTCATGTGCTAACATTTCCATTGTGTTCTTCTCATGTGCTAACATTTCCATTGTGTTCTTCTCATGTGCTAACATTTCCAGCGCTAAATTACCAAACCAGCATAC
Source organism: Tenebrosternarchus preto (assembly GCA_025802075.1). Classification (NCBI taxonomy): domain Eukaryota; kingdom Metazoa; phylum Chordata; class Actinopteri; order Gymnotiformes; family Apteronotidae; genus Tenebrosternarchus; species Tenebrosternarchus preto. Next base: position 20,865,778 of record JAOYMR010000004.1, on the reverse strand, counting down.
GCCTCAAACTGCTTTTTCTTGTAGTAGAGGTCTGCACTTTCAGTTAAGTGCATTTCCTTTGCTACACTTCTCTAGTGTTTATCATTTAATTGTACAATCAACTTTTGTGCTTCTGCTAACACCACTGATCCATTATTACTATTGTTTATAGAGTTTTTCTACTACCACTACTATTACTAGAGTTTATATATTGTATCATACTGGATACAGGATATTACTGCACATGTATAATGTAAAACAACTACATGACTATAAAAATGAAGTTGGGTAAATGATAGATTGGGAAGACAGACCAAGAAAAGTATTAAATAGACATTTTGTGGATTTCACAAAATAGGATTTCAATATAATATTTAAATATGGAGTTAATAGCACAACACAATAGCACTGCAGTGCTTTCTGGTTAGTATTTCCTCTGCCAGGCTACACATTGGGAACAAATTATATATGGTTCTTTGATCGCCCCCTGGTGTCCACTAATGTTTACTACTATTGAAACAAATAATTTGCCCTATAATGACAAGGGCAAATGCCCTTTTATCACATGCAATTTATTATGAAACATCCAACTGATTTTGTGTCAGTTTTATTGGTACTTGGGTGGATTCATGCAAACATACATGGCAAAAAGGTTCCTCATTATACAAAGAACTTTTCCAAATGTATTTAATGATCATGAGCTGAACAAACAAGTGATTTTCTTTTGTGCTCCAAATAAGTGGCATTTTATATTGGTTTTAAAATTTGAACATAGAAGAAATATAGAAGTGTTTACAGGGAATAATACTATTTTCTTGACTAGTCATAGTGTAAATTATAGAGCTTAATTATGAATGATTATTGATGAAGTCCAGGACTGGTTCCTGCTGGAAAGTATAAAATTATACAGAATACTATTAACAATAGGATAGATAGTAGTTTAGTTAACTATTTGAATACATTAAATACACATACTTGCAGAGAGGAACTAACACAGCTCATTTGCCTTTTATGTGTATCTGAACTGGTGAATGATCACGGTATTTTCTTGAGCTACTGAAATCTTCTGGTTTTGTTCTGTGGCTTTTTTCTAAGAACTTTCTTTTTTCACCAAGAATACTGTTTAGTAAGTGACAGCAGAAAACATAGCCTATGCTTTTAATATAGCTAGTAAAGATGCCAAATGTTGTTATGTCTAACTCTTTTTCTGCTACACTGTTGATGTTATTTTTTCTTAACTCCTCTCTCTCTCTCTCCCTCTCTCTCTCTCTCCCTCTCTCTCTCTCTCTCTCTCTCTCTCTCTCTCATCTTAGCTCTCTGCTTCTGCTAAAATGTCCTTGTATGCTTATTATCTCAGGTGCCTATTATTATTATGATTATTATTATAATTATGATGACGACAATGATCGCCATTGTTATTATTAAGGACCCAGTTCGGTCCTACATCAGAGATTTTTCATGCTTTAGGAATACACTGACAAGAGGTGACTGTAGCTAAATGTAATTCTGGTTCCAGAGGGTGCTCAATCATGTCATTCTCTACAGCTTCTGAATAAAACAAAAACAATAAATGTGTCAATGTGCAGTTTAAATAAAGCTTTGGTGTGAAAGCAGAGGGGAAAAGTGACTGTCAGACTGAACCAGGGAATGAGAGAAGGGTGCGTGGGTTATGAAGTCTTTGATATGTTTTTGGTGTTGATTTCACAAAGAATTTTTTATTCAATTCTTCATGTTCAAAAGAATATGTTGGAAACAACTGAAAGATGTTAATATTGTAACAGAGCAGCTCATTTGTCTGCAAATACACAAACACAGTGTGCCTTAATGGAAAGAAAGACATGGGTGACAAAAAATACTCATTATAAGGTGAAGATGCATAAAATGACAAGACTTGGAATGACCAAAAAATATGCATGTACAGTTCTTGCTGACAGCAATGATATGAAGCAAATGTTTGGCAGAAGCAGACAGATAGAGTGTAAACAGAATGTTCTGTCTCAAGGGATAAACACCACAATATTTGATAATCAGAGCAGCAGTCCAATAATGTTACACTTGTCATTATACCATGCCTTGTTTTCCTATAGAAGTCACTGACATCTTAATGTGAAATAAATAGAAAAGCTATTTAAAAAAAGTACACAGTTGGATGGATTAAAACAGTACAGTCAGAAGTTGTTTAAATATTTAAGCACAGTCCAGTACACTATAACCACAATATCTAGTTAAAAGGTATTTATATTATATCTCATTTCCTACAGATATAATGATTCTTGTATACAGTATACAGATATAATGATTCTTGGGCATGACTGCTAAACTATTAAAAATAGCCCTTGTAGTCTGTACTGATCACACACTAGTTGTTGACCCATCTAGGCTAAAGCTAATGTAATTACAGGTTCTTAAAACCTCACCTGCTTCCTCCTCTTCCTGAAATTCCTGTTGGCTATTGTAATGTTTAGTTTCCCCGATGAAAGAGTTCAACGTTTTATGAAAATTGATTTGCATTGCTAACTTAATGTAATAGGTCTTATTTTTGTGCAGACTTCTTTTTTTTTTTACCTCACGCACTCGACCTTGTTTGGTGGGGGGAGAGTTGGTGTGAACAAATGCCAAATCCATGAGTCTCATGGGAGGATCCTACTCTACAAAAGGACAGACACCAGCAGGAACACAGTGTGTTCACCTGTTGTGTTTGTTCTGGCCCAGCCATGCTGGCTCTGCTTCACTAAGGTCATGGCTTCTTCTGAATCGTCTTGTTGATCACAACAGTGATGCCGTTTGCTACCTTGCTAACATGCTGCCCAGCACTGTTTTTTTGTAGACATTCCTTTTCTTGGTGCAGGAGCACAGTGTCACCACAGTGAGTGTCACCACAGTGAGTGTCACCACAGTGAGTGTGAGTGCTGGGCTGGCTGTGGTTTATTAACATAGGGCTATTATCTGTTCCTTAGTTTCTGCTTCCCAACCGTGCAGCTCCAGTTCCATGTGTATCTCCTTTATGTCCAACACTTTATCACTCATACTGCAGCAGTAGAGCATCTGAGTCAATCTCAGTTGTGTCAAAGGCCAAAGTTTTGATAATCTAATCCCTCTATGAATTCCATCCTTACTCTTTCCATCTGAGACATTCTGCATTCTGCTTTTTCCTATTTCAGTGTTGTATTCAAGTGCTTTATTACATTTTCTTTATCAATATTCCTTTAGCAGATCTGACTTGAACAGTGCCAGCTTCAACTGGCCTGACACAGTTCATGTATACTGAATAAGGTTTCAAAGTTTCAGTCACTTTCACTGCCTGTGGACATTAGAACATGACATTCAGAATAGTGACTGTTGTAGTCCACCTGCACAAGTATTGTCAAGTCAGATTTATTTATATAGAGCTTTTTTAAACAGCTGTTGTCACAAAGCATCTTTACAGATGTATAAGCCCCCATTGAGCAAGCCTAGGGCGACAGTGGCAAGGAAAAATCCCTGAGAGCATGAGGAAGAAACCTTGAGAGGAACCAAGACTTATCCTTCTCTGGCTGACTAGTAGACAGAGGACCAAATTTATGACCACATCCTGCCTGAACCCATTTGGAACTGGGTTAAGCTTTATTAATGCTGGTGCCTGTTGGATAGAAACCAGCTGCTCATGTGTGCAGGATTTGTTGTAGCACTGTACATGGTACATGGTTCCTGGTACATGTTCAGGACAGTCCAGCTGTAGCCAGCACAGCCACAGCCCCATGCTGAGCAAAGAGGCCTCAGGCTGATGAAGTATGTTTGTCTTCAGAATAAAAGGTGAATAAATACAGTAAAATAATAAAAACACAAAAAATACGATGCTTTTACAGAAGAGTTTGGTTTATTGTTTGTATTTAAATAACTCCCACAGAGCATGAACGTAATGCAAATTTATATAAAGTTAGTTTTAACCAACACAATTCCTTGTCTGTAGGGTATGTGTCTGGCTGCCCTTGCCTCCTCCCCTGTGCCATGTCTGTGTGGATAGGTGTGTGACTGTGTAGTGTCTGTTGTGAGTGTGTGCGTCTGTGTCGATGTGTGTGCCGTGGGCGTGGGGTTGAATGTTCGTCTTGTTATTGTTACTTTCACCTCTGGTGCATCTATTGTGAGTGTATTTAAGTGTGTGCATGTCACTCTTTGTTATCAGTCTTTGTTAACTTTATGCATGAGATTTGAATGTTCATAGTTTTTCGTATAAAGTGAAACCATAGTAAATAAAGCTGCCTTCGACTTTCCATGCTCAGCATCATGTTTTCCCCTTATTTGGCGCTTCATGCAGTAATCGCGTTACAGAAAGACCGATCCTCCAAGATGCCGAAGGGGAAACACGGAAAGGGGAAGAAGAAAGAGAAGCGTTCCAAGGCACCCCCTCCCCCTCTCGGGTGGATCCTGAAACTCGAACCATCTGCCATGCCAGGGGTGGTCTGCACTGGCAGCGTGGGTAGAAGGCCGCCGGAAGCCTCTCGAGAGCCTCCCTGAAGCCACAGATAGTGCCAAGGTTGGCAGTGCACCTGCCATTTTGGTCCCCTCGACATCCAGGGTCGCCCGTCCTGCTGCCGTGGCACACCACCCACCCGACTGACTGGTCCCCTCAGCAGCCAGCGACTGTGCCCCAGCTGCCAGAGCTGGGCACCTCGCTGCCATGGCTGTGGGGATTGTTGGGTCAACAGCCCCTGCCGGGGGCGGGGATCCGCAAGGGGGTCCCCTGACCCACGTCCTTGTTACTGTCCCTGTGTGTCTTAATGTAACTGTTTTCATGTTTGTCCCTTTGTTCCTATTTCTATCTGTCCCATCAGGGTATCCGTGTTTGTTCCCGTCTGTTTGCCGTCTGTGGGACTGTTTGGGACTGTTTTCCCTGGTCCCGAGGAGTGTGGTGTAGGCGTGGCCGTGCCCGTCTCCGCCCCCCCTAGGGCTAACGGGGTGCAGTGGGCCAGCCCCTCCGGTCTCTCAGTCCTGCTCCTGGTGCTTCGCTGGTGTCTGTGGTTCCTGTCTCTCAGTCCTGGTCCTATAGTAGGCACTAGGTGTTCCAGGAGAAACTGACCCTTGAGGGGAGGTCACAATGTCACAATAATTCTGTCACAATGATTTTGATTATGAATTTGTTTGGCCATTAATCAGAATCATTAATGATTATATACAAAACAGAAACACAAGCATTACATGATCTTAATGAATAAAGTTATGAAAATGTGAATGAAGCATCTTTCTAAAGTTATTTTGATAACATTGTGTTTCAATACACAATGATATATAAAGGGTATCAGAAGCAAATGGTAAACATCAAGTTTTATTTAGGTATAACATAAGTTGTTAGGTATGCTAATTAGCAAACTGCACATAACGTTAAGCACATGTATGTGGTTACTATTACTAAATAAGTAAATACAAATAAATAAATTCATAAAAATTAAAAAACTTAATCTTTTGGCAAAAAGTACTATTACCAAAAATGTCAATTGTTTTAAAGCTATAAACATACTTTGTCAACAACTGAAATGTTCTCGCTTGGCAAACACTTCTAGCCAGCAAAAGCTTTCTGGTCACTCAGGGCCTTTGCCCAACCATGGGCTTGGTCTTTGGGGCAGCAACTAGATGCTTCTCGACTACCCCCAGTTCAGTATGGCTTATTAAGCTTCAACAAGGGATGGTCTGACTTAAACATTAGCTTTGAAGTCTCTAATTGATCCTCTTGATGTTGTTAATTAGGCCATAACCTGAGGGCTAAGTCTTCTAGAGGGTAAATGCTTGTCTGTAGGTTGATGCTTTTAGTTGAGAGCCACACTATCTCCCAGAGGTGATACTTTGGGGCCACCATGCGGCCACAGTTGGTTTTATGCCTTTTTCCCCCCAAACTGTTCTTTTCTTCAGTGTGCTGGAACCAACCGTCCACTGCAAGAAGAGTCTATCTGCTCTATATCCAATAAAAGGCATGGAGGATGTGCTGTTAGAGAAATGTGTGCCATATACTTTCAAGTTCAAGTTCAAAGTTTTATTTGTCACATACATAGTCATAGACGATACAAACTGCAGTGAAATGCAATTGTGGATGGAGCTGTCGTGACGGCAGCCGTCCTTAGCGACGCCATCTTTATGCACTTTCCATTAATCTGGACAATACTGCCCTCATGTGATAGATGTGCTCCTCCAGATTTACAAGGAGATTTACAGGACATTATTAGACTCCAATGAATATTTCAAGCATGTCTTGTAGGATCTCACAAGACAGAACATAGACAGGTCATTGATGAGGATACAGACTGTGATTGTCTTTGGTTTGTGAATATCTGAGTCATTTTGCAATAGTCCATGTAAAAGATCAGTAAAAGAGTCTAATTCAGAGCTCAGACATTCCAGCTACTTTTTGTTCACTGTTAGGTTGCAAAATATTTTCACTTTAAATCACATCTGATAAGTTTCCCCTCATTTGCTTGGTTATTCCCTGCTTTATATGGAATATTACACTGATTAATAGTCTGAATTGGTCACAGGACTGTTTCTGCTTTACCTGTAACCTCACCCAATGTTAGCCCCTCCCCCACCTGGTGTCTGAATCCACATGTCATAAAATACCAAACAGTCTGGATACGTGAGGGCAAGCACTCGTTTATTTCTGAAACACACAAAGTTGTTCTGTAAGCCCTGTAACTGCTGCTTGTTCATTATCTTATAGAGCCAAAAATGCTTGGAAGAGATCATTGGCTACCCAGTTCTGTATAAATGAACTGGCAGATGCCAAGGTTTGACCAGCACCACGGTAGACCAACAGGACACTGCATTGTTCCCATTCAGATAACGGGGAGATCCAGTCACTGTGTTAGCACTGTGGAGACTGTTATTGGGTCCTGGTGATAAGACAATGCCCTCACAACCGGCTGCACCACTTGATAGCTCCAGCCTCTGTGAATAATCTGTTTGAACAGTTTATTCTGCTACTTCAATAAATATTCTACCTTGTCTTCAACTATGATTCCTAACATTGATCTAAAGTTCTGTGGACACTGTTTAGTTCTTGGATAAACATCTATACTATGTCAAAGTTATCACACCTCTCACTTTTGTAATGTAACTTTATTTGAACTCTCATCTCACATACAGTGACAGCATGATGTGGAAAATGCAGTTTCATTCTGCTGATTTGAAAGGTAATACTTTAAAGGCGTGAATCTTGTTCATAAAAACAAAAAGCAATCAACATAAACTCTAGGCCTGTGTTGAATGTTAAGTGATTCGAGACTCTGCTACGTTTTTAGTGAGACCAAGCAGCTGAGTATAAACAGTGGAAGAGGGTGCGTGGTTATATCACAATACCATACTAGAAAGAGAGGGCGTGGTTATATCACAATACCATACTAGAAAGAGAGGGGATATACGCAAAATAAAAGTCTGAAAAGTTACTGCATGGAGACCAAAATTAAAATCGAATTAGAGACAATGTTGAAAGGCATTAACGTTAAATAAATCTGTCTGGAAGAAGTCTTAGTTGCTTGTCTTATTCTTCTGACAAACATGAAGGTGCCTCTGAAAAAATATTGTTGTGTGCCATTATTGTACTTGCCCACATTGTGTTAAGAGATTCAAGATTATTTTAAAGACAATAATAAATGAAGTACTGTGAAACTTTTTAGACACCATTGCTTTGTTTGGATTTTTTAAGCAAAAAAGAAATGCCATTCAGATGTATAAAGGAAAAAAAAAAACTGAAAGATGCTAACGTCGCTGAGCATTAGCCTAATACTGGGATTTTCTATTACATCTTCTTGGAGCTGGCAAAACAGGAGCATTAATGCATCATTTAAAAAATAACAATGCTAACAGTGTTTAGCTGTAAACTTTAAAAGGTAGGTATACATACATACATAGGTTTGGTATACATACATCTTATAAGGCATTTTACCCACAAAAGCTCACTGAACTATTTTTTGTTTGGTTGGTTTTTGTTGCCTATTTTATATGTTAACTAGCAGATATTCTAGCTAATACATATCTGATAGTTATGCAACAGCCTGTATGCACATTGAAACATAAGTCAATTCTGTAAACATGTATCCAGTTTAAATGCATTGGATTCAGACATTTGTAGACTGTAAAAACAAAGAAAGATGAAATATACAGCATCTTGTAATTGGCTGGATTTTGCTGCTGTGTATGAATATTAGGGGTCATGGTGTTTCAGCTCGTACTAGATATTTGGGTGAAAAAAAAATATTTTTTTTAACTGTATACAGCACAAATACAGCACAATCACGCTTGATCAAGTTGCTGAACAGATGAACACTACACACAGCACTGGAGCCTTAGGACTAGAGCTGAAAACACCTGTTTAAAATGGAACAGTTGGAATGAATGCAACAGAACTGCATCCCACCCAGTTTTTACTACATCACATCCTTTTGAACCAGACCCTTATAAATCTCTTCAGAAAAAAAAGATTCATGCATAAACATATGCCACTGGTACTGCCAAAACATGGTTTTGAAAATGTTAGACAAATAATAGTTGTTATGATATTACAAAATGCATCTTAGTTTTAGTTTGCAGGCAGTCGTGAAGTGTGGGAGCATGCACAGCAAAATTATAATTAAATTATATAAAACAACACATACACCTAAACCTTGTTTCATGCATTTGAAATAAGCTACAATAACTGCACTTCAAGGGCATGAACCATCTTTTCCACTTCTTCTGCACATTTTCCCAGCCAACATCTCATTTGCATACTATTTTTTCCAAACTGTGCTAGGTGTCATGGTTTCCCCCCCTCCAACTTCGCAGTTCCTGTGGCACTTATTGCCATATGTCTTTGTTTACGTTGGTTTGGTTTCATTTTGTTCATAAGGTGATGTCACCATGCTGTTTTGTTCGTGCTCTTAGCTCCTCCCTGTACCTGCATCATATTCTCTATCTCTTATCACACTCACCTGTGTCTTGTTCTCTTCCCAACCACTTGTTTATAACATTCACTTGGTCCTTGTTTCTTGATGTGTTTTTATATGCTTTCTGTTCCACTGGTTCCACTGGGCAACAAAAAATCAACAACAAAAAACCACTTCCCAAACTGAAATAGGTGGACTTTATAATCTCATATGAT
>JAOYMR010000004.1:20837113-20848635 GCA_025802075.1 Tenebrosternarchus preto | reverse complement strand
TCTTTATTAAACGTGATTATTTATTTATTCAATATCTATGCTGAGCCTTTGGAAGGCTGGTGATAGGTGAGAATAACATACCTTATCACACTCCACTAACAAAAAGATCCATTATCGCACATAAATGTTCACATGCATACACATCCCCTACACAACAATTGCAAAAATGACACTTAAAAGAGCAGGCATTTTTACCACCACCACCACAAACACGTTTATAAGTGTGTTTATAAGCTTGTGCATCAGGTTTATAAGCATTTGTGTCATGGTTTATAAGCAGTTAATAAGCATGTGTGTCATGTGCTTTGTCTGCAGTTGACTTTGTGCTTCGTCTAGCTTCGTTTAAATAAAAAACGTTTTAAGCAGCTTGCGTCTCAACGTCCTGCCTCAACCCTCACATGTCACAGTCTTCATACTTGAAGTATTAGAAACAATGTCACACATTTAAATTGAATTGAAATGTAATTGTTGAAGATGATGCAGATCCAGTCCAAAACTGATGCAGATCTGAAACAGGTCTGGACCACATTTGGACTATGCTGGTAGAGAAACTGACCTCTATGTTTGTCCAAATCTGGAAATGTGATTTGTGCTGGCTTTTGGCCATAGTGTCAAAAGTCATCAGATCAGATTAGTTGTATCGATCAGGATATGGGTCTGATCTTGGCCGTTTTGCTATGTGGGGAATATCAAAAGGCTACAAGTTTTAGTATTCCTCATAAAAATAAAAGGTGAAGTCAATATACAGATGCACTGTACATTCATGTGTATTAAATCTATGGATTGCCTATATATTTTGTTGTTAGTGGGGGTTTTTTGCATTGTGAACATACACCAGTTTTTGACAAACATATCTAAATCAATCTGTGTTATTTCAATGGTTAAACAAAATGTATGATATGTCAAGTGGATAAAAGTGGCATAAGACAACCAAAAGTTAAAAGAAGTGTGGGGGAAAGGGACAGAACTGAGAACAGAGTGGGGACATTGAAGCTCCTTGCTCCATCCACTACACTACTGGGAAGGTAAAAAAACTCAAGGTCAAAAAACCAAAAAACCAAAAAACTTGATGATAACTTTAGTGAAGCATACTTGACTACCGCAGTCTAGGGTTCACACTAGTTAAGGACCTCAGCCCTGTCCACCACACTGTGGAGGTGGTGCATGGAGTAGACTGACAAACAAATGGAAGACAGGCAACCAACTGATAGAGTAAGGAACCTCTAAAGAACAACAGGAGCCACATCCAAAGGAAGACCGTCTCCTCATTACACCATAGTATGATTAAATGATATGAAGATACGATTCACATATCTTGTCTTATTCTTTTCCGTATGTGCACCATATACTGAAAAATACTGTATGGTTTCAGAACATGTTTTGGTTTTATTAGCAAGATGTGTTAGTACATATTTTGTATCTCATACAAATTCTGCCGCTAAACATTAGAACAATTTTTGTATTATGGTAAATACTATTCATATAATAAATGTGAAATACAGTTTGACTACATACAGTATGACAATGAAATACAACTCTCCATTTGTCACCACTGGAAACAGGCAACAGGCCAGTGCCAAGGTTGTTCTATTCCAGCAAGGCCTCTGTCAGACACACCACAGATTAAATGTGTCCACCAGTCGTCATAGTGGATTAATGTATGACAGACAAAAGCCCATTTGGAAGTTATTACCTGCATGTCTGTCTTGGACAAAAACGGACACCTTCACCTGCATACTTTGTTGTATCTATACAGTATTACAGCCTGTGTGTTTAAAATGCTAGAAATTATTTAGGTGATTTGAAGATCATCATTTTATGAAGTATAATTGAACTAAAGCTTAAGATGATACTAATTATATTTAAGTAACAGTTTTTATTTTAAATTTAAAAAAATTGCTAAATGCACTATGAGTTAAAGTCAAATGCACCCATCTGTAGATGAATTATGATTGGTTAAGGTTTCTTAAATCAGTTATTATTTTTTGCTCAATCCCCACTCAGTCACCAATATCCCCCCCCCCCCCACGCACACTCACACACACCATCCTGTTCTGTTCTCGACTTTAGAATGCCCTGTTGCCATGGTGACAGAATGGCGCACGCTCTCTCGTTCTCCTTTTCCTCTTTTTTTTTCTTTCTGTTTTTAATAAATATCTTTGTTCTGGGTATCTGTGAAGTCCTAACAGATCTTCCTGTTTTCCTGTTTTCCAGTAAGACGTAAGACCTTGTCTAGTTTGAGGATGTGTGGATTCAGAAATGTGTGGCATTGCCTTTACTTCACTGTCTATGTTAACAACATGTTAGTATGATCTCTTTGGTTTCCTGTGTGTTTGTGCCTGTTGTTTGATTCTTCTCAGGAGCAGTGAGAATCGCTGCCACGCAGTCCTTTTGAACGCAGAAAAGAAACAAAACCTAGAAAATCTACTCCCACCCACGGGCAAGAAAACGGGGGAGAGAGAGAGCAAGAGGGAGGGAGAGTGTGTGTGTGTGTGTTTGTGTATGTGAGAGAGAGAGAGAAAGAGAGAGAGAGAGAGTGAGAGGGAGAAGAGAGAGAGAAGGAGAGAGAGAGAGGGAGAGAGGGAGAACAGTCGATGGATGCTGCTTGGACAGATTGGTCGGTAGGTTCTTCTGCTTGGACAGATTGGTCGGTAGGTTCTTCTGTGACGCGGAGTAGAGAACTGCAAGAATGGATGGAAAGGGCAGACACATTCCTCCAGGTAACCACACACACACACACACACACACACACACACACAAACACACACACACACTCATGCACATATACATAAGACACACACATGCTAATGTCTTCCTACTTCAAGCTTTGACCACTGCGCTCTAATCAGACACTAGAGGGTTAATGAAATGGGGTGTTATATACAAATATTCTTCATTGTCAACGTCTAGATGTTCTGAGAGTCTGTGTATGTTCTCTGTTGATGGTCCATCTTCAAACAGTGTTATGTTTCTTCGTATAGTCAAATATCAGGGTGTGCATATGCATATACATGTTCTTCAGAGTGTTTGGAGAGGTTTTTGGTCCTAGTACATATTATAACCTAGTATTCTAAAGATCTCTGCCTATACAAATTTGTTTAATTAGATTCACCCTGTTCTCCTTTGAGAGCTAACATCTGAAGTGCAAATGATTCATTTGTATACTACACAGCAAAGCAACTAAAAACCTTTATGGTGTTTATGGATACTGTACATTTTGAGCTTACCATGTACTGGTAAATTCTGTTTATGTTTTTATTTACAAAAATATGACTCAGTTTAGTAATACCAATCAAGGACTAATATTGGTACTAATCATATTTTGCTTTTAATATCAGAATTTTAAATAACTCGTATAGCTCAGAAGTTTATTTAACATCTCATTTGTGCTTTCTCTATATCTGCAATTGCTTTCAAATCTCATTGTAGATCTTCTGTAAGCTGAAATCATTTATGCACTGCTGAAGGGTTCTCATAAACCAATGGTTTAGGAGACAGAATGCATGACTGGGAACATATTTCTGTCCTCTGATCAGTTAGGGTTGTTTGTGACACCTATCGCTTTTTGACGTCATTGCAAACAGCATTCATCAGCATTCATCAGCCTAGCATCAGATTGAAGGCACTTCGCACTAAGCGGAGAAGCATTACAAAATTCGCGATGAGCTGCTGGGACTAGTAGTCAGCAAAAGGTTACACAGACGGACGATGACAAATCATGTGGCCATTTGCACATTGCCTTGATGAACCCGAGATTTTAGTGCTGCAAATGCACTGTAAGCCAATGATCTGTTGGACTGCCTGCTTATTTTCTGTGAGGAATATTGGCACTCTAACACAGGTGAGCATCAGAGGTGTGGAATCCCAGTAACTCCTGATGTAGAATTCCAGTAACAGCTGATGTAGAATCCCAGTAACATCTGATGTAGAATCCCAGTAACTCCTGAGGTGAAATCCCAGTAAATCCTGATGTAGAGTCCCCTGGAAACCATGGAAGTAAACAGGTACAGCTTTTCAGTTTTCAGGTGGTGAACTGTATGGATTAAAGCAAAATAACTGGGATGTGGTCAGGCACAAGATGTTTTTATCACTGGAGGGAATGGATCTCATATCACAATCATCTAATTTCACAAATGACCTAGAACACCTCAGTAGACTACATAAAAAGACCTAGAACACCTCAGTAGACTCTACATAAAAATACCTAGAACACCTCAGCAAACTCTACATAAAAAGACCCTAGAACACCTCAGCAGACTCTACATAAAAAGATTAAGTCTTCGCATCCCTGCACCTTCCAGCTGTCCACATTATGACCATTATGACCTATCATTTACTGGTTAAGGTGTATATTTAATGCTTATGGATGTATGAACAAGTTTGAGAGCCTTTTGGATTTAGCTGGATGTCTGCTTGGGGATCTACTTTTTGTCCAAGACTAAATTAAACATGCAAATATGTTTCTGTGTGTTGTTTGCTTGTTTAACAAACAACACAGCCTTATTTAACAACACACAACCTTATTTAACAAACCACAACCTTTCACTTTACCATATTTTTTGGGGCAGGGGAAAAAGTCAAGGTTGATGCTGGAAAAGTGTGTGAATCCTTAGATTTTGTATCAGATGCAATTTGCTTTGTTGAAAATGATCATAACCTAATACTTCCTGTAAGTGCTGATTAGGCACAAATGGCTGGCTTTAAATCATTCCATAGCATTGCTCTGAAATCAACTGGTCCATATTTGCACTTAGTGGGCCATATTATCCCATGTTTTACATATTGCAGTAAACTGGTGGTGAAGAACAGTAGCCAAAAGTGTGTTACTTTTTTTACTGCATGGCAGATAAAAGCAACACTTATCCACAAGTAATTATAGGTCATTATCCTAGAATTTAACATTTTTCTATCAGTGACCTTGATTGTGCTGAGCTTTATAAAGCCATGAAATGATCTTTCTAAGGCTTTGCTTACATAACTGCATGAGCTATTTTAGGAGTTATTCATGCAAAAATCCATAATATACCACAGAGTTTATAAACCTTGCTTTATAAGTGTATATTCTTAGTCGTTTAAAGAAGGTGCTTTCATTACAGAGTACAACCTAGGAACTCAGAGAGCTGGACTGAATTATTTGTGATGCACCTGCAATAAGCCTTTGATCAGTCCTAACTTATGGAAACACTGTTAAGGAGCATTCCAGGGTAAACGGCTCCAGTTTCCAGGAATATAGATACGAGAGAGGCATTGAAAGCCTTTAAGAGACTACACTTTGTCACACTAATACATTTTTAGTATCTGTATTAGTGCAAACAATAAAAGAATCTAAAATCATAAAAGAAGCTAAAATCATAAAAGAAGCTAAAATCGTAGCATATATTTGTAATTCCTTCTGCTTCTTTTCTCTTCTGGCACTTAAACTGAATAGTTTTCCTTTGTTTTTGTTTTTTAAAATGCTCCACATTCTGTTCTTTTCCCATAGTCATTTCCTCCTTGCTCCTGCTAACCTTGTGCTTCCTCTGCCCTGAACCCCTCACCCCCACCACCCCCCATTACCCTGGCAGCAATGGTCTGGTGTGAGCGGGGGATCCAGGTTCTGCTCACCACGGTCGGGGCTTTTGCTGCCTTTGCCCTGATGACGGTAGCCATAGGCACAGACTACTGGCTGTACGCGCGGGCCTTCATCTGCAACAGCACGGCCAACACCACCCAGGACGACCCCCACAACAAGGACAGGAAAGACCCTGGGGCCCTCACCCACTCCGGCCTCTGGAGGATCTGCTGTCTGGAAGGTGGGCAGGCGTCTCTGTATGAGCGCGAGACCCAGTGGTCTATGAGTGTACGTGGGAGGGTAGAGGCTATGCGCATTTATACACATGCCTGCCTCTCTCGGCATGACAGCGAGACGCATCAGAACGAGACAGGATGTGATATGCAAGTTGCTGCTCTTTACATTCAGATGATATGTAGGCTTTATTACAAACACAAGCTTGGCGTGGACACTTACGATACCACAAGTGAAGTGAATCTGCACTGGAGAAAGTCGTTTCTGATTGCAAGGTGCTGCGGTATGCCGTTCCACTGTACTGTCCTTGAAGGAAGGCATTACCTTAATCGTTTTCACCATCGTGAAACCTCTCAGAACTTCCGTTAGCTGCAGATATCCATAACACTCCGCTGTTTACTGGCTTGAAGTGTAACACAATAACAAAGGCTTAAGGACAGCCGTAAGTGTACTGTGCTCTTCTGACATGTGGACACAGTGGAGTTAAGCAGCCTGCAGCTTTCGCATCTACTGTCACTTTCACTTGGTGCCGTCCCAGGAGGCTTGGTGCCGTCCCAGGAAGCTTCCGGCAAACAGCCGCCGTGTGCATGAGAAGCCGGCAGGAGCGAATGTTAGTGTGGTGTGATTATGTGATGAGTCATTATAGGTCAAAGGTGCCGTTTCTTTTTTTTCCCTGCATAATCAACGGAGCCGTGTGTCATTGAACACACTGCACCTCAACCCAACACCACCCCCACCACCACCACCACCACCTCCACCCCCTCTATTGAGCCGCAGCAAGTCGGAGGTGGAGCTCTTGAAATGGCCAAAGCTACCGCTTTGTCGAGCAGCATTTGGAACTGAAGGAGAACACATCCTTCTTGTGTCATCAGAGCAGGCATCATGTGGAACTGAAGGAGAACATGCTTACTGTGTCATTAGAGCATGTATCATTTGGAAGAGACCGACCAGGCTGCCATGTCACATCAAGATGCCTGCTCAACCAGGGTCTACTCTAAAATTGTTGGCCTCTAAGTAATATGATGGATATAAGGAATGTTTCACTCAGCACCTTTTGTGGGTCCTCTCTCTCTTTCTCTCCAGGGTTAAAGAGAGGGGTGTGCTCCCAGATTAACCATTTTCCAGAGGATGCTGACTATGACCAGGACGCTGCAGAATATCTCTTACGTGAGTTTGCGTGCGTGTGTGTGTCTGCTAGATTGTGTTCATATATTTACACTTGTGCAGTACAAGGGCATGTATTTGATTTTTCGCTCATGTATGACTCCTCCTCCATGTCCCCTCTCTCCTCCTGCGTGTCCCCTCTCTCCTCCTCCATGTCCCCTCTCTCCTTCTGCATGTCCTCTCTCTCCTCCTGCGTGTCCCCTCTCTCCTCCTCCATGTTCCCTTTCTCCTCCTGCGTGTCCCCTCTCTCCTCCTCCATGTTCCCTCTCTCCTTCTCCGTGTTCCCTCTCTCCTCCTCCGTGTCCCCTCTCTCCTTCTCCGTGTCCCCTCTCTCCTCCTGCGTGTCCCCTCTCTCCTCCTCTGTGTTCCCTCTCTCCTCCTCCGTGTCCCCTCTCTCCTCCTCCGTGTCCCCTCTCTCCTCCTCTGTGTCCCTTCTCTCCTCTTCCATGTCCCCTCTCTCCTCCATGTCCCCTCTCTCCTCCTCTGTGTCCCTTCTCTCCTCCTCTATGTCCCCTCTCTCCTCCTCTGTGTCTCTTCTCTCCTCTTCCATGTCCTCTCTCTCCTCATTTCCTGTCCTCTCGTCAGGTGTAGTGAGGGCCTCCAGCATATTCCCAATCCTCAGTGCCATCCTGTTGCTTTTGGGAGGTGTGTGTGTGGCATCCAGTCGCTTCTATAAGACCAAGAGGCACATCATCCTGGGAGCGGGCATCCTGTTCGTGGTGGCAGGTGAGAGCAAAGAAGAAAAGGAAGCAGCTTGTTTTCTGTCACCAGATAATTGTTACATCTACGCATTTAGCAGGTAATTGTTATATCTACGGCATTTACCAGATAATGGTTACATCTACGGCATTTTCCAGATAATGGTTACATCTATGGCATTTACCAGATAAAGGTTACATCTACGGCATTTACCAGATAATGGTTACATCTACGGCATTTTCCAGATAATGGTTACATCTATGGCATTTACCAGATAAAGGTTACATCTACGGCATTTACCAGATAATGGTTACATCTACGGCATTTTCCAGATAATGGTTACATCTACGGCATTTAACAGATAAAGGTTACATCTACGGCATTTTCCAGATAATGGTTACATCTACGGCATTTACCAGATAATGGTTACATCTATGGCATTTAGCAGATAATGGTTACATCTACGGCATTTACCAGATAATGGTTACATCTATGGCATTTAACAGATAATGGTTACATCTACGGCATATACCAGGTAATGGTTACATCTATGGCATTTAGCAGAAGCTCTTCTCCGAAGTGAATTCTAAGTTGTTTCTATGGAAGATATCCCTGTGCTAATACAACCAGCTCACAATCTAAGAACATCATCAAGCCAGCAAGAGACTCCACTATACACACCTGTCACTTGGCGGCTGTAGTTCAAGAAAAAGCAGGTTGCTTCAAGTACTGGTCATACACATGATATGTAATTACTGTTGCCAGGCATGCTATCCAACCAGACACTGCTGCTTGGACATGATGAAGAGTCATACGATCCCTTACATGCTGCTGTGGGATTGTAGTGATGTGGTGAACATGGGGTAATGAAGCAGGTGTCTACTGAGTGTTACTTTAGCCCCATAAATTATTCACAATCCAATACACACATTATACTATAGAAATACTTTCACTACACACCTATTATATTATAGCAATACTTCCAATACACACCTACTATACTGTAGCAATACTTCCAGTATACACCTGTTATACTATAGAAATACTTCCATTCTGAATTATACTACCTGTTATACTACAGAAATACTTCCATTACAGACCTATTATACTATAGCAAAGAGTAGCAATTTGTAGCTAACAGCAGCCAAAAAAGAGTCGATGATACGGTGATATGTTGTCATTAACGCAAAAGATTACATCGCAGTATGTTTTCTGGCATGTTGTGGGTATCATCAGTATTTCCGGAACATTGACCAACTGTATGTTTGCCTCTTCACGTAGCACTGCTGTTTGGCTGGTGCTCTGTGTCTGTTCCAACTTGTTAGCAAACCTTAAAAATAAATATCATGATACGTAGCATTATAAAGTGTGGAAATATCATGACGCCCACCTCAAATAATACGCTAATAATGTGACTGGCATACATTTAGAGAACTTTGAGCCTGATTGATCACTTATGAGATAAATAAGAGCACTTTTATAGCATTTAGCCTTCAATTTGCTACATTTTTTTTCACCAGGGGATAAAATAACTAGCTCTTTCTATTTTTAAGAGGAACAGAAAACTCTACATAGGATTTGCTGGGAAAGAGAAACTGAAAAGTATTTAATCAATTTTTTATATATATATATATTTGCTGTCAAAGATGCTGATACATCTATAGATCTAAAACATTTAAGCATAAACATTGATGAAAAGACAATAAATCCTTTACCAGATTTTGATATGCAAGAAAAAACCTTTAAACTAATCTGTAGTAGCATACAGTACATCCTGTGCAGAATATTCACTGAATTCTGTACCCTCATGCAATATACTCTATCACCATCATATGTAATACAAAAATTAAAAGAGTGTGTTAGAGAGTCTAGTTTTTTTTTTTTTTGTAGTCCTTGTTTAAGTTGTTTAAAAAAAAAAAAAACCTTAACAGCCTTAACGCACGAGCATCTCTACAACTTCCCATTCAAAGGCACCACTTTAAGGAGAAAAAAAACCTAAACATGCTAACAAATGCCAGACCTGATAAGGCTATGCTAACGCTGGGCTTCTCCTGATCTGAACCAGGCCTGAGCAACATCATCGGTGTCATCGTCTACATCTCCGCGGCGCTTAGCGACATCTCCCCGAAGAAGGACGAGGATAAGAAGTGGCACTACTCGTACGGCTGGTCCTTCTACTTCGGCGGCCTGTCCTTCATCCTGGCCGAGGTGGTGGGCGTCCTCGCTGTCAACATCTACATCGAACGGAACAAGGAGCTGCGTTGCCGCACACGCGCTGACCTCCTGCGCAGCACCACGTCGGCCGTGCTCCGTCTCCCCGGCTACCGCCTCCGTCGCTGCTCGTCGCGCTCCAGCTCCCGCTCCACCGCTGAGCCGCCGCGCTCGCGCGAGCATTCGCCACCGCCACCTCCACCCACCGCCGGCTTGGCCGCCAAGAGCTTCGGGCCTCCCCCGGCCGCCGCGGGGCCCCCGCCCTTCTCCGTGGCCACGCTGCCAAACCCGCATGTGCACTCGGCGGGCGGGGCTTCAGGAGGAGGCGGAGTCGGGGACATCTCCATGTACACGCTGGGCCGGGAGGGCAAGCCGCCCATGTATGGAACGGTGGACCGCGCCTCGCTCTACCAGCTGCACAACTACTTCCCAGGGAAGGAGGGAGGCGGGGCTCTCACCACGGGCACGTTGCCCTCGCTGTCCAAGTCGAACCTGGCGGCGTCCGGCAACGCCACGCTGGGCACCGTGTCGTCTGCCGGAGCCGGGGTCCAGGCTGCCACGCTCTCTGCGGGTTCCACGGCAACCATGGAGAGGGAAAGAGGTCTAGGAACGCTGGATCGCCTGGGGAAGGGTGACAGCTCCAACACCAACACCCTGAACAGGAGAACGACTCCCGTGTGATGGGGGTGGGGCTCTGAGGAAGGGGGAGGAGCACATGTGGAGGTGGAAGATGGAAGAATTAGTAATGAATTAGTATGATCCCAAAATGCAAAAGGCAGGCAGCGATAGAGGAAGTGTGGGAGGAAGAAGAGGGAGAGGAAGAAGACTGAGAAAAGGCGAGACTGAGTCACAGGACGCAAAGAGGAGCGAAAGAAACCAATTAATAAACCAATCACCCTGTTTCTTCCCTCTCCATTCCTGTTTTCGAACATGTTGACTATAGTCATAAATAGAGTTCCATCCGCACTTTTACTGATTCATGTTGAAATACTCGATGTGTGTGATGATGGTCTTACTTTGAGTTTTTCAGGATCTTTCAGTTCCAGTGCTTTTATCATCAGGTTACGCCTGTTACTTATTTAGCATTCCAATATAATCGTTGTTTTTATTACCCTAGATGTTAATGTTTGGGTTACCTGAATTGTTTTGTTATTCAATTATTTGTTATTTCATAATTTTATTTTTAGTTTTAACTGAATTTAAACTGTGATTTTCTCTTGCACATACTGACACTATATTTTATGATGTCAATCAGTGTCAAGCATGTGCATTTTTGTGATATAGTGAGATGTTATTATTATTATTATTATTATTATTATTATTATTATGTCTTATTTTTTTATAAAAAATTGATAATACATAGATATGTGGAATTTATTTCATTGTAATTGTAGGTGTACAAGTAACTATATTTCATATGAATATATTTGATTACTTTATTAAATGAATAACCTTAATATTGTTACAATGGGATGAAAACCTTAATTAACTGTTTTTCAGAATAACCTAATTTAGGGAACGAAGAAAGGAAATTGAAAAAAGTTCATGTTGGGGGAGCAATACTATACCTGTAAAACCTCACCAGAAAAGACACCTATTACACACACAATACTATACCTGTAAAACCTCACCAGAAAAGACAAAAACATTTATTACACACACA
>JAOYMR010000004.1:20804217-20823695 GCA_025802075.1 Tenebrosternarchus preto | reverse complement strand
AATACAGCATGCAAGCCTGAAAGGGAAACAGAGAGAAAGGACAGACAAGATGGAGAAAGGAGGACAGAGTTAAAATTATTCCCTTCAGGCAAATCCCTTTCAATCTGCTCTGTGCATTTAAGATGGACTATCCAGGTCGTAACTCCTTGGCTTGACAGTAAGTAAGGTAACTTTATTTATCTATCTCATTCATCATTCTAAAGGCCTATGTAATAACATTTTAATTGGGTTTATACCCAAACCATTATATCATTGGAGAATATGGCACATTTTGCTAATACAATAATTAGTTGAGCAGCCTAGCTCGTGTTCAGAACTGCATAAGAAACCTTTGGTTTTACCCAGTCTCTTCAGAATAATTGCCAAGAAATATGAAAGACTTGCTATCTGTGTAGTCACACAAAGTCTTCATTTGAAGTGTTTTGAACCTTTATTAAAGGGGACAGAGGAAGCACAGTGGACATTTCTATAGAATTCCTGAATGTAAAAGCAGATAAGCTATTAGTGTGAGGACTGTGGTGCTGCTCACGTAGTTGTAGAGTGTGAAAGCAAACTTTCACAGTAAAATGATCGGCCATTTGGTAACACACACTCAGTGAGAGCAGTCCTATGATTCATGTTTAGTACAAAGGGATTGTTTTGTTTAATATTTTATTTTTATACACTAAGAAAATATTGGTTTCTTAAACTGAAAAAAATGACATCAGATGTGGGCAAGGATTTTTAATGACTTTTGCACTGGGATACTTAAATAAGTGTGTGTGTGTGTGTGTGTGTGTTGGTGTGTATGTGTGTGTGCATGCATGTGTGTGTGTGCATGTGTGTGTGTAATTTATTTTTTCCATTAAATATAAAATAAGTTGACAATAAAATCAGTTTTTATCAACAATATTTCAGAATATCCTGTTTGTAGCATTTATTATATGTTAACTTTTATATATAAATTATGCCTATTTTTACCTTATGAAACAATTTAATAAACATTTACATTAAGAAAATACTCCCAGTAGTGATACGAGGAGCCATTTCCTTCAGTATTCAGCTGTTATGATTTAACCCACAATTAGTGATGAGGCAGTACCTTCTGTGAGTTCAGTTTCACAAGTCCTCATGACAACAACACATGTAACGTGATCTCCTGAGTAAGATATGTGCATTCAGACATCTACATGCTGCACATGCTTGTCGTGGGGTTTGGGACTCATGTTTACTGGCTGCATATCTAAACAACAGTTTGTCTGTTCAGTACATACTGGTGTGGTCAGTGAATCCTAGAACTTTGCTCAGTGGTTTTGAACTTCTCTCTTTATAGTGAGGTGCTATATAAAGAAGCTTGTTGCAGATTTTAATGGCTTCAAGTCCAGGGAAACTTCAATTTGCATATAATTACAGGCTCAAATTACATAGCAACAACGTCCACCTCCTCAGGTTACACGTGAACAAATGTCTGCTGTGATAAAAATAGAGATAAAATGGTAACCTTTTATGAAAGGAACATCATCCACTAATGTCATGATGATTATCATTTGCGTGGTCAATCCAGTGTATTTCAACATTAGAATATCAAACTAAGCTACATAGCTTGAATTAACAGTTATACAAGCTCAACATCAAGAGGCCGTTAAAATACTGAGCAAAGGGATTTCAAAATGTCCCAGAGATTATGTCTTACCAATATAGGCCAGGTAATGAGGTATTTTGCTACTGCAGACATCTACATAGGCTAATAATGATGGGTCTCTGGAGCCTAATAAGATAGTGGAGAGAAATTAGGGGGAGAATAATACAAAACAGCTAATTCTCTGTCAATTAGCATTCATCATTTGGTTTCAGTAATAAAGCAGACCAATGCATCACCCTGTGCAGTTTAAGCAAAATTTTGGCAGTGATCCAAATACTTTAATAAAGGTTATTTCTGCTAGTAATTGGCAAAAAAAAAAAACATTCACAGCTAGCAGTTGGTTTATCTGGGCTGTTTCGACTCTAACCATGTCATCAACCAGAAGGCTTTATTTTACTTTTCTATTCACTTTGCTGTTGCTATGCCTATAGTAACTAACCTGTAACTTCTGTGATGGAGTACTAATAAGGTAATGAGACTTTTGTTCATTAGGCCGCACATATGGTTGGACCGGCTGCTTCAGTACCAGTGCTGGGTACTGAACCATTGCTTATTACAACTATGGGCAGGGACCGTTTTCACTATGAAAAAAACTTCAGAAGCCTTTATATCTTACTGTGTACCTGGAGAAGATTCTACATTGTGGTACTGTGAGCAAGCCGTCTCTATAATTAAATCTACCCACATATAAACTTGGGTTATATGTTGTGGCAACCGCAAAGTTAAATGTGCAACATGTAACCTAATCTGCAGAGAATACAGAGGTTGGTGGACATTTGAATAATTGGAGCAATTACTTCAGAGACTCACAGCTAACTTGCAGTAGTTCTCACTCCAAGAAGTCCTCTTTCTTTGTTTTCTTGAGAGATGTGCATGTATTTGCACGCATGCAATTATATCTGCTCATAGCTGCATAAGCAACAGTGCGGTTGTCAAATTACCCAAGATCCATCAGGGAACACAATACAAACAGGGAACACACTGTCATAATAAACCTTTATTCCACATTTGGCCATTGTTATTGTCAAAGGCACTAGTGGCAAATCACCACAAATAACAGCTTACTTTTTATTCCTGTAGAAAAGTGAATTCTGTAGTTCTAGGGTTATTTTACTGGGGACCCACACATACTCCATTTAAGTACTGGTGGAGGGATTAGGGGGACTATGTTCCTGATGTTGCTTCCCATTTTATTCAGTACTGAATGAGCTTTGTCCGATCAGCCACACACAGTGAAATGTTTGAGTAGACGAGGCTAAATAATTCAAATATTTATTTATTTATTGGGGATTAGCTGTGTTAGTTATGTGCTTTGTTACTGTTTTTCCCTCCTAATAACCTGTTCATATTGTTATTGCATTGTTTGTCTGCGTTGTTAGTCTGTATTGTTCTGATATGGCCTATTTGTATTGTTATTATTTTAACAGGCATCCATTTTATTAGATGCTTGAAAAAAAAAACAACTCTTGTCTCAGATGTGGGGTTTCATCCTCACCAGAACAATGCAGAGATGGTGTTCTAAACCTGGGATGCAGGAAGGGATAACAATACTCCTGGCCCATACCTAGTATTTAGCTGATGCTTTTATCCAAAGTGGCTTACAATTATTCCAGAATACATACATAAGGAGTTGAGGGAGAAGGGCATTGCTCAGAGGCCCACCTGCAGCAACTTGACAGGGGGTGGCTTGAGCTGGTCACCTTCTGACTACCAGCCATGTACCTTAACCACTGAGCTACCATTGCAGTCAGATGAGCTGATCCGCAACGGACATCAATCCCCTGTAGATCCTATTAGCCAGAGCACCTTGAGACAAAGAGAATGAGGTCAAAACAGACTGACATAGTAGATCTTCAGGAAAAGCCATTTAGGTTTTAGGTTCACACAGTTACATATGATACGCAGTAATAAACAAAACCCTTCAGCTTTGATTTTTGCTCTTTTCGTTGAATTTGTTTTTGCATGTACTACTTATAAAGTTCACCATTTAGTGTAATTCTATTCTAAAACTTATAGTGGGGTTTGACAGTGGCAAACAGGTCATTTTGAGGTTCTGTGTTTCTGGAACTTAAATCTGGTGTAAACCAATTTAGCTCTACAAACTTCATTAAAGCTGTAATTCGGTTACAGTTTTCAAATATCACTGGTTTGCTGGCCATTACATTAAACATGTGGTGTAAGAAAAATCCCTCTTCTTTGAAAGTTTTACAAAAATGTGCTTTATTGTTATTTTTAAATGTAATTCAATTAAAATCTTATAGCCTCACATTCCTCAACAAATAGTATTCAACAGAAAGAGCCAAGATAGAGGGTTACTTTATTTTCATGGATGTTACTATATTTCCATGTATGTTTGCACAAAAAACTCTAAAGTTCCAGGAAGCTATATGACTACATGATTTTTTTTTCAAATGAACCAAACAAATAAACAGGGTGAAATATACATGGACTCCCTACATGTTTCTGTGTAGAGAATAAAGTCTAATGACCTCTCTCTTGTCCCTTAACGCATTCTCATCACTGATACATTCTCATCACTGATACATTCTCATCACTGATACATTATCTCTGGCTGATGCTTGCTTGCATACCCACATTAGTTGTCTCTCGCTGCAGGCTTTGCAGACGGCTTGCCTGCTTCCATTATGTTGAAAACCATCCTTCATCATGTTGGAAGAACAGTAATCTGATTACAGTTTCCTGGGGGGGGTTCAGCTGTTCACGTCATTCACTTCAGGGGCGTGACAGGTTCAGTGAGGCTCAGTGTTGATGAGTGATTGACTCAGTAATTGGAACCGAGTTGTTTATAATCCAGCTGCGGTCTTCTCTCTGGGGAAAAAAACCCTGCTTATCGGTTTTACTAAAGCCACTACAATATTTAGCCTTTTGCCATTTGATTAGACCTAAGTTATTCAATTAGATCCTAAGAAGGGCTAGTATCTACAGGTTTTTGGGGTAACTCTGCGAAGGAGCACCCTGACTGAATTTATTAGGATCCTTCTTTAGTTAAAGGTAGTAAAAAATTAAGCTCTTTAAATGTGTCCCTGCATAGTCCCCTCAAGGTTTCTTTATAGCATAAATATTTGGGCTGGTGGCTTGTTATAAATATGTTAGGTCATTCTTGCTAACATGTTTTGTTTTATCTGCAGGAGGTCGCTGGTGACCTCACAGACTGGCAAATCCGGAAAATAAAAGATTACTCTGCTTGCCAAAGGATCTTTCATCTTAGGTGTGGAAACCACACCCTCCTCTGCTCAGAGAGATCAGAATTATATATTGTGTTCTTGAACACTGGAACCCAGTAGTATCGTATTTCAAAGGATTAACGAGCAATCAAAGAACCTTTTGGTGGAAGTGGTGTTGAAGTCTCCTTAAACAACTTACTGTGGACAATTACAGGGTATTCCTGTTATCTGTAATGGATTTCTTTGTGTACCTGCTGTACCTCCATGGTGTCTTTTGTTGCCGCAGTTTGCTTCAACAAAAAGGAAGGTAGAAAGCGAATCACACTTCAACTGAGTTAAGAGGTAAAGAGTCTGTGAGAGATGCTGACTAAGGACCCAGAAAGAGCCATTTTGCCCTTGTCACTGCCTTTCTTAGAAAATGTGCAGAGAACTGGAATAACTCAAGGAAGCAGTCCTCTGCCTCACCCTCTCAGTCCACTAGTCCTTCTTTCAGTGCTGTGCTCAGTAGGGCTTCGGCAGTATGACTGGGCAGCTAAGCCCAGACTCATCTGCACCCCCTTGCCTGCAGATGTTGACCCAGGCTGTTTTACACCAGATGTCCCTTGTAATAATGGATACACCAATGGATATGGCAATGGGAAAAGCCATGGGAGTGATCACTTCATGGGTGAGCCACCCAGCAGCTCTGGTGGTGGTATTAGTGGGAGAGGCATGACTGATGAGGTGGAAGTTACCATCCTTCACCTGAGGGAAAGCATGATGCCACAGAAGGAGACCATTCTGGACCAGCGGGAGACCATATGGGAGCTGACAGCAAAACTGACACTCTGTGAAAGCTTTGGAAGGGGTGCTAGTGGACACCATGATGGTGACTACCAAGGCCCATCACACCACTCTTCCCACTCTTCATATCACTATGGCAACGATCATCATGTTGATCCCTATTATCCTCTCAGTGGGCACCACAGTGAAGTTCCAATATCTGGGTAGATGTAGCTCCTTGCCTGAGCAGGTAGGGAATACCTTGTAGGCACTGAAAGAGAGGCCAGTGAATTTACAGGTGAGAGCCTCAGAATAGCTGGAAGTGTTTTTTTAGATTGAAAAAAGCATGTGGAATGGGTTTGACCTTTATTTTTATAGCAATAATCAGTGTCTAAGTAGGTTTTATTCAGTGAGGTGAGCAAAAAGAGTGTTGAGCTGCCCAGGTGTAAAATATGATACCTGATCAATTGTTTTGAAAGTACTGTACCTGTACAAACCATAGAGCATATGAAAGGAACAAAGAAGTATCCGTGGAACAAGAACTATAACAATGTT
Organism: Tenebrosternarchus preto; assembly: GCA_025802075.1. Taxonomy (NCBI): domain Eukaryota; kingdom Metazoa; phylum Chordata; class Actinopteri; order Gymnotiformes; family Apteronotidae; genus Tenebrosternarchus; species Tenebrosternarchus preto. The sequence continues at coordinate 20,817,572 of JAOYMR010000004.1, read as the reverse complement.
GTTTAAATGTCATTGAGCAAGATAGTTGAGCAAGATAATGTCATTCAATATGCTGTGGTCTGGCTGTCCCACATGTGTGGAAAACAAACAAGTCCAAATAGAAAAACCTCAGAGGAGATATTATGGAAACACAGGCTGGAGCTGTATAGAGTAATTCAGCATTTTGCTTGAATATGCATTAATGCCAAAAAATGTCAGACAGTCAGTTAGAAAGTTTTCAGTTTTATTTGCCACATACATAGTCATACTATGGCACAACACAAAAAGTTAAGACAAGAAATATATATACTGTGTGTGCTTGTGCAGTGTATGTGCAAAAACATTTCCTTTTGTGCAGGAATGCAGCTTTAGATGGGTTTAGTGCAAAAAACACAGTTTTTTCGTCATATGTGCATGAGAATGTGGTGGTGTGCAAAATGCAGTTCGGTTGTGTGTGAGTGTCCAAAGATGCAGTTCGTTGTTTGTTAGAGTGAGCCCTGTAAAAAGTCTTTTACAGGTTAAAGACTTTTGCTACTGCCAAGGTTTACAGAGTTAATCATTATTAAGTCTGTCAAGTCTTAGTTAAAAAAACTTACATTAAAAGTAGTGCAGGGAAAAGGAATCCAGAAGTAGTAATCAATCTATATTAATCAATAACAATGTTTTGTTAGACATATCTACCATTAATTCTCCCACTGTAAAAATGGTAAATTAGGTGCTTATACCAGTAACCATTTACATGTAGTGAAAAGAGAACAGTTTTAAAAGACAAGGTTCAGATATGTTTTATTATATCTCCATCATATTTTCCATCGGTGCCATTGAAAAAATATATTATTTGTTCGTTATGTTTATTTTGCTCATTTTTAGGATCAATGATGCTTATTTTCAGTATGGTCTTTAATAAGATATATTTGTGTCTTATTATGTCAGTCAGAATTACCTCAATGGAAATAAGCAGAAACATAACAAAAACACCTTTTTTGACCATACACCCCATGTTCTATCATACATGCATGTGTCTGAGAGAGGAGGCTCTCCCACAGCGCCCCCCAGTGACCAGGCTCTGTGCAGTACTATCCAGCATTGCAACCAATTAGCCTTATCCACCATGGTGAGGAATTATTCACTGTGTACCACATTGATGAGTAAAGCTGGATTTGCTCTGCTTAATCAGAGGAAGGAGGCTGACAGTGAACAAGAACCTGAAATAAAATGTCACCATGTTTATCTGCATATTGATATAAAGAATTATGGAAATATATGTAATTGTTTTATACGGCAACAAACTGAAATTACTTCAGCTGTGGTATTTTTGGGGGACAGCTGGTTATCAGATATGAGGAGATATAAAACATGCTGTACCTTCAGCTTGTACTCCTTCATATTATGCCTGAGATTTGAATGCATCATTAAATTCTGAGGGGCTTTTATGATAATTCCTTTTTTCTGAGAAGCTCAGAGAGATGGATGTATGAACGCATGAGTCATCCATGTGTCCTACTTTCAGGAAGCCGTGTGTATGCTCCAGTATATTATAGGGACAGGTCTACAACATTATTTTTAAGTAGGGATTACCACACTAAATCAGAGTTTTGCTGGAAGATAATAGTGAAGATAATTATTTCTGATCCTTTTCTGACTCACATTTTTGTTCTGTACCCATTCTGATCATAGGCATGGAATTCATCAAGCACCTACTCTCGTTCACTGAGAGATCTATTGCATCGCAAAATCAGTGCACTGGAAAAACAGCTTCACTATCATTATGATGGTGACCATGCCACTGGTCACCATGACAACCACCATGGGCATGGATAATATGATGATTACCATGAAAATCATCATGACAGCCACCATAATGACTACCATGACAACCACCATGCAAACCACCACTGCGCCCATTACAATCACCATTACAGCCCTCGCTATGATCGGCACAATACACATCACAGTGATCCTCATGACGATCACCTCGATGATCACCATGACGACCATCATCAGGGCCATCGTGATGATTGTCATGTTCACCACCTTTACAATAACCATGCTGACAACCATCTTAATAATTATGACCATCAACCACAGACCACTATGAAACCAATAAGGTCAAAAGCACAAGCCCATGGACCCCACAACAAACTGGACAATGTACAAAGACAGGCTGCATCATAGGTTGTCTGAAGCAGGTAAAGTATCTAACAATTTACAAAGTTCATCCCATTTTTTGTCTCATTCACAGTAATATCAACAGCTGTTCTCTTCTGGACAGCAAAGTAATCGGTCATTCACTTTATCTTACAACAGACAAGAATCTTAAACCTCCACAAGAATCTTAAACCTCCCGAGATCTTTCAGACTGGATTTCCCATACACACCAACTACATGTATGGACGTATCAAGCTCACTCTTCGCAATGAGATCTGTCCTAACTGTCTGCTTCTGGCTGAAAGGGGGCTCACGTCTTGGACTTGGCACCCCATTCTCCTACTCGGTCCCTTTCCAAGCTAATGAGCTTGTTCTGCTCGACTTGGGCACCAGTCCAATGGAATTACTGGTGAATGACAAAGTAAGCATGTAAGGGTTGTGAGAAACAGAAAGGAATTTGTGGATTCCTTTTTTGAGGTTTTCAACACTGATAGGATTCCTGCTACATAGCAATGGTGCAGCAGTGTATCACAATCAATATCTTTTGTCTACAGAGTCAGTCAAGGCAAGTATTTGGAAGTGACATTGGAAGTCTTCAGTAATTTTGCTTGAGAGCACACAGGCCACTGCCAGGGCTTACACCCTGAAAAAAAAAAAAGGGTATAAATTGTATAGTATAAATTGTGTGTTTGTACAGTAGAAACACTAAACTGCAGAGTTCTTTCATCTTTCAGAAGTGTATCTATCAAACGAGCGCCCCAGGGCGCTACAAAAAGGATACAGGAATGCCGAGCACAGCATAAAAAAAGACAACGTTTATTTTTAGTTTTGTTGTCAAATAGATGACAACACCAATGCACAGTAACATGAACTCGCTTATATACATACCCTTAACGAGACATTAACGATTACGAAGACCAACAAACGTCACGGCCGACAACATGCATATGCTCACAACAACCACTACACATGAACACACCTCCACACTGACATGCCCACATAGACACGGGACAAGGGAAGAGGCAGAGGCGGCCACCGTGACAGTATCTGCTAATGTATGCACTAATAACTGCACAGGCAGGTAAACCACAGCCATACAAATGCCAGCTGGAAGAGAGACCCCTTCTCCTTATTCTTGTGATTGTTAAAGTAAATTGTGGACTTTGATCCCCTGAGCCTTAAAAGCACAATTCTGCTCCTTGTGGGAAGCAGTCATAAATCGCGTAATGAGTTCCCTGCTATGTAACCCTTGATTCCTAATATCAAGCCTTTTTGGATTTGAATCGTGGTGTTACATCAGGGAAGCAGCTAACTTCAAAAGACTGTTTCCCTTTAACAGCTTATTAAGTTACTCGATCAATTATTCCATCAATCACAATCCAGCTGCTGCACAGCCAAGACAACTATTCTTCTTAAGCCATTAATCACCCATTAAATTATGGAACTGGCACAACTGATCTTTTTTTTTTTTTTTTTGCAGGACAAGACAGGTAAGCAAAAGAAGTCTCATGGTATTCTTTCTCTTCTAGGCTGTGACGCTACCCATGTCATTGACAGTGGCACCACATGTGTTTGACATGGTGTGTGACATGAGTGGGAGGCCTATCAGGATGGGATGAAAAAGGGCTCGGGGGGAAATCTGTCACCCTGGCATATCAAAAAAATCAGGTGGAGTCTTTATACTAGGACAGGAGCAGGTAAGGTTCATTTAATCATTATTACTTCCATAAATTAGCACCATGTAAATTTTTATCTGTATTTACAGATTATTAAGACAGATTGCTAAGCCACATGTAATACTAATGAATACTAATGTAATAAGATTAATACATTATCTAATTCATATCTTGATATCTCTCGTTATATAAATGCGAAAAACATGCATGTGACGTTCACAAAGCTCTTTTGTATGTGGTATGAAATACTTTATAAATACCTTATAAACCATTACAGATTCTGTATATACTGTATAGCTTGTTCATACAAATATCTTGTAAATCTAAAGAGCTTTGTGCAAAACAGAAAACTTCCTGGTGGTGGCATATGACCAAGTATAGCTAAAAAAATCTATTCTGACTTGTTCCAACCTTCCTAACCATAATAGGACACACTTGGTGGCTGCTTTGATGCCAACAAATCTTTTGTGGGAGAGATGTCAGACCTGTAGCTGTGGTCTTGCATTTTTACTGCTGTGGAGATCCACAAGCAGGCATCCTGTTCCAGCGACTTCACTGGAGACATCATTGCTTGAAGTGAGCCCATTCTAGAACTCCATAGAGGGGTTACTAAATACCCCTCCAGCCCCTGTCACCAATTTCTGAAGAAGCGCTAACCTTCCATGAGTCATCAAGTGGTCCCTGTCAAGCTGGATCTCATGGATTTCTCCTGCATGAACATAAAATCTTTTCTGCTTGCGACTCCTTCAATTACAGTGAGTCCCTGAGCCTCTAATCGCCAAGAAACTGGAGAAGGAGCTGAGTATTATGCTGTTGCTGCTGTTACATAATTTTCTATTTTTTGTTAATGGGTCCATAAAGGCCTTGGGGATTTATCCAAGAACTTTATTAGTTCATATGTTTAAATTAAGCTCTGTGCAATGATGCAAGTGTTTCAACATGCAACATGCCGTTTAGTTTTATCCATGTGGTTTATTTAAGCTGTGATGAGGGAAAACAGTCCATGCCAGAAAGAAAGAGCCATTACTAACAAGAAAATACTAAGCCTAAATACTAAAGGTCAATAAGAAATATGTTTGATCAACCTTGAAATTATTATAGGATGCCTGGTAGATAAAGTTTTTAGAGGCATAACTTTATATAAACTGAATTCTGTATTATGCAGATAAAAAAACAGGACTTCATTTAGAGTTGTTTTTTCAGCATGCCTCTCTCGTTTAAGGTGTATGCTATGACATTTTTCCATACATGTACAATATCCATCTGACTTAAGAGCACCGTTCAGCTGATGCTTTATGTTTTATGTTTATGCTTGTGTGTGTTTACACTGTACAGGACGTCTCAAAGGGGTGTACTTCATATTTCTTTTTTTTCTCATAAATTCCACTTTTGTATTACACACAAATTGACATTTGAGTACTACAGGCAGGTGGGCTGTTGTGATGGGTCAACACGTACACAGGCCAGTCAGCCAGGATCCACATAAGAATGTAGAGGTGTCCATGGCAACGTAGCTTAAAGGAGGATTAAACAGACGAAGGGATCCCTCTGATTTATGCTGTGTATGGCTTGCTCTTTCTCTTTAAAATGCAGTACATGTGTGTGGGCACACAATCTTCCAGGCTCTCTCTCACTCTCGCTCTCTCACTCACTCACTCTCTCTCTCTCTCTCTCTCTTTTCCTCTGTCACTTCCTGGTTTGGTGAACACATACTGGCCTGGTGAACAATTTATGCACAAAGGGAAGATACACATATCACTTTATCTCAATGTCATTATGTAACAAAATGCTTTTTGATTGCACTTTAATATTGCTTTATTTCTGTGCAACATGAGATTGTACATCTTTCTGTGTATATAATGTCTTAAGTTCTGTAGAGTTTATGTCTTTCTCTGTATATAATGTAGTAAAATGTGTTCTTTGCTACTACAACTACATCAGATCTGAAGAGAATGTATACACATTTTATCGTAAATTTAAATTACTTTGTTTTTGTGTCTAATATGTTTTTCTTGAGTAATATGATTTGGTATGAATAATTTTTCCCTCGTCATTGTCAAATTCCATAAATTAAATGGATCATGTAATGAGCAGGTTGGTTTTCAATGTTTATGTCTCCCAATTTTATAGAGACTCAGACTGCGGTTAATGACATTTCGAAATCATCACCAGGTACAAGACTCTCTGTTGCCATAGCAATAGGCTCAGCTCCATTTTCTGTTTGTAGAAAGAGACAGTGAGCTTGGAACCTCTAACAGCATGTCTGCTTCAGAAAGGCTTTCAGAGTACTTACCTTGTGCCCATAACAACCCAAAACTTACTGCCATGTGGAGTCCCACAAACTGCTTCCAATGTCTCATCTGGTGGAACAAATCTACTCACATATCACATAAACAGCTTTTTTGTTTGTTTGTTTGTTGATCTTCTATCAATATATGCTTAAATGAACTGAATAACTACACCACTCATCCAAGAGTAGCATAGTGTATTTTAACATGAGTAGTGTTTGCCCTTATGAATGTAAATTTTGAGTTGAAGTGTTAAGTATATACACGATGACGTGTCCTGCTGAAGTGTTAAGTATATACATGATGACGTGTCCTGATGAAGTGTTAAGTATATACATGATGACGTGTCTACTGTCTGTAAGCAAAACACAATTTAACTTGCAAAAAGAACAAGAGACGTGTTGTAATATTTTGGGTAAATAAAGCAAAGAAACAAAGACTTACTCCAGAGGAATTAGAACAGGAGTAGTGGAGAAAACAAGCATTTAAGAAACAAGTCTGTAACTTGTAAATGTTTGATTCTGGGTGAAAACAATGCTACAGCTTCCTGATACAAGAGTAATAGACTAGTAAAATGAATGCTTTAGTTTAGTTTAGTTTTGAAAACAAAACTAGTTAGTGCTCTCATCCAATAGTGTTGAGCTGTCCAGTTTATTCAAAAATGACCAGTAATGAATAATAAATTGTGCAATCAGTTGACTACAGTGTAATTGTACTTATAAGATTTACTATATGGCCATATATAAGTCAACATCTCTCTATATAGATTAACATGGGCAGTAGAATGGGTCGTACTAAAGAGTTCAGAGACTTTGAGCGTGGCACTGCCACATTTAAAGGGTGCAACATTTGTTAAATTTCTGCCCTGTTAGATTTTACCTCGTCAACTGTAAATGCTGTTATTGTTGAATAAAAATTGTTAAATAGGAGTTGGCATGGACCACTGCCATCCAGCATCACTGACCAGCAGTGAGAAATGGGCAAAGATGGGCAAAGTTGTGAGCTGTAGCTGAAACACCAGCTGTAAAGGGAGGGTCCAACCCCATATTAATGCCCATGGGATGTCCAATGTGATCATACAGGTGCAGTGGTGATATGTCCACATGCTTTTGGCCGTATATCTTTATCAAATAAAGTGGCCAGTGAGTGTAGCTGCAAGGCAGATATTTAGTTTTATGATGGATAGATAGATAGACAGACACAGACATTGATTGATTGATTGATTGATTGATTGATTGATTGATTGATTGATTGATTGATCGATTGATCGATTGATCGATTGATTGACAGATTATCAGAGTACCACACAGAGTTTAATAAGTGTGTATGTATGAGCCATGCTTAAAGCCTGGTAGGAGCCATGGGATGTCATAGGTATTCAAATACTGTGGTGGCTGCCCTTGCCGACCAGTGATTATCCATTGCCAAAGCTAGACTCCAGCAAATACTGTTTTCCATTGGTTAAATCGGCATAATGGTTGCTGTCTAACAGAGAAAACAATAGCTTATGGAATAGACACTGGACACACTGCATGCACTGTAGCACAAACACATCCAGTGGTCAGAGTCAGGGTAATGGGTTGAATATCTGACAAATGTATGAAAAGGACAATAATTAAAAATGTTAATAAAAAGGATATGCCTATAGATGATTATATAACCCTGACACAAAGGCGTAGCCCAAAATAAAGCTTTGCAGAGCACAATTAGCAAGAACCTGTGAATAAGAAATGAATAGACAGAATGCTTTCAGTACACCATGTACTCAGACCACACAACCTGAGGTCATTATGGGATTATACTGTACATTCTGTGCTGCTTTGTGTGGTGGAGATCCCAGAAGAAACCGTATGTACATATTAACAAGAATAACCAGCAATCAAAGGGTTGTGGGCCACAAACTATACTATGATGCCAATAAAATTATTGTAAATAATAAATTCTAAAATAAAAAGGTATGTTTCTTACCAAAGGGATGTGGATGAGTTCAGTATTAAAATGTTTTACTCTTCAGTTGGTTTTACATAATGTAATCTTGCAAATTTGCATGACGTCTGACGTGATAAGGCCTAAGTATCTCTGAATGTCAGCTCCAGAAGGGCTGGAACACAGAAGAGAACCTGACACTGTTTCATTGTCATGGGCATCTTTAGACAAAGCGATCATGGCAGTCAGAATATACAGGCCAAAAGTGAAGAAGAGCTTCAGCCTGCAAACAAAGGTAATGAATCGCTGGATATGAAAATAACCACTGTGTGGAATTTGGGTTGGAATTTTGCCTGTAGTTCATCAAGGATGTGAAAAGTTGTCGTTGTTTTTGTTGATAATATTCAGTGAATGTAATTTGGTCGATAACTACTGTTCTAGATGAAGAACGTGTGAACTGCAACTGCTATAGGACCATTGCATTCTATCTTGGTTTGCTCTGCTTCGTGCTCGCTATCATATCCTGCCTCCAAGCTTTTTACGGTGAGTAGCACTGCGTACAATTAAAGGAAAGCTACAGGATGTTTACAGATTGTTTTCACTTTGTAAAAAATCTAAAGTCCTATAGGTTTGGCACTGTAGGTTTAGTGTTGTGCTATCTGCCTGACAAAATAACGAGTTAAAATAAAATTAATGACTTCTAATAAGAACTATTAAATACTATTACTCAGCAATTGACTAATCTATCTTGGTATCATTACTATTATGCTAAGTAAAAATAACTCTTTGTAGCACTCCAGGTCACTGTGGTATTCAAGACACAGATGTCTGAATGTGAGGGCCATCTCAGAGCATTAACAGGAAGATGTGATGCTCTAAACCACTCATATACAAACCTCTTTCTCAAGTACCCAGCACTCAACCAGTACTGTTCTACCAACAAAAGCACTGATCGTGAGTAATGTCAAAAACATTCATTACACTGTTTCAGCTAGAACATCATGGTTCTGACTTACATCTCTGGTTTTACAATTACAAAATAATAAGATAAATAAGATAAAACAAGTTTATTTTTCATTTTAATAGAATAGAAAGGTTCTAAGCAGATGTATATGCTCATAACCAAGGCATCCAGGCCTTCAAGCTCCATCAAGTTGCCAATGAAAGACTTTTGAGTTCCCGCTGAACTTAAGAAAGTATCTGCTAAAAAATGTTGACCAGGATACACAGACTTAATGAATATAACAGCATATGGAGCAATGTGAGTATGCACTGACCTCAAGTTCTGTATGCACCTCTTCAGTGCACACATGCAAACCGTGCCCAGAAGGCTGGGAGCCCTTTAAGGACAAGTGCTACCTGTTTGTTCCGAACAGAAAAGACTGGATGTCCAGCCAATTCTCCTGCCTGTCTGTCGGCAGCCATCTGGCTCTCATCCAAAACGAGGAGGAGCAGGTAACGGGACGTCCCATATGAGACGAGCTTTACGAGTCTGTCTTGGTCATCACTGCTACCTCTCATCTCTTGCAACACTGTTGCATGTGCTAACCCTAACCTTAACCCTAACCCTAACCATAACCATAACCCTAACCTTTTATGATCAGCATTTGTGTAAGGGCGCAGGTCCTATAGCAGCAGGTCCTATATCAGTATGTCATATATCAGCAGGTCCTACATCAGCAGGTCCTATATCAGCATGTCCTACATCAGCAGGTCCTACATCAGCATGTCCTATATCAGCAGGTCCTACATCAGCAGGTCCTACATCAGCATGTCCTATATCAGCAGGTCCTACATCAGCAGGTCCTATATCAGCAGGTCCTACATCAGCAGGTCCTACATCAGCAGGTCCTACATCAGCATGTCCTATATCAGCAGGTCCTATATCAGCAGGTCCTACATCAGCAGGTCCTACATCAGCAGGTCCTACATCAGCGTACAATAGCGAAGAGGCCCAGTGTTTCCTTTTGTCGCCTCTTTTTAAAGTGAATATGGATAGAAGGAATAAGGAAAAAGACTATTTAAAAAAAACCTTAGGCCAAATCTTTTAATAGCAAGATCCGCTCTAGTAAGCTGGCCCATGTGGTGCAATAAATCTGCTCATTTGAGGTTGCTCACATTGTTTCCTTGATAATGGCAAATGTCTTCTCAGAAATTCCTTTGCAAAAAGGCAGATGATTTCAGCCAGGGTGACTCATACTGGCTTGGTTTGACCAACATGAATGCTGACAGGGCCTGGCTGTGGGCTGACGGCACGCCTGTGGAGAACAGAAAACAGTAAGAGGAAGCTAAGTTATTCTTTTTCAATTACTACAATACTGCAAGAAAGGGGAAAGAGAAAAAAAAAACTTTTAAAATATTTTTTTCAATTAAAATAAATCATTTAATGCTTTTATAATTCATTAATTTATATATCCAATATTTTTTGGAATCATTTTTTAGCAACTGATCATTACAGAGCTGTTGAAATGTAAATTCAGTGGCTGCTTCACTGATTCTTGGTCTTCCTAGGTTCTGGGACCAGCCCCCTGCAAAAGGTAAAGAGGGTGACCTCTGTGCACGCTTGACCCCAGGTGGATTATACCACTCCAGCTGGTACCCCTTTTCCTGTAAGAACAGCCTGAAAGGGATCTGTGAGAGGAGCCAGGCCAGTGTAATGTTCTAGCACAGAGAAACACACTTCTCACCTATTGATATGTATTACAAGTCTTGTGGGACAAAACAAAATAACCATTATAAATGAAATTTGTTTTTTAACTAGATGGACAGTAAAAATAATTTAATAAAGTACATGAAAAGTAAAAAGTAAACAAATAATAAAGTGACTTTGGCACATAGTAGGCCTTCAGTTCTCAAAATCAAATTACTTATTTTGCTTTGTGACATGGAAAATAAAAATTTGTTGGTGAGCTGAAACCTTATAAAATAACTCAAAGAATTTACTATGCCAAAACTATTATTGTCCTTTATCTTTACCTAAGCAGATACATATGTAAGGTATCAAAAAAGGTAAATATATTTCTTTCCCCTGTGTGCATGGAACTTGAATCGGCTTTGAGTTATGTCGCCCTCTAGTGCTCATATCTTGAAATTCAAGCAACTGTGGTCACCAGAGCCAAAACTATTTATTGCAATACAGTTGTTGTCTGTGTTGTTTAATTTAATATTAATGAATGATTTTTGAATTATGATTCATTAATTTAAATACATTCTTAGGAAATTCTTGCCACACTGGAAAAGTATTCAAAACGACTACATTAAAATCAGTTCATAGAAACATGCTTGTGGTGCTGTTTTTTTATTTATTTCTGTCCTATTTTTTATTGTGTCTTTAATATAAGGTAATACTTTAATATGAGGTAATACTTCACACTGAGGGTCAACTGCTGTATTGCCAATAAATGTTATATGCTCTGCTGAAATGTTCATACATATAGACTTCTTAATATTCAAGCCACAAGCTGATTATTAAGTACACATTATACAATTGTAATTGTAATTGTAAACTTTGGGTAATGTGGGTTCCCCCGGGTTTATTTATTTATTTAGGTTTGCAATTGCACTCTGGCTTTAGACAGCCTTTAATGACTGAGCACTATCAGTACTTTTAATGGCTGTGTACTATCTGTACTTTTAATGACTGTGTACTATCAGTACTTTCATGACTGTGTACTATCAGCACTTTTAATGTCTGTGTACTATCGGTACTTTCATGACTGTGTACTATCAGTACTTTTAATGACTGTGTACTATCAGTACTTTTAATTTGACATTTTATTAATTTTTTAGTTTGTGTAAAGCACTTGGTAAACTGTTTAATAAGTGCAATATTAATAACATTGTTTATTATACTATATTTTAAAATTAAAATATTGAATTGTGAATGTGTAAGTGTGTGTGTGTGTGTGTGTGTATATAATTGGCAACTAACAATTCAATCAAAATTTATACCAATGACCTTTATTTTTGTAACTGTCCTTTATTAGCTCACAATTTTTATACTTACATTTGCTGCAACATTATTTGCTATACCAACCAGATGATGGCAGTAGAGTACCAGAAGCTAGAGCAATACACTACCTATACACAGACATACTAGATATCTAATTAGATGACTAGAATATGAAATGTTAATAACCAATAAAATAAAATTTGTAGAAAGTTTAGAACAATGATCTAATGTTAAATCAAAAACATGAACAGATTTAAGGAATGAGAGGTGTGAAGTATGCATTTACAGGTTCGATTTAGTAATAATGTTGCCTTAAACAAGGGGAGAGCAAAAGAGGTCCAGGGCAAAAGCAAAGTAAAAAAACAATAGCAGAAAAAAGAAAAACAAGCACGTAATCATGGCACAAGGCAGGTGAAAGAGCTTACGCTGGGTGTAAGGAGGCTGATTAGGGTGGGGGTTGGGAACAGGTGAGTGCAATGATGGGAGTCATGGTAACCAGGCTAGTACTGGGGGAGGAGGAGAAAGGTTGCCAAGGGGATGGGGGGATTGGGGGGCGGGGGTCGGGTTGTTGACAACTGGGAAAGAGATGCCTCACTGTAAAGAATATTGAAAGGACAGAGGGGTTTAACAGACAGCATTGCATAAATAGAAGCCAAATTATATATATATATATATATATACAAAAAGCTAAATAACTAAGTCATGGTCAATTAAAAGGGCCATTTGTTTATTGTAAATTCTGCTGTCTTTACTAATGCCAATTGTCTACTCTCACATAAATCATATATATATATATGATTACATTAAAAGTATTGGAAATTGGAAATTAAACAATTATGATGTACTTTAACTGTGTCAATCAGAATGTCTCGTCATTTCAGATAAATTAGATCTATATAGATGTGTTCTTCCAGGTCCTCCAAGCCCTCGGGGAAGTTAAACCTTGAGCAGTCAGAGACGCTCATCACTGTCAATAAATATATTCAAAAACAAATGATCACCCAGTTTTAGGTGAGCGAGTGAAAGAAGTACATAGAGAGACAGAGAGAGAGAGAGAGAGAGACAGAGAGAGAGAGATTTACATTTGGCAGAAGCTCTTATCTAGAATGACTTTGCTTTGTTCTCTACCAAGAAATGATTTGGCCAGAGCTGGGACATTTGGGATTGAGTCTCAAGATCAAATCAAGTTAATTCAAAAAAAAGAAAGAGAAGGTGAGTAAGAGACAGAGAGAGAGAGAGACAGAGAGACAGACAAAGAGAGACAAAGAGACAGAGAGAGACAGAGAGAGAAAGAGAGAGACAGAGAGACAGAGAGAGAGAGAGAGAGAGAGAGAGAGGGAGAGAGAGAGAGAGAGAGAGAGAGAGAGAGAGAGAGAGAGAGAGAGA
>JAOYMR010000004.1:20781554-20804117 GCA_025802075.1 Tenebrosternarchus preto | reverse complement strand
AGAGAGAGAGAGAGAGAGAGAGAGAGAGAGAGAGAGAGAGAGAGAGAGAGAGAGAGAGAGAGAGAGAGAGAAATAATTGCAAAGCCAGTCCCTCTTGGAGCTACTTGGGCATAGATGCTTTTGCGTAAAGGCCAAAATCGTGAGAGTAGAACACTATCAACTGACTTCTACCCCACCAGCCACCACTGTACAGACTGAACCACCACTGTACAGGCTGAACTGAACCACCACTGTACAGACTGCACCACCACTGTACAGACTGAACTGAACCACCACTGTACAGACTGCACCACCACTGTACAGACTGAACTGCACCACCACTGTACAGACTGAACTGAACCACCACTGTATAGGCTGAACTGAACCACCACTGTACAGACTGAACCACCACTGTACAGGCTGAACTGAACCAGCACTGTACAGACTGAACTGAACCACCACTGTACAGACTGAACCACCACTGTACAGGCTGAACTGAACCACCACTGTGCAGACTGAACCACCACTGTACATGCTGAACCAAACCACCACTGTACAGACTGAACCACCACTGTATAGACTGAACTGAAGACTGAACCAAAGGCATGTGCTGTTCTGTTTTGTTTATTCAGGTGTTTACTGGTAACTGTCACACTAGTCATAAAAAACATGACCAGAGTTCATGAGACTTCATTTTGTTTACCTGCATTGTCAAACTTTGATAATTCAATGCATGGTATGAGTGTAACAAACATTAACATTAGTTACAAACAAATTTGGTAACTAACAGAGCTTATTTGCATTGGTATCAAATTCAATTTACGTAACAGGCGACACTGCACACAGTCAAAAGTGGGCCAGATTAAAAAAAGATAATAATCAGTAACATCAAAAACTCCTCTAAAATATATTTATCATCATTTATCAAAGTGCAAAATGTGCTTACTGCTTACTACTACTCATAAATGCTGTAGACCAACAGCAGTACCAAATTATGACCTGAAGATGTCACTACATCACTTTTCAATTTCACTTTCATTCTCCTCTCTGGAGAGATTAGCAAATTGCAACCACTCAAATTACCCAATTTTAGGTCTCACTTGATATTCACAGCAGATCTGAAATGTAAAACCCAAATGCAAGATTTATATGAAAAACCTTAGATAATGCGCCTTTAACATAACATTGGCGTCTGAATAGAGATCACACATATTTTTACATTAGCGTTTCAATCATTTATTTTCTAACCCTCTTAATCCAACTCAGTATCGTAGGAGTCTGGAACCTCCCTAGAGAACAAGGCAGAAATTAACCTCGGACAGGCCATCAGTCCATCACAGGGCGCGCACACACACACACACACACACACACATTCATTTCAGGCCTATTTAAAGATGACATTCACTTAACATGCACATGTCTCAAATATGGGAAGAACCCAGAGGACCCAGGAGAAACCCATGCAGACATGGGGGAGAACATGCAAAACTCCACATGGGCAGCGATCAAACCAGGAATCAGAACCAAGCCACTTAGATTTGGTCTGGCACTCTACATAATGCAGGTATAAAGCTTTTAATGTCAGGGGCTTAGTAAAACTGGACGATAAGCAAATATTAAAAGCTATTTTAATGAAACCCTACATAAGAGCTATGGATCTATATTTATTACATAAGAGATTTACAGCATGCATTTTGTTTCATCAATTCTTCAAGAGCTCTGGTGCAAATGCTGAGGCACTAAAGAAGCACCTTGCCTGTCATTAAATACATTCAAATACATTAAAATGAATGTATTTTCACATTTCACATGCAATCAGTTCTGGCATAGCAGGTGTAACTTTTGAATTGTAACTTAAACCAACTGGAAATGCTCTCTTTTACTGTAGGTAACATAAACAACTAAATATTGAAACTCACAGCCCCCCTATAATTTACTATTTTTAGAGTACATTGGAGTAACGGTATCTCAGCAACCTCTGCATCTTTGTTATACATCTCCCCTATGGAGCACATATGGAAAGTTTAATGCTTGCTGAATGGTCTGAGACAACAGCATTATGGAGTCTGTTCTACTGGTTTCTGTCCATGGGGACCACTGTTTAGCAGCACAGATTTACATAAGCCATTATATGCATTAAAAAAATGTATAGCCAAGAATAGTCCAGTTGTCTGAACCTGACCTTTAACGAAGGGCTAGAGGATAAAGGTTGCACATGGCAGCACATCAGACATAAACTCTCAAAGAAGCCTTCTGAGCTTCCTAATGATATGGCTGACCTTCACTTCACTATAACACACAGCATCTCGTCACATTCTTGGACACCCTCTACAGGAATCTCCCTGATGATGAGAGAGGTGTGATGCAAGAGGATTTGCTCAAATATGTGGTAATTTGAGATAATCATAGAATTCATCATAGAATGCTGATGGAATTCTTCCCATCCTATTCCTGATTCCTGAACCAAAGTGAGGAGTTCTTCTAAGACTGGAGGTGATGGAAGGTGTACGATCACCAGCTGCACATCCAGATGAACTTGCTGACTCACATGGATGCAACATGTAAGGAGATCACAGCAGATGCCAGTCTGTATGTTTAGAAAAGAAAACACTATGATTCCTTAAGCTGTTGTCTCAGGTCGTCTTGAATGTTTAGAGTAAGGTTCTAATTTTGCAGTTTTTATTTTGTTATAGAGTGCTGCCAAACAGTTGTCTGTCTTTCCTGAATTTCTATCAGATTTTTTTGTCAACAAATTGCAGTGCAAACAATGTCACTGTATAAATTTGATTCTAGTCCAATTTCTTGCAATTTCTAGTCTCCCACATAGTCATGTGAAAATCTATGTTCTGTGTAAGTTTGTATTTTGTGTGTAACACGTACTGTTTCAATTGCCACAATATGCCACAGAATGTGTAGCATACTTGTAATCAAAAACTTAGCTAGTTTCCATCAGAAGGCACATACAGTGTACACTGTTGCACTGACAACATAATCAAGTATTTTGACTGCCTTGATCATAGGCAATGATGCACAACCTAGACATTCTGATGGCACAGATACATTGACTGACATAAATATTTTCTTTAGAGGCAAAACCAAACAATTCTGAGCGAGGTACGTGATTTTGCAGGTATTTCAGTTTTTTGAGTTTTGCTGTTTGCACTGTTTTGAGAAATGCACTTCTTATGATGCCAGTGTAAATTATGATCTGAGGAATTTACCAAATTGACTGAGAAAAACTGTAAATGATATGCTACTGGATATTCATGTTGGCAAGTGCAAATATAATCGGTAACCAAGATTAAACGTTTAATGAGGCTCATGTTGTACAAATGGGACTTTTACTTCACAAAATAATTATAATCCACACTGTCAGATATGTGTAGGTTGGGCAGCACATGTTCCTCACACTTGTAGGTTTCGGCCTGTTTTACTATTCCTCAAGCAACTGCTCGAGTTGAAAATATCTTAGCACTGGTTTTGCTGTTAATATTCTTATTTTAATTTATACCAACTAGGTTACACCCACGTTATTTAGCCTACATATCTAAGAGTCTGTGTCTCTCTGTACAGTGGTGAAGTCTCAGAAACTAAAGCTGTTCTTATAGCCTTTTCATTAGGAATAGCAATACAAACCTCACATTTACTCTTGCAGTTCATAGACTGAATGAATTGGCCATTTTGAAATGGAAATGTATATCATTATGATAGAACTAGTTCAGCATTTAAGAGTAACAAACCAATTCATGACCATTGCTCGATGTTCTGAGGTCAGGTGAGATCCAGTCGTGATGCTGACAGTAGTGTTGTGATGCAATGTTTTACGCAATGTAGGCTTTCTCCCCACCATAACCTTAGCAGAACGTCGCTGTTTCCTCATTCATTTGTAATTAACTGGATGAGGGACAAAACCGTCCGAAATTATGATGTCCTACTGTCGATGTACTATTGGAGAACGGACTCTGTAGAACGCGGAAGGAGCTTGAGCCCGTGCTATGTGTCACAGGTTTGCTGCGCTGCGCATTGCTACTGTGTTTGCACTGCATCAGCAGCATCCATCAGCTGATACTTCAAGGTCGCCTGCGCGAAGCATCATGGGGAGGATAGTGGATCCATAGTTTCCACGTTAGGAATATCCTCGGATCTAGCTACACTGCTGTAGGCTATTGGTGAACCACGAAACGCCCGTTCCTGTGACGGAAGAGTTGTCACAAGACCTGATGCAAAATGCATGTCACGGATAAATGAACATTAGAAAAGAGGTTGCGCAAAGTCTGTTCTTTTTATATGAGACGAACCGTGCGGATTTTCCTGTATTCATCGTGAAAAGGCTACCAGCGAAGATCTCCCTGAACACAGAATTTCAGAGCACTGGATCAGTACCAGTGGGTCAGGGCGGGACGTTCGGACACGACATCTAAGATAGGAAGGTAATTTACGTGCACGTAAAACATTTCTAGTAATGATATAGACTGATGCCAGCCTAAACAAAATGACAGCAGCTCTCTGTAGCTGTTAATGAGTTTACACTACGATGTCTCAACTAACACAGGACCTAATGTAGCTTCGATCAGGGTGAGATGTAGTTTTTACTAAATTCGAAACCAGGTACACTACCTTGAGGAATTCAGTTTTAATGTATCTGTATTAATTTATCAAACAGCTGGCCTAGATGCACTCCATGTATATTAAACGTTTTTCGATTATCAAATTTGAATTGGTTTTGCATATAATTTTACTTGCGTTTGATATGTAATCTAGCAGTCCTGTCATAACCGTGTATCCGTAGTTTGGGGGGGGGGGAACTGGCGTAGCCAATATAGCAAGTACCTGTTGTTTGCCGAGGACTTTGAGTTAAACATGTAGTGTCTTATTACTTCAGTTCATACTTTTCTCAAATTTATTCCGTTCTTTCTGTCTCTTTTTGTTTGTTTCAAGCTCCCAGGTATATCTTGCATCCATTCCTACGCGGATATAGTGTGCAAAGCCGCACGTCCTCCAAGAATCCGTCAATCTTGGATTGATCCACTCTGAAGATGGCGGGGGAGCCAGTGAGTGGGTTCTCAGTTCTTACTAATTCTAACGAGACCTCGAGGGTGACACCTGTGGGTTTACGGATGATTAAACTGAAATAAAACGGCCAAAAGGCATACAACTGCTATGCAAAACCATCACACATCACACTGAGTCTTTGCAATGAGCAATACTCCTGAGAGCTGTGGAGAACAAAGCTCATGTATCGGTACAGTTGTCACCTTCAGGCTGAGATGGCAACAGAGGTGAAAAGGTGATAGGCAGGAGAGAAACAGAGGATAAGGCAGACATCTTGGAATTGAAGGACTGAGGGTGCAAAGCTCATTGTACTAGAGGTCAGTGTTGTGGTTTGTGGGAGACGTCACGCATTATGCAATAACAGCGTGGACCTAATGAAATGAACAGTTTTATTGTCTTTACTTTGATGTATCTGTGTAACCTGGACTTTCTGTAACCGCTGACTCCTTCAGCGAGTAACCTTGAGAAGCTGATATGCAGCCCATTTTTCCTGGGATAAACTTTAGTGCTGAATCAAGCTAGGGTTGGTCTCAGAATTACTGAGTCATTGTGACAAAGAGAGACGGATAGATATATAGATAAATTAGAAGAGAGAGACAGATAGAAAGTGAAATAGAGACAGACAGACAGACACAGACAGATATAGGCAGGTGGGAGTGGCAGCTTCATGATAGTGGGGTGTGGCTTTTTTGTTTACAGTATGCACAGGCTATTTTGAATTCTTTGGAAATTCAGTTTGGCAGTTTGGAGGATAAGGCTGATGTCTCGGAATTAAAGGGCTGTGGCTGCAACATGACTTCATTTGAGAATATGAGAAAATATGACTTAATTTCTCTGTTGAGTATTTCAGTTGGAGAGTCTCAACACAGATGCTGTAGGCTCCTCTGCAATGCTAGCTGCATTCGGCGCACTCCCGATAAGCTCCAGCCATATCAGTATTTTCATTTAGTCATCACGTGATACACACGCCCTTCTTAGATGAAGGTCAGCACGAGGTCATCATCTCAGCAGAGGAGCTTCAGCTGCTCTAGGATCACGTAACCCACTGGATTTCACTCTCTCAGCACACTGTTAGCGTCCTGTTGCTGTAGAAACCTGGATTCAGCAAAAAAAATTTAAAAAATAAAAAAAGACCTGGCGCTTTTGTCTGCTGCCTGCCTGGCCTGATCTCATCTTACAGACCAAAAGGCTGTTCTTTGGGCACCGATGTTGCATTTGTGAGGATGTAGTCCACCATTACGTCTGTTAGTCATGTTTTGTTTATGGTTTGATGAGTTTGTGTTGAAGCAATCCCACATTTTCGTAACCAGTATTCATTCTGAAAAAACTCAGGACACTGACTGATACTGAGTACTAATTAAAACACCCTCTTAGTCTTCTTTAAAATCTGTATACATCACCATGTGGAACCTAATAAGATCATTCTTCTGTATGTAAAGTGGTGTGAGGCTGTGACTACCTGTTCCTTATTAATTAAAATGAAAGCTCTCTGAATCAAGCTACAATGCAAATAAATACTCAGTCACTGAGGAAAGAATATAGGGGTTAATGTAACCATGCAGACAGTTATACATCCCACATTTGTTTAGTATTTTATTTTCTTATTAGTATATATTTTTTTGTATTTCAATTATCTTGATGTCGCCTGTTTCTTCATCATTACTTGGTCAATACCTTGTAGGTGCAGATAGATATCGTATTAGTATCTGTGCATTCCTAGTTTTTGTAATGGTTTTAATTTATAATGTAAATATGCACCACTGTCTGTTTACACAAGGACTAAATAATTGATGATTCCCTTTCTTGTTCTCTCATTCTTGCAGAAGCAAGTAACATGCTACCTCCTATTCTCTCTGTCTACGGCTGTCATTGGCTCCCTGCAGTTTGGATATAACACTGGAGTCATCAATGCACCTGAACAAGTAAGGGGTGTGTGTGTGTGTGTGTGTGTGTGTGTATGTGTCATGGGGATGGAGATATTTAATATGCATTTTTGTTATTAAATGAATCACCATCACTGAAATTTCCACGACAATTGTTATAACTCAAACATTCTTATAACTACTACTCAACTCTTCAGAAATTGCGCACGTTCTTCAATAAAACTTGGGTTGATCGTTATGGGGTGCCCATCAAGCCTGGAGTGTGCACCATTATGTGGAGCTTAGCAGTTGCCATCTTCAGTGTGGGCGGTATGGCAGGCTCCTTCAGTGTTGGTGTCATCTCCAATAAGTTTGGGCGGTAAGTGAGAAACCACTGTAGCTTTATTAGTGTTGTCCCTAAAAGTGTGTTTTGTTGATTAATCAACTCCTATGAATAAAGTATAAATTATGCAATTGGAGTTTACTTTGTATTCTGAACGCCTCAAACATAAATGGAAGCTTTGATATGAAACCTATAACTAGGACCCTACTAATTTCGTGGGAAAATTCACTGATCTCCTGACCTAGTTTCTCAAAATTGACTGGATTTTAGAAGGCAAATACTGCGTTTCAAGGTGTTTATTAAATAACACTTAATTACATAGCTATGTAATTAAAAACCTTGTTAGGATAGCCTTCCATGCTAAGCTAATACCCTACTGTGGTTCCTAAAGTTACCACATGTTGATTCTAATTGCCAAAATAATTTTAATAATAGAAATTAAAGATGCGGACTCTAGTATAAGATGAAGAGAATACGTCCTTTTAAATCAAAGATTACATGCAAGACATTGCCTGGAGAATGTTTGACTGACAGAGAAAAGGCTTGTACTCTTATACATATTTTTTTTTACATATGGTTACTTACACACCACTCTCTTTTTTATCAAAATGTTCTTGATATTTCCACCATTATGTCCACATGAAGGGAAGCTATACTCCCAGTGTTTCATCATTATCTTCAAACCAAG
The DNA here is from genome assembly GCA_025802075.1 of Tenebrosternarchus preto. Lineage (NCBI taxonomy): Eukaryota > Metazoa > Chordata > Actinopteri > Gymnotiformes > Apteronotidae > Tenebrosternarchus > Tenebrosternarchus preto. Next base: position 20,796,193 of record JAOYMR010000004.1, on the reverse strand, counting down.
TTGTTCTATTTATTTTTACAAATTAACATAATTGAAACCTGAGTTTTTTGCTGACTAAGCAGTGATGCTCATGGGGCTTCCTGTACACAGCAGCAGGGCCTCAGCACAGAGGACTTGTGAGGTCTTGTCTAATCCTAGTGAATGTGTTGATTATGCAGACTTCTCACATTTAAACACTTAAATCTTTAAATATTTTCACCACATTTTACTTTTAGAATATTAGTTTAGCAAGATGCTGGAGCATCAAACAACTTTCAAAATATAACAGCGATGTTTGTAATTCTGACACATTTTTGTCAAAGCATTTATTTTATTATTATCGGTCAAAAACGTGTAACGTAACATTACTACTTTTAGAAAATCTCACTCAGTGCAGTGTTTATATTTGAGTGATGAGCTCTGGCATTTAATTCTGCACTGTCTAGTTCAGGCATGTACCCAGTAAGTATTTTCCCAGTTTCCCTGCATTTCATGGAAAAGCTGATTTCATGGTCAGGGTGTGATTTTCACAGCTATGAATTTGGTAGAGCCCTGCCTATAACCTACACACTTAAGAATATATTTAGCTAAACACTGCCTTACATTTGCCAGTATGCATTGGTGAATGATTTTTAAAATAAAAATTATTTGCAAAAAACATCTAGATGCATATGTAAAAAAAAAAAAAAGTAGAAATGTGTATGAGGAAATGTATGAGAAATCAAAGTTAAAAACTGTATCATTTATTCTTTAATGATTTTAATGATCTTACAAGGAGAAGAAATAGTGTAGTGTGTTACTGCTAGCCTCCTGTAAAGACAGGTTATACAATTCAAAAGTTGGATAAAAATAAATAGACATTCTCTATTGGTAAGACATTCTCTCATGCTTGTCATGTCCGAAAACGTTTATTGTTGAAGGACTATGATGGTTGTTATTTATTATTAAAGAACAATGATGGTAGAAATGAATTCACATCATATTTTCCCACATTTAAGATGTTTATTGAACGTTAGTTCAACTATCCTTTTTGGCTTCAGCTGAAAGTGTGTTGGCGGTTAATTGGCTTTCCTGCTCTGTCTCGGCAGACGCAAGTCCATGTTACTGGTGAATGTTTTGGCGGTGATTGGTGGAGGGCTGATGGGACTGTGCACTCTCTTAAACTCCTTTGAGATGATCATCATTGGCCGGCTGATCATCGGGCTCTTCTGTGGCCTCTTCACTGGACTTACTCCAATGTATGTGGGGGAAATCTCTCCCACCCCTCTTCGCGGGGCCTTTGGGACTCTGCACCAGCTTGGCGTGGTCGTGGGCATCTTGATCGCACAGGTGAACTTTCATGACTGCCATGTTTGCGAGTGCTTCAGCATAGTACCAGAAAGGTTTTCTTACAATTCTAAAACTGATTTTGTTGTGTAGTTTTGCTTAAAAATAAGATAAATCTGTACACTTTGATTTGTTTTTTGAGAAAGGTAGAATTTAGAGGCTAGTCTCCATCAAAACCAAAATATGTATATAAAAAAAGAGCTATTAAAACCAAGTAATCAAGCTGACCATGGATGGTTATTTTCATTTGAAAGCTTCCCATGTGAGGTTTTAACCCTCCAGTCAGCCACCCCTTTATAGATCTAACTTACCTCAACCTAACATGCTAAGATGAGCTATGTACCTTTAGGCTTACAGGTATGCCTTCTAACCCATTTCTCTGCTGCATGTAGGTCTTTGGTTTAGAGTTTCTGCTGGGCTCAGATAAGCTCTGGCCGATACTACTAGCCATCACTGTGATTCCGGCGGTACTGCAGTGTATACTTCTGCCCTTTTGCCCCGAGAGCCCCCGCTACCTCCTCATTAACCTCAACAAGGAGGAGCAGGCTCGCAAAGGTGGGATCCAACACCTTACTACATCAACAAAACAAAGACAAAGGATATGAGTTTAGCACAATCTCTTTTTCTATAAGGCTAGCCTTATCAGATTATGACCATTTAGCCTACAAAATTCTATGGTATTAAAGGTGTACGTACATGCGCATATATAAAATGAGATTAATTATTACCTCATATCTTTTTCCAGTCTGTCAATGGCGATGCTGTTTTCTCTGATTCCATTTAGAATGTCTACCGTTTCATTTTTTGCATCGTCACTATCTGCCTGGCCTGCGGCCATTTTTCTGCCTCTTGTCCTCTTGCTTGAATTTTATAATGTACTCACCCTCATGTCACCCCACTGGTGCCATGATCTTGGACTGTCCCCATTTCCCCCGCATACACAGGGCATTACAGCGCCCTTTCTGTCTGTAGTCCTCTGTTCCAGACCTTTGTCCTAATGGCAGCCGCTTTGTGTCTTAGCGCTGGTGCGTCTTCGAGGCTGCGAGGACGTGTCCAAAGACATGCAGGACATGAAGGAGGAGAGCATAAAGATGAACATGGAAAAGAAGGTGACCATTCCTGAACTCTTCCGTAGCCCCACGCACCGTCAACCTCTTCTGATCGCCGTCATGCTGCACCTCTCCCAGCAGCTGTCTGGCATCAACGCCGTAAGTGGAATGGACTGTTACAGACATCATAGACTACAATGGGCAGAGTTTAAACAACGATCCCAATGTCCCTTTAACTAACAACTTTTTTTTTTTATCCCCTGTGCTGTTTCAGGTGTTCTACTACTCAACAGGAATTTTTGAGTCTGCAGGTGTGACCAAACCCATATATGCTACCATTGGAGCAGGAATTGTGAACACTGTTTTTACTGTCGTGTCGGTAGGTTTCAGAGCATTGGACTGTCTTCCAGCATCGTTAAACCTAATGTTCATCTACAGCATCTGCATTGTGTTTCCATCGACCTGCTGACACAGTTATTATGGAAGCGTGGGAGCAGATCAGTAAACATTTATGCAAAACACCTGGTTTGGTGTAACTTTTTAAAGAATTTAAGTCAAAGGTATTTGGGGGGGCAAAGAATGTGCAGACAACAAAGAAGCAAACGCTGGTTTAATGAATGTAATGAAATGATCTGCAGCAAAGGAAGCCCCGCATAACATCAGTGACTGATCACAGAGCAGGTCACAGAGCTTAAATGAACATAACAAAGTAAGCCCACATAACATCAGTAACTGACCACAGAGCTTAAACGAACATAATAACAAAGAAAACCCACATAAGTAACTGACCACAGAGTAGCTCACAGAACTTAAATGAACATAATAGCATAACAACCCCCATAGACAACACACACCACCTGAGGGAGGCTTGGCAATATATCAATACAGACAAACACGTGTACAACAGAAGCAAAACATGCCACATGCTCAGCCTCATGCCATTGGCTACAAGCAGGGGAAGACACAACATACAGGTTCTGCTTGATTGTGCTTGGATGCCACAAAGCAAAAGTGTATAATACCCTGGAAATTCTTCTTTGCTTGCTTCATTGTCCAAAAGTTGGATAAAATTACAAAAGAACGTCTTTGGAGAGACATGGAGACATCCTCTTCTATCTGTTGCATCATAAAACATTTATTGTTAAAGCAAATTGGTTTATTGTTTTGAGTTTGCATCTTATTGTCACATATTTCAAACTTTTATAAAATGTGAATTTAACTGCCTTTTGGCTTCCATTAAAATTGTGTTGGCAGTTAATGGCAGTTATATTAGTTGTCTGTTTTAACCATACAGTCCCTACAGCTGCAGTAGATAGAGAGTGGATATCAAAATGTAAAATACACATATGAATTCTTGATGTTGAATTCTCATTACCCCACTCCCCCCCCTTGTTTATTTATTTTTTATTTTTTTATTTTGCGCTTAAAGCTGTTCCTTGTTGAGAGAGCTGGACGAAGAACATTGCACCTCATTGGCTTGGGGGGTATGGCTGTCAGTACTCTGGTCCTGACCATCGCACTTCTGTTTGTAGGTTCTACCTTATTATCTACTGACCTTTTTTTTTCCCAAAACATGACTACTTTGAAGTTGTCAATCAGTGAACTAAAGTCTTTTTAAAACTGCACTTGTTTATGCTTGTTTCCTTTCCTGAGCAGAAACACATCCAGTCTCTGAGCTATCTGAGCATTGCGGCAATCTTTGCTTTCGTGGCTATGTTTGAGATGGGTCCCGGGCCCATCCCGTGGTTCATCGTAGCTGAGCTCTTCTCTCAGGGCCCGCGTCCTGGTGCTATGGCAGTTGCTGGTTGCTCCAATTGGACAGCTAACTTCCTTGTCGGCATCAGTTTCCCCAAACTGGAGGTAACTGTCTAAGCATTAGATCAGACACATTTAGATTATGTCTTATTAAAAGTTTCTTTTTATGTAAAATATGAAAATGTTTTGCTTTTGTACTTTTTATGTACTTTTAATATTTGAATGCATTATATCTTTGACAGGAACTTTGTGGGCCATATGTTTTCATCATCTTCATGATCTTCCTGATCATGTTCTTCATTTTCACGTTCTTCCGCGTTCCTGAGACCAAGGGTCGAACCTTTGATGATATTGCTCGAGGCTTCAGTGGGGCACCACCTCCTGTGAACACCGCGGGACAGGAGACAAGCAGAGGCGGGGCACCCCCATCTCCAGAAAAGGAGAAAGTTCCATTGGTGCCAGCCAGTTCTGGAGTGGAGAATCCCGGCTCTTCTGTGAAGCCCCCTTTAGAATCCACAAGGGATGACGAGAAATCCAAGTCTACTACAGAGCCATTGGTCAAATCTGCTAATGTGCAGAACTAAAATTCCACTATCCAGGAAAGTGTGTAGATTTTATAAAATGTATTACTGAAAATTATTAATGTAAGAAATACTACTAATTTGATTTTTTTAAAAGAGTGGTATTTAATTTATTTTTGTGTAATGACATCGCTGATGATTTGGTGCAATATCCCTATGAATTGTTTTTATAGTATTAGATTACTATAATTACATTTTTGGTTCTACATATTTATTGATATTTTAATGGGATATATCAACTGAGATTTAAAATGGTTTAAAAGGGAAACTGGATTAGAATTAGCATTTGCTCATTAAATATACAGATTAAAGCCAAAGTTCATTTTTGAGCTAACTTCAAATAAAAGAACAACAGCTAATTTTAATCCAAACATTCCTTGAATAATTAAATATATTTTAAGCCATTTAGGATGAAAGTCCCTCAAATCATTGCACTTCTTACAAGAAAAGTAAATAAATAGTTAAAGGAATATTTAGTGATACAACAAACAACTGATGTCACCATATAAATACAACCCCTTGATATTAAAATATGACAATGCATTTAGGACTCATCACAAAGGAAGGCAATTCCTGCATTAATAGCTGGGAACAGATGAAAAGCACAGAAGCTTTGCTTAAATTAGGATAAACAATAAAAAATACTATACCCTTTTTAGGACCTGCTTCCATAGTTAGTGGAGCTTAACCCAAGGATAGAATTGCTAGTTGACTGCCAAAATATACATACATTATATATATATATATATATATATATATATATATATGAACTGAACTATACTGTGAGTGCAATGAATAGATCATTTATGATTTCCACACTCAAAGAATGTCACAAGCATAGAGGGGATTTTTGTGAAGGTTTGGCAGGATGAATGTATGGTAGTAGTCGGGTTCCTTCTGTGGTTTCTTTGTGTATTCTATCAGTTGGTCGTGCCGTTTAAACCAGGGGTTGTTTAGAGCTATAGGGTTGTCGCTAGTTCCGAGTGTGACTTTAGACAGTCTGTTCAGGGACTGAACCACTTCAGTGTAGTGTAAACCTTGGGATCTGCATTAGTGTGGTTCAAGATTTGGTGAAATCTAATCTGCAGATAATTGCTTGTTCAGTGACTTGTATCTCTGCACTTTCTGACTGAATTAGGTGGTAAAAAATATTTATTTATTTATTGAATCATTTAATTCATTCTATAAGTCTATGTAATTCTATTTTATATGATAGAGGCATATAGATGTTCGATATATATTTTTTGTTGCCATTTCCCCAAATACTGCTATTTTTGCATTAAAATGTAACATATTTATTCCCATGCAGTTCTGTGGATGAAGAGGAATTTAGAAGCTACTGCTTCTCCTGTCTTAATGTGTTGCAGCATTGTACTGTATGTACTGTACTGAGGGGGAAAAAAGATTTTTGGCAAGGTAGTGTGTCCTTCCTATGTATAATCTTTCTCTTTAAATATCCAGCGAGGATTTTTTTAGGCCCGTACTTTAAACATCAGTATATTCTGTATACACCAGATCTTTGCTGAAGTCACTGAACACTGCTGTTAACATCACCCACATACCTTACTGAACACACTGTAAACAACATTTAAACAACAATGCTAATAAGAGTATTTTGATGTAAATACATATTTTTAAAAGACAGTATTCCTTTAAATACAATCAGATTCTTGCTGCTTGATGCTTTTCTTGTGCTACAGGCCAAAAAAACCTGAACTAAAGAGAAATCCCATAAAATAAATATAGGGAGGTCTAGATACTTCTAGCTCTTTGTGTTTTTTCAGTTGATGTGGTACCAAATGTTGATGAGTAACATTAATGACATTTCTGAGTGGTTATGTGTGGCAGATGGTCCTTTTAATTATTTGCAATTAAATGAGCAAAATTGTTGTGGAAATTAGAAATATTCATGAATCAGTTACATATAAATATGTTAAATTGTCCTGCTGTAAACAGAAACTCTGCTGTCTGAATAAGTATATAGAGTCTTGTGAAAAGGTTTGGAACGCGTCCATCGTTTTGATGCTTCTCCACATTACCTGTTTAGGTGTTGTAAAAATGTGTGACTAGGAATTTATTTATTTATTTGTTTGTTTATTTATTTTGCCACTGGGAATTGGCATTGAGTTTTGGTTGAGACTTGGTCCTGTTGATTATGAATAACATGAAATGTTTGTTGTTTATTCGCATGGTGACCGGTAGAACTGCTAATGTTGGTATCTCCAATTTTCGTTTCTCTTCTTTTTGATTGTGTTGGTGTGTCGTTGTATCGTTCCTCTGTGTTGTTTTAATGCATCTCATTGATCTGATTTGTAATCAGCCCTTTTTAATGAAGCCGTTTCAGTTGTTGCGAAGCAAAATTTGTGTCATGTTCTAGTTCACTTATTACTGTTAAAAAAAATTAGTCTAGTACAGGCTTCAAAATTCATTCAAAACATTTAGAAAAGCAAAAGGTGAGAAAAAGGTGAGTTTAAATCTTGAAGGGAAAAAAGAATGTTTCAGTAATATTCCCCTGAACTTGTATCACAAAAATGTTTGTCACAGACGTTTCTATGCATAACATAATTTAATAAAAATTAGTACATGACATTTAATACTTTCCTACATGACTCCCTTTGTAAAGATCAATGAAGCGACCAGTCTACCATAATTTTTGTCTAATCCACAATAACACAATGTTTGAATTGTTCTCATGTCCTGTTTGGGAAAGGTAGGATCTGACATTGTTGCTTAAAAAAATGTTACTGGCCATTAAAAAAGTGTGGCCCATTGTATCAGTAGTAATTTATATTTGATTTGATGATCAGTGAGATCTGATCAAATAATAAACCTGACATAAGAAAATGGAACTTCAATAATATATTCCATTACTTAATTATCTCATGTTATATTAGCATGGTTCACCAGCAAATTCATAGTCAAATGAAATGGAACAGCTCTAGAAATCAGACTTGTAGCATTAGACTTGATTGCTGAAATGTTTATACATCTCCTCTAGCACATCCAAAATTGGGTGAGCTAGTTATGACTCGTTACATATGAGGCTCTTATTAAATGAATTTCTGGGTTATATTGCTAAGGACCACAGTTCTCTCGTAATCATACTTGTAATTTTTTTATGGAAATACTGACGCCTCAGGGGTTTTCCCTGCTACCATTAGCATGCAAGACATAATACACAACAACTTTACATAGTTACACACAAATAATATGCAAGTGACAATATGTAATATTTTTACTGAACTAAATCATAAAATGACCATGACATGCCATCAGAGATTAAGAAAACATGCTAAATAGCTTCCCTTTGAGTTACAGTGGTAACAACAGTCTCTAATGTTAACTTAGACTCAAGCAGCAGTCACTCATGGGATTAGCAACATTTCAGCCATGTGAACTTGTAGATTATCATTCAGACTTTAGGCAGTTTCACAAGATGTGACTCGATCCCTAAAAGTAACAGTGTACTGAAGCACAGTTTCATTCGGCCCCTGTACGCACTGTCTAAAAGTTGTCATTGGAACAGTTTTGTATTTCTAATACTATGAGGTTGTAAAGCTGCAGGAAAAACCTGAAAATACGAAGGGCAGTGTGTCAAAACTGGAGTTAAGGACTGGACTGTAGCCAGAACTGAAAGACTTTTGCTATGTTTTGCTATCATATTTTATCCTAAATCAGTGTCTCAGTTTCACAAATGTAGAAGTAAGTTAAAATTAATTAAAGTTGCTTAACAGACAGAGTTAATCTGATAACTTAAGTTAAATTTGCACGTGACCTGTGGCTCCAGATGATTCATATTCCAGACATTCCGATTTTTTGTTGTTGTTTTCATCAGCATGTTTAGAATTTTATGAATAGAAAATTTGGGGGAAAAAACAAAAAAACACATTATGGTACGTATGTGTTATGTGGCATCTGTTTTTTTTTTTGTTTGTTTTGTCTTTTTTTGGTCTAAAATATTGTAGCTTCATTCCTTATACTCACAACTATCAGCCAACAGAGGTCAAATTCACCTGAATATTAGGGTTTCTTCCCTGTGTGTTTCCCCAGTTGCCTCTCATTTTCCTGGAATTGTTTGTAAAATGGTAAAAAAAATGGTTAAAAAAAAAGGAGCATACTACAAGTACTACAGCTCATACTACAGCTCATACTACAAGTACTACAGCTCATACTACAGCTCATACTACAAGTACTTCAGCTCATGTTATAGCTCATACTACAAGTACTACAGCTCATACTACAAGTACTTCAGCTCATGTTATAGCTCATACTACAAGTACTACAGCTCATACTACAAGTACTTCAGCTCATGTTATAGCTCATACTACAAGTACTACATCTCATGTAGTATGAGCTGTAGTATGAGCTGTAGTATGAGATATAGTAGCTCAGCTCATACTATAGCTCATACTACAAGCCAATGAGATACTTCAAGCCATCTGGACTATTTACAGCAACACATTAGCATGTGTAATTACTCCAGATAAAGAAACAGATGAGTGGGAGTTATCAGCAGGAGATATCTGCAGGGAGACACCATATCTGTTAGCATAGTGTCTGTTTCTAGTAGTGCTTGAATACAGAGGCAGATCTGGGGCTTACAATAAGAAGATCTAGAAGACATCAAGCTACTTCTCTCACTGTCCTTCAGTTTGCAGGTGACATCTGCCATGATAAAGCAAGACCATGACCACGAACAAGTTGAGGAACAGCACCGATGTATAGGTCTGTGCCTCAGTGCTAGCAAGACTGAGGACATGACTGTTAACACTCCTTTACCTCAAGGTCCCCTGACAGCTGTGGATGGATAAGTGATGAAAGAAGTTCATTACTCAGAATTACTAGGATGAGTACTAGGACTTCAAACATCTAGACTCCTGTGTAAAATCCTCTGAACATGACATAAAAAAGTTAAAAGTGACTTGCATGGACTGCACCACCCTAAACTGGCAGCTAGTCAAGTTCTCCTAGGGGAATCAACACATGGGAATAGGAGCTGTGTTGAGCCAGTAAGGATGACAGTGGAAGTGTGAAGAGATGACGCGGATTGCTCTGCTACCAGAGAACTTGCTCTGCTACCAGAGAACTTGCTAATTGCACGAGGGAAAGGAAAGACTGAGGTGAGAGAGCCAGAGAGATCACCTGAGGGCAAACTAGTAAAAAGGTTAAAAAAAAATAATAAACCTGACCTTTGTGGCATTCTGTAGTCTTTTCCCTGTCCTGTTCACAGTTGTTCTGAGCCATAGTACTGCCCTCTCATGTATTGCCCATGGACTCTGTTTGGTTGGATTACCGTGTTTGTTTTGTGTAGATATGACCCTTGACCCTTGTTTTTTTAATACTGCTCTGTGGATTGTTTTGGACCATTTTGCAGTTATATTAAACATCACATATGGACCCTTGCCAAAGTGCAGACCACTCCATTACACCACCATTTCCCGTTTAAATTTAAACTTGTTTAAAATGTAGGTTTAAGAAACAAATACATTTAAGCCAGGTTTTGCAGGTTGTACAGTACAGCTGAATGCCTTAAAGCAAATGTATTATGTTCATTTTCAGTGTGGAATGTTTGTTTATTTTTGAAGACTACAAGAATAGATTTACATGCTCAAATGTTTCAAAAACACATTCTCATACTGGGCATCTCTTTTTACCCTCAGTCTGAAACATGGTGTTAGAGCTCATTTACCTTTAAAAAATCCACCTCCAACATTGTTTGAAGTCTAGTGATAAAAAACAGCATTGTGATATTGTGACAACACTATTGTGATATTTCCACATCATTTTGTGTTAAACTGGGCCTTCTGTTAATGAACACTGTGTCTATGGTATAGTAGCCAGAGAAAGCAATAAATCACCTGATTATTGATTAAACAGGAAAGACTAAAGACTCACAGGAGGAGAGTGGGAGAGGTAACTAAAAGAGACCAGCACACACCAGTGATGATGCTCTTTGAAGGAAATGTGTTATCCTCTGTTATCGGGTGTTATATACACTGAGCAAAATTAGAGAAGACTTTCAGATACCTGCAAGTTATTGGTGTTAATCTGGCACCTGGTGTTAATTTCCTTAATTATCTGACAAATCCTATTTAACTGGCGGCTTAACTTTCTAGTTTTCACTGACTTTCCAGTTTTCACTGAAAGAATCAAAAAGCTAGACTCACCTTTGCTGAGTAGCATGTTGTGTGAACAGAGGAGAAGTGGTCCAGAGTTCATTTTAGTGATGAAAGCAAGTTTAATTTATTTGGGTCTGATGGGAAACATGTTCGTTGACAAACTGTTGATAATTTATCAAATATTGATCAATATAGATTACATTGTTCTCTAATTTTGATCTCCTGTGTGTGTGTGTGTGTGTGTGTGTGTGTGTGTGTGTATGTGTGTGTGTGTGTGTGTGTGTGTGTATCCACTTTGTGAGAGGGTAATATAACAGTGATTGGGATCTGAATGCCTAATCTCTGAAGTGAAACTTTTCTGAAGAGTCATAGTCAATCCATGTATTATATAGGTAGCTGTTAAAAACAGTTGTTACTAGTGCTTTGACTGCATCCCCACTAGAGGTCACTGTCTCCTGAATATTGGCTTGTTTCTGTGATACCCAACAACATCCGTTGAGGTACTAGTATTTGGGGGTCAAAAAGGACCTAATATCTTGGCCAATTATTATCACCTTCGGTTCATAACTGAAGGGCAAAATATCAGACTCGGATAATAACCCTTCCATACCTACTCCCAGATATCACACTTAAACACTTTCACCCAGTAACTGTTTTAATGTAAAACTTTCATTGTGAAAGACTTTTTCCCTGCCATGTTTACAAGCTGAATAATTTCTGGAAAAAAAACACATTAGAACTGAAGCCAAGGTCAGTGGAAACAAAAGAAGAAACGCAAAGGTGTGCAATATTAATCCACCAGATGGGTTTCAGACTCGTACTCATTGAACCCAGACTATCTGCAGATATCTGCTGCTTATGTTCTTATTACTCATTTTGTTCTTTACAGTTTATACTGTTCCTGTTGCGGTATCTGGTGTCCACCAGAGGAGGTTGCCCCCCCCCCCCCCCCTTTAGTCATGGTTCCTCTTAAGGTTTCTTCCTCATGCTCTTTTCAAATTTTTCTTTGCCACTGTTGCCTTTCACTTGGATTCAGACTCCTTTGACATTATTCGGCTAAATCACTGCCTCAAACTAACGTAGTTTTTGCATCATATTTTTAAAGACACCAAAGGAATTTATAATGAAGGGACGAGTGTGAATAAACACTGCATTTCTAAATCTGTTCTTTGCCTAAAGCAGCTAGTGGATGATCTTTTTTATATCCATCAAAAAAATTAAGGTACTTTTTTCATTCAATTTCATATTTGTGTGATGAGAAATTTCTTGAATAGTTTTTCTGCCTAACAATCTTGTGTGACAGGTGTAGTGTTGAGACATAGATGGTGTGCATGTGCATGTTGGCTTTGATCAAAGGCAACAAGCAACGTACACATACAAACGGGCAAAATCCAAAAAGAAAACAAAATCCAAATTGAAAAACTGGACAATAATAAACAGAGTACGAAGAGCAAGCAGTCAGGAATGTTAACACAACTAGCACACAAACAATAAAATAGAAGATCACATAACACAGGGCATAATCAGACAGGAAACAAGGCACAGTGCAAAGACAGAAACAAAAGAAAACCAAGAGCACATGGTGCACATCGCCATGAGAACCGCAACACCAGAGAGGGAATCCATGACAACAGGAATGCATACATAACCTGCATTAGCAAATAAGGTGTCACTCATGCAGCCACTTGGTGGGTTTTTTACGCAAGTTTTACATGTACGTTCAAATTTACAGCATCAGACAGACACTCTTGTCCAGTGTAACCTACTGAAGAGCATTGATTAATTTGCTGCAGTTAATTCAATCATTTTGCATTAGGATGACAAATGAAGTAAACTCTTATGAAGTAAACCTTTTTGCAAGCTCGCCAGAGCCTAAAGCTCCTTTCATACATGCATTTTTATCCAGCAATCTTCCAGTAATTTTCCAGGAAAGGACTGTGTGTGAAAACAAGCAGAACTCATGCTCTTGGCAGCGTTAGTCATTGCAGCTCTGTGCAAATCTTATACATTCAGAGATATAGTTGCAGGACCCTGCAGTTCCTCAATCAAACACTAGGAGGAAGTGCAGTCCCAGACGCATTGAGTGGACAGACAGGTTAGGCATTCACAGCAGACAGATAGCAAGTGAGTATCAATGATTTTTCCTTATTGTAGCTGAATATGCCTTATAATTCTGTCAAATGGCAAGAAACATTAATTTCATTAATTTGCTGAAGTTAATTCAATCATCTTGCATTAGGATGACAAAATAAAGGACTCTTTTAAAACATTAATCTCTTTATTAAACCTTTTAATGAAAGACATTGCAGTTTGCACACTGAAGGCCAAATTAAGCCCTTAACCTAAACTATTTTCAAATACCCTTCATAGCATGTCTGTTGAGGCATTTCCAACTGCTGGTCTGTGTAATGCGTACCTTTATTTTAGATGTTGACAACCTGTTCTGTTTCTGTGTTTGGGCCAGCAGAAATGTACATATAGTTGTCTGAAATACTGCCCTAGCAATGTATATACAAAATAGAGGAACAGCAGAATTTTTCATAAGGGATCCTGAAAATAAAGTGACATATATCAATGTTACACTTTGATTGGCTTACGTTTGCTTTTTGTTTATAATAAATACATTTGCTTTTAAATAATCAGAAACTGCCATTTAATGCAGATATTTTGAAAAACCTAAGGAAAAAAATATTTCTCAGATAGCCAAATAGCAGTGTATTGTTTAGGTTTCTAAACATGCACACATTTCACTGATAAGGACCTTAATACCTCTAATTTTAGAAGCAAACGTTGTCTTGCTTCATTGTTTAAAATAATAATAATGTTATGGTCTTAATTTTATTATAGTCATTATTATAATAAAAATGTATAATTTAATTACATAATGATCTGTCTAGAAGTTAATTTGGTTAAGAAATTGATCTGTCTATGTGGAGCTCAAATTAGATATTTAAATATGGGGCAATATTTGTTTGTCTTCTGATGTGTATGTAAATATATTTTTTTAATGTCAGTGACATCTGGGAGACAGTAGTAGGGAGGGAGCAAGACACAAGTGTGGAAAGGAATTTTATTATTCAAAAACAAAGAACCCCACAGTAAAGACCTGAGGTGTGTAGATTCAGATGGGCAATAAACACTCTGGGCATCGGAGACATGGGAGACGAGAATTAAACACACTACACACAGGCCTCAGCTTCCTGGGGGCTTTAAGTGAAGCAGGTGCACTGTGGAACAAAGCAGAGAGCAGAAGAAGCTGTGACAGGTCTCAAATGATGGAGCCATGCAGAAGGAAAGATGATAAGAACCTGGAAAATGACCAGACTGTGAAAGAAAAACTGAAAGAACGTGGAAAGTCAACACCAAAGTCATCCCTATGGTGACAGGGGCACTGAGGCTGTGACTAAGATGGAGAGTCCATGAGAGTCAAGAGAGTGCAGTGCTCAAACTGCCATGCCTCTGGTAGAAAGCATGAGTATTAGGTGGGAGAGCAATGTATATAATGATGATTCTAGGGGTGAATTTGTAGATGAGTGATTTCCAAAGAAAAAGAGCATTTCAGACAGAGGTCCATGAAACAAGCAGCATTTCAAACTTAAAGCATTAGGTGTGTTTACTTACATCACATGATGCAAAAAGCAGTTCTGCTGGAGCCAGTTAGGTCAGCATCAGGGGTTTTCATGCTGCACTGTGAAGTCAGAGCTTGTCTGCTGAACTTTCTTGGTCCAGGTAGGCAATGGCCACTAATACCACCCATCCACTAGAAATCTATGAAATGTTTTATACGGTTTTATATTCCACAGAACAAAGTGGTGAATTATGTAGCCATT
>JAOYMR010000004.1:20757638-20778882 GCA_025802075.1 Tenebrosternarchus preto | reverse complement strand
CCTCATCGAGTCCATTTCTGACAGTTTGAGCAGAAACATGGATATTAATGGCCTGCTGGAGGTCATTTTGCAGGACTTTGGCTCTGTTTTGTGTCCCTTTATTTTTTTGAGTAGTGTGTATACATATATATACATATTCACACACACACAGTGGTATTTTCAAGTACAGTTTGGTCTTGCTTTGTAGCAAAAAGAAAAGGATGATTGTACACATGACTTGCCCAAGCAGTGTCATACAGTAAGAACATGGGAGGTGTTAACCTTTTGGACTCCCATTGCTCTATACAGCATGAAGCCACCATCTTCTTTGGTCTAGATCCATGCATGCACAAGGTCCAAGGCTAAAACAGACAGAAAAACATAATAATTAATACAACATAACAGGGTTTGACAGAATTTAAAATGAAACCAACAGAAGGATTTGAAGGAAGGAAAAATGCTCCCAAGCTGTGGTGGCCCTCTCCAGATCACAATTACTGTTATTGTTCTTTTGTCAGAGACTTTTATACATATTGTACATTGTATATTTATATATTTTACATTAGTGCATACAGTCTTTGGGGAAAATACATTACATGAGAAACTTACGTTCTTACAGGGTGCCATCAAACTTCCAGGGTGCCATTTGCTTCCATTGACCTTGACTTTGCCCTTGACTTTTTATCCCCGTTGTTAGCTGATTCAGATTATTATTTTTTTTTGCCAGCTTTCATTTTCATGTTTCTGACTCACTGTTTATATTTGCATATCATTCTGTCCTTTTAATCCTTAGTTTTCACAAAGGAGAAGGTACTGTTTTGGGGAAAAGAATATGCTTGTTGATGTCTGCATTGCCATTGTGATTTGCCTCTCAGGTGGCTCTAAAAACTACACCTTGTGGTGTTATGCCAGAAAACCTTTTTCTGATCTGTCTGGCACTTCTTACTGGTGTCTTGTCGTCAATAATCTGTCCTTCATTTTTCCTTTTGGAGTATCTTTTCTCATTCTTCATTTTTCCTTTTTGAGTATCTGTTCTCATTCTTTGCACATTTAATGTCCTCAGATGCTGCGACCTGTTTGATTTTCTATACCCAGCTACCTTTTATGCCATATGTCTTGCAAAAGCTGTGTTAATGTTTGCACAAAAAGCCATGGGCTTTTATAACCCATATCAAATTAAAGGTCATATGGCATCAGAAGTTAGAATAGCATACAGAACCTGATTAACGATCTTCTAATAAGCTATTTAAACTGTCTGTGCATAACGAGCTGTCTAAATTTCGAGGTTTGTGCAGTACCTAGATGTTTTTTTAGTCATCCCTTAATTTAGCTTCCCAGTTCTTCAGTACTTAATTAGTTTGGTGCTTCGATATGCTTAATACTTTTAGATTTATATCACATTAATCTGCTCTGTTTCCAGTTCACTATATTGTTTTTTCTTTCTAAAAACAATGTAAAATTGTATTATTAACATACAGTAAAGCCCCTTAGGCCTCCAAGAATGGAGTTCTTATATTTAATATTAAACGGTCAAAATAGTTATAAAAATAATTCCAAGTGTATTCTTGTAACATAATAAAGCATAGTAAGCTCTGAGAGTTTTGTGTGTGTGCATGTGTGTGTGTGTGTGTGTGTGTGTGTGTGTGTGTGTGTGTGAGGTGATGATGGGTGCTAGTATAATAAATGCTGTGAGGGTTTATTTTTAAATCTGGGACAGCTCTCTGTGACTCGGACATCGTCCGTCTGTGTGTGAGTCTCTTGCCTGTCAGTGAAATAGGAGATGGGTTCCTTATTAGTTTTACACCACAGGCATTAAAAAAACATTCATATTTTGCTGAATTCAGATCTTTGATGGAGCAGGAAATAGCTCCTGCATGCAGATGTAGAAATAGTGAGAGTGATCTTGTTACGTCTACTGTGAAATCAATTTGAAATCATCTGAAGAGAATTTGCTGTACAAGAAGATTGCAGAATTACAATAGGAAGAGATAAAAATCACATATAGACATAATTGCATTAGTAATTACATTTTTAATTCCAAACCTAAAGCAACGTATTAAACAAATGTAATGCACAATAATGCTATAATAACATTTCATACAACATTAATGCTCTAATATTCTTAGATGTATGGATGACACAGAAGTGATACAGCACCCAGTTTCCCTGAAAACAAATAAACACACAAGTTTCACTGAAAACTAAAATTTAATAAGTTGGCATAAGAGAAGCAATAAGACATGTGATATTAAGCATTTATACTTATTGTGAATGTATAGATGAACATAGAGAAAAGAAACAGTTTGGATAAATTTATTATATTTAAAATGTAATATTCAGTGTTCCACTTTGCATACATTTGCATGCATAGCTATTATTCATAGCTATGGATTAGGGTTAGGGTTATTTGACTTATTTGAATAGATATATTATTTTTTTGCCCCCCCCCCCCCTTTTTTTTTTTCTTGTCTTTCATCCACTAATATCAGCACTCAGCAGCCAGCTTCCTCCCAGATATCCTGGTACCTCATCTGGTGTAGCCCGAAACTTGGGCTCTGGGTGCAGCAATGCCTGAAACAGTGAGCAGGCCAGCGGAGTGAATGCTTTGAACTGCTGGGCTACCAGGTGGCAGTTCTTGAGTCCACACGAGCTCTTCTGAGTTAGCATTCGGTCCCGCTCGCTCCACCGTAAATACTCCTCATACGCACCACTGTCCAGAACGCTTTCAGACCATGGTAGTCTTCCCATTAGCATTGAATAAATGAGAATCCCTAATGCCCAGCTGTCTGTGCTAGGCTCTACTGAGACCATCACATGCTTACTTTGGGTCTTCCTTTGCCTCTCGTTCCCATTTTCGTCTATGGAGGTGGAGCTTGAGTCAGCCTCGTCTTTCTTTCTTGCTACCTCTGCCTCAGGTGTACAGTATGGGGAGCTGTACCAAACACAGGGTACCCTCGCACCCACTGCCTTCACCATGCCAAAATCACCGAGCTTGACCCAGCGGCAGTCTCGGTCACACAGGAAGATGTTCTCAGGCTTGACGTCCCGGTGGACAAAGCCAAGGGAGTGGAGGTGAGAAAGAGCTCCACTGATCTGAGAGGCCACCCTCTGAACACTGCTCTCTGCCAAGCCCACCTACACAAAGGGATACAACACTACCATGATTCAGTAAAACTCTGCATTTGGCTTCCACTGCACTTCCCTCAAATGGCAATTCTGTCAGTTAATATACTTGTTAATATAAACCCTGTCAAGTAGGTTTTTACCCCAAAATTCCCAAATGGAACCTTAAATCCATGGAGGAGAGGGCAGTAAGAGGGAACATAGATCTTCATTTCCTTGATTGTTTGCTTCTTTAAATGTTTCATCACACTATGAGATGGATGTATGGGATTTATTGACTAAAGCCTAATTGGCTGCTTACAGAATTTCTTTGCAGAAACTTAGCTCTATTCACAGAGTGCTTCATAGAGAGTGAAAGAGTGCAGAGTGCTTCACAGAGGGAGTGCAGTTAGGCAGCCTGAGGTATCACATCACGTCATCAAGTATCACATCACAGTGGCATAGCAGAGGGTTGTGGACATGTTTCTTTATTGAGGTAAGTGATTCTTTAATTTGACCATTCTGACATCAGTTTGTTCCCTGACTTGGAATGAATTATTTCTTAATAAATATTAAATATAAACTGCAAGCCATTCTAAATGCAAGCTCTTATTTTGGCAAGTGTTTATGTTACCTCAAGCAATCAGAAGGAGCTGAGGGTGAAAACAAGGATTATTTGCTCCACAGGAAAAAGATCACTTTTTGTACCAAATAAAAAAAAATAAACACATTTCAACTAAATTTTCTGAAGGTTACAGCAGTAAGTAATCAGTAGGAAGTGTACAGGCCTTTGAATGACTTCAGCACACTTGACTAGTCTCTCACACCACTCTTGTGTGATTTTGGTCCACTCTTCTTCCAGTGTCTTCCATAGTTCTGTGACTGTTGTGGGTTTCTTGGCCATAACTTTGTCACCAAGGATTTTCCAGAGGTTTTCTCTTGGGTTTAGATCAGGACTCTGGGCTGGCCATTTCATTGTTTCAATGGTTTCAGTTTCAAGGAACTGCTTTACCCCTTTTTGCTGTGTGATAGGGGGCATTGTCCTGCATGAAAGTTGCTGGATGATTGAGTGATGAACGCAAGGAAGGAACCACATGTTGTTGAAGAATGTAGCTGTATGAGAAGTCAAACTCCTGCTGCCAAAAACATTCCCCAAACCATGACACTTCCTCCTCCACTTTTCACTGACTTCTTTACACACTTTGGGTTCAGTCTTTCCCCCATTTGTCAACGAATATAATCTCCTCAGACCCAAATAAATTAAACTTAACATAACTACAATTAACTCTGGACCACTTCTCCTCTGTGCACACAACATGCCCCTCAGCAAAGGTGAGTCTAGCTTTTTGATTCTTTCTGCTAATGAGAGGTTTGGTCATTGCAGAGTGGGTTTTCAGTCCAAATGCTCTTAAACATCGAGACACTTTATGACTCATTGTCGAGTGATTCCAGCTGCAGTGTTGAACCGATTACCCATGGAGATTCTCCGCATTATCCTGTCCTCTCTTGCAATTGTCTTTGTGGATGACCAGCCTTCTTGGCAGACATGAATGAGTTTGTGATGTTGTAAGATGCAATATTCAAGAAATCACAGACTTGGAACAACCAACTTCTCTTGCTATGGCTGATAGGGTCACCCCTTTGGCCTTCATCTGGACAACCTGCTGCTGGGGGGTTTCAGTCACTTTCAGTCAACAACTTTTCTGAGTTCCTGGCTGTAATTATGCCGAGATATGATAGTGTTTTAATTGTTGGAGATTTTAATATTCATGTCTGCTGTCCTGCAAAGACGTTGGTTAAAGAGCTTTTAAATATTATTGATTTTTTTTTTTTTTGTTGCAGTCGATAGTTGGAGCATGGCCATACATTAGATCTTGTTTTATCACATGGTTTACCAGTTTTTAATATTGAGATTTATAGTATATTGAGTGTACAGTTTATTTTACAGTTGACAGACTTCCTGTGGAACCTGCAGCCACTTGACAGCCTTGATGACACAGATACAGCCGCCAAACATAAGTATGTTACTCTTACATGTTATTATGCCCAGTGTGACCTGGGCCCTGTTATTCTAGCTAGGGTCTTTTTTTCCAAATGTTCTGGGTTTTTACTGTATTGTACTGATAATATTTTCTGCTCCCTCTACACTCTTGTTGCACTGTACCGTTATAGCACCACACTGCACCATAGACCCAGTAAAACAACATCTTGTTCCAATGTATAGAGGAATGATAAAACCTTAACTTGAACTATTGGTAGGCAATGATTGTGAATGATTCACATACCTCAGGAGTAATGACATCGTATAGGTCTCCATAAAGGCCAGGCTGCTGAGCAAAGACAAAGTGAGTAGGGGTGGAGAAAGCGATGCCCAGAGCGGATGTGAGAGATGGGTGGGTACAGAAGGCCAGAGACAGATTGTACTCTCTCAGAAAGGACAGCAGAGAGGTGGAGTCACGAGGAAAGAATTTCAAGGCCATTGGAGTACCTAAGATTTGAAAAACATTGTGGATGTCAGGACAGGAAATGGAGAGGAAATGAAGGATGATGCAGTATAAAGCAAAACATGACATCTTGAATGGTACAAAGGCAAATTCATTCGGATCAGAGGAAGAGTACAGTTTTAAGAATTGGAGGGAGAAAACCAAACAACAACAATAAAAAAGCAGTCTGAGTGGGGCACAAATGCAACACACAATATGGCAACTTTTATTGACCTCTCTTCTTGTGTACTGCCAGTATGACCTTGCCGTATGAGCCTTCACCCAGAATTTTGATGACCTGGTAGTGGTCTGACGGCTCTAGCGAAGCCAGCGACTGAGCGGAGAGGTGGCACAGCTCATCTAAAAACCGCGTGGCAGCCTGTGAGGAACAGAATCAAGGAGTTAGGAGAAGTGATGACATTAGTTAGCTCCATTTGGTAGAGGTACCAAACCTCCTCGTTGTAGAGGAATGTCTGTTTGATTACTATGCTGAAGTTACGGCAGTAGTAAGTTTTCAGGTCCAGTGTGCATGGCCAGGTTGATGTGTTTCACTGCTCTGATTCATCATGAGATGTAAGAAGGTCTTACCAGGGTGAGAGGAACAGCTATATTGTCAGACAAAACCAGAAGTACATTAGTGTTCATTGTGAACTTCCAAACTGTCTGGCAGAGTCAGTGATCCAGACAAGCATGTTCTGTCCATACAGCACATGCTGATATATCCTGGTGTTTACAAGAAGGGTTGACTAATAGTTGTGAAAGTCCTTTGGAGCGCCATTCGAAGGATCAGACAGACATTTAATCCATCCAATCCATTCAATCGCCACCTTTCAAATGTCCTCTGGTAGTCTATATTTGGGATCCGAGTGCAGGAAGATATGTACTACACACAGCCCCATTTCACTGCATCAAGATTAGATGTTCTGTCCCCTGAACCAATGTATAATAATTCATTTGTGAACATGACAGTCCAAGAGGAAGTC
Organism: Tenebrosternarchus preto; assembly: GCA_025802075.1. Taxonomy (NCBI): domain Eukaryota; kingdom Metazoa; phylum Chordata; class Actinopteri; order Gymnotiformes; family Apteronotidae; genus Tenebrosternarchus; species Tenebrosternarchus preto. The sequence goes on along the minus strand of JAOYMR010000004.1, from coordinate 20,772,335 downwards.
AAAAATGTAATTTAAAAAATGCCTACCTCTTCACTCACCTAGTCAAAGAACTAACCAAACAAAATTACAAAAGGGAAACACTTGATTTATTACTTGGATTTTTGTTGTTTATCTGTGTTTATTCTTATTTATATGTAATATGAATACCTCAAAATCTTTACAGTATTTATTATTTGATGCATATTAGAATGGTGCTTGTACCTTTGGGGCAGTGAGTTAATTTGATGAGCAAATGGGGCTGGATTATGTAAGAGGGCTCTGCTACACCTGTTGTTCGTCAGCTATGTGACTGAAGATTCAAAGACATGCAAGCTGCTAAAAGGAGGTTAATCAGGCCACAGATCACACGGTCGCCTTGTAGGTCTGATTAATACATGTTCTTAGATTACATGACATGGACACTGAAAGTGGATTCTTTTTTTCACATAAATAGCAAAATTGATGATTGCAGAACAGTAACTATGCTATGAATTGAGTTCATAGATCAAAAATAATCTGGTATGTTTCGTTTGGCATAATCTATATATAGTACATAATATATATTTTTTAAATTTCAAGACCAGAAATGTCTACTGAGGTATTAAAGATTATTCCAGAGTGAGCTTCTATTTCTATAATAGAAAAAACAGACACACACACACACACACAAACCCCAAACAGCACTCCTCCCCCATTGTGGCAATAAGCACATCTTCAAGTCTTTTGCAGAGACTGTGCTGAGATGTTCTGAAGTAACCTTTTGGTATATTATAACAGGCTTTAAGAGACTTGAAGAGAGTCAGGTTCCTACTCAAGTGTAAGGGGAAATCACACTAACTACTTGCCACTGTAGCCTATAGAAGTTGTTTTTTTCAGATTTTTCTTCTGTTTTTTATTACTGCGTAGAAATGTCCTATAATTTCTGTTTGTATTTTAATAAAGAGACTGAAAAGTAATTATTTATGGTCATTATACCATTGGTAAATCAGTAAAATAATAAATCTAATGGTTTCCTGAGACTTTTGCACAGTACTGTATATTAAAGTTACAATAACTTTGTGACATTTTTTTTAAATTATTCTTTAAAATAAAATAAAATAAAATAAAATAAAATAAAATAAAATAAAAATTCCATGCTGTGAATTTGTTGACTTACAGTCATACTGGGTGTAGGTAAAGGTTCTGGAGATGTTCAGTGATCTTGATTCCTGTAGGTAAAGTTCTGGAGATATACAATGGTCTTGATCCCTGTGCCTGATTTCAGTGAAATCCGTCAGTCACAGGTGCATTGGAGATCAGCTGGTTGTAAATCGGTAGGTTGTCTTAGTGTTACTGTCACCTCTGTCTGTTTATTCACGCACAGATATTTGATCTATAGCTATTTACTGTGTGTTTACTCTGCCCGTGTCCCTCCTCTACATTCTGCTTCAACTTTTATACTGAGAGCCTCACTCTGAACTCTCTCATAAATGGCTTGTCATGCGCACACACGCTCACACGTGCACACACACTCACACACGCGCTTGCGTACACACACATGCACACACACACACACATACACACACTGTCATATTACTACATGACAGTATTACTTTCTTACTATGAATTAACTACTACTGCTAAACATCGATGTACTTAAAAACACATACACATGCATAGACACCTGCATATTCAAGTTTTAATCATGACAAAAATAAGAATACGCTCACATTTCTTATACGTAAATTGAACAAAATATATTAAGTTATAATTATACACGTATGGAAATAAAGTCTGTCGAGCTCCAAGTCACTACAAAGGGAATAAAGCATGAATGCTATGACATAATTGCCAAAATCACAGAAATACCACCAATAAATTTCAACTGCAGATACACAGGCTAGTTATATTAGATCAAATGGCAGTTAGAGGTATGTGTCAATGGAGCTCAACCAGAGGAAACCAGCAGGGCTGTGCAAGAGGCCTGATCACTTGTAGGGCACTGGCGTGGCTGGTTTTCTTGGCAACATAGGCAAAGTTTGCCTTGGCACTTATTGCGGCCAAACACGCGCTTCTGGTGCAGGCGCTATAGCTGCATTGTGTCCAACCAGTCATGGGTCATGTCCTGCATTCCAGTGACAAACCTTGTTGTAGTTGTTAAATATTTCTTTGTTGTATACATTCATTAAATTCATTTCGATTCTGGTCTACTTTTCATTTCATGCGCACATATACTGGACAGTTGCACGTAAGTATAATTGTGCTATAGCGCCTTCAAAAATAATGAAACTGTTTATTCAGCATTATATTGTTCTTTAGTGATGTGGTATGCTACTTTTGAAGTCAATCCATTATAGGAACCTCTGGAATACAGAGAAGAAGTCAAATTTGTACTTTTTGTTTTTGAGGACTTTGGGCGTCGTATTTTAGTTTTTGAAGAAAGATCCAGTATTCCACATTGTGCAAGACCTGTATGACAACATTCTACAATGCCCATACTACTTTTGTGATATAAATACTCATTTTGTACATTCTTTTAGACATATATAGCTAATTATATAATTATGGTGTTATGGTGTTACTCCAGTAGAGTAGAGCTGCAGAGCCCTGTTGTGTTCTGTTGTGTTCTGTTACTGCTGTGTTCTGTTCTTTGGTGTTCTGTTGCTGTTGTGTTGTGTTCTGTTGCTGTTGTGTTCTGTTGCTGTTGCTGTTGTGTTGTGTTCTGTTGCTGTTGTTGTTGTGTTGTGTTCTGTTCGGTTGTGTTCTGTTGTGTTGTGTTGTGTTCTGTTTCTGTTGTGTTCTGTTTCTGTTGCTGTTCTGTTGTGCTCTGTTGCTGCTGTGTTCTGTTGTGTTCTGTTGCTGCAGTGCTCTGTTTTTGTTGTGTTCTGTTTGTTCTCCAAGTCGGCAGAAGCCACAGAAGTTTCAAATTGACTCACCAGGTTCACAACTGCACTCGTTCATTCCCTTTGACCAGCTGACCTCCTCTTCACCCTCTCTTCACACCTTTTTTTGCTGTCTCACTAGTTTTATAAAAGCCCTTAGCAAACTTCTCACTCCATCTGTCAGTTAGCAGTCTCTCTCACTTTTCTCTCACAAGCCCTACATTTCACATGCTCTGATACATCCACTGGTCTCTTATACTGTTGTGCTTCCATGTGCATGGCTTGACAAACTGAACAGCTGTGGAAGTAACTGCTGTGTGAAAAAAAGCTTAATAGCTCAGTCCTGACACTCTGTACTCAGTACAACTCTGTCAGCTCCGATGTGCCAAGACCATCCACGTCCCCTGCCATCTTCTAAGCCAATAGCTTTTCTAAACACCACCAAACAGCCAAGAGGCATATCCATTACAGCTCAGCAGTAGTGGAATACCATGCTCCGTTTGTCCCAAGGCGATTACTTCTGCCACATTTAGCATCTACTGCTGATGTTCAGGGAACATTTCTGCCAAACAGTCTTTAGAAGGATCTCTATGGATTTGAAGGAATTTTATGCAACGTGTTAACCTATCTGTAAATATTTCACAGAAACTACACAGAACTTATATGATGATACAAAACAATTCTCTCGATGGATTGAACAAGGCTATTTTTTGGAGAATGTAGAAATCATGTGAGGATGTAGATGAAGGTACTGGTGTTGTAATTAATACAGATGCTACAGGTTTCACAGTTTCCCTGTAGCAGGTTGTAACCAATAGCATGATTACGATACCCAATTTGTTAAAGTAGATAAACAAGTTTTAATAGGGTTGGTTGCAATTAAGGACACTGGTGCCATCTACTGTCCTTGGGTGTTATAGCTATAATTATGGACTAAAATATAGTGATAGAAGATATTTCAAGATCTAAAACACTTCAATTCATATACTACTTGATAATTATCCACTGTATTAAATCAATTGTGTTTGAGTCATATATTATCCTGTAGTCATTTGAGAAGATCCTATCCACTATCTGACAACAATGTGGCAGTACTTCCTGTTTGTAATGGTCATAGATAGAATGATAACCCACTGTTTTGTGAGTGGGACTCCATTTGTAATAAGTATAAACATTCACTTTTATAACATAATTTTCTATTGCAAACATAGGCTTCTAAGTTTGTTACAATTCAAACATCTTTTTTTTAATCAAATTCAGGTGGTGGATTTTAAATCACAAAAATGCAAAACCTAGGTCTGTTCTGATTATAAGGGGTAATATTAACACTGTTTACAGTTTGCTATATGCCATTTAATTTGGTTCAGCCTGGTTTATTTCACAATGATGTAAGCGCTGCATTCCTGTTTTCCCATTCTTGAAGGAAAGCACCTTAGGTCAGACAGCCTCATCCAAGCACCCTAGGTCAGGCAGCCTCAATCAAGCACCCTAGGTCAGATAGCCTTAAGTAAGCACCCTAGGTCAGATAGTCTTAAGCAAGCACCCTAGTCCAAGCAGACTCTTTAACACCTAAGTATTTAAAACATACATGACATGAAATATTTTATTAGCACAACATGACATAGAAAAAAAGCATGCAGAACTACCATATATACTCAATACAGTATTTTGCTAGTGGGTTTAGTGGTCCTGTGTTCAAAAACTGACCAATGATGAGTAGTTGGAGGATGGTTTACTAATATTGTTCACGGCAACAGAGATGGATATTCTAATAAGATGGATAATGGGTATATAGCTAGAATTGGCTTCAACACATTGGCCTACAGCATCTTCAACACAGTGGCCTACAGCATCTTGCTCTATAGAGCATATTGGTACAGTAATCCTGTCACATGATTATTAGCTATCAACACAAATTTGGCAGTTCATCTGTATGATCCATGTCCTGCATGTGTTTCACTGCCCTGTACACTCTAAAGTTGATGACATTAAAATAAGAATCTGACATGACTGAACAAATTCAGGTTAAATTATGGCTATATTAAGGTCCAAATATACCCAATGACAGAATGATGGTTTCCCATGTGTTCTCTTTCCAAAAATAAAAATCTTTTCAATATGAACTCATTAAGGGCACAGGAAGAACAATACACATAAGAACCCAGCAGAAAGGTTATGGAAAAGGCACATTTTCATCTTGCTCACATGGTTCAGTAATGCAGCATCAAACAGTCTATTATAAATACCTTTGGCTCTATATTCCAAAGGATAACATGAAAGTCACTGGCAGTCCCATGTCTTCTCAAAGTTTCCTTGTGATTTTTGTGATTTTTCTTCATATAAACAGGAACTTTCATCAAAAGCCATTATACAGATGTTTTTTTATATATATTCCGCTGTGTGTATGCAAACTATAATCACGCAAAAAAAAAAAAAAAAAATCTTTAGAGATGTACCTCTAGTTACTGAAATGTAATGCCTTGCTAGAATTGAAAGAATTTTAATCTTGGGCTGGGTATTTGAGCTTGGTACTAAATTGGCTTCCCACTAAAATTGTCCTTGTGTGAATAACTGTGTGTCTGCTCAGCAGTAGATGGCGCTGTGTACTGGGTGTTCTCCTCTCTCCCCTTCCATGTCTGCTGAAGTCCCCCAGGGGGATGTGGATTCTGGTTGAGAGTACGTTGTGTGCGAATGGATGTTGCTTCACGATTATTTGAATGAATGAGTTACTTCACTCATTCATTCATACTAATGTTAATTTATCATTTCAAAAAAAGGATTCCTCAGCTTTCATCTTCACTGGCTGGTTTTAAAAGTCACAGATTTTTAAATATAGCCTGCATCAAAACAACATCTTATGGTTTTCAAAAAAACAAATGATAGCTCACTCATTCATAATGTATATAAAAATAATTCCTTTTGTAAACACAAATTCCTTCAATAAATACTCTTAAATATTAAATATATAAATTACAATAGAAAAAATATATATACAAGTATAAATAGGAGTCTTTCTTCACATGTGAAATGTGTCTGGATACAAAAGTATTTCTCCTTTGTTGCGCTGACATTCAGCATTGGGTTAGCAAACTGCAGCAGAATAGTTTGAAGGCAAGTGAGAATCATTCACCACATTTCAAACTTCCCACGCCCCCATCCACCTCCATCACAGGGGAGGGTGGGAGGAGGTCAGGCAGAGGGCTGACTAGCCATGGTGGCTAATGCTTGCGCTAACGTCTGCGCCTTCTCATGCGTCGGATGAGGACACGGAGAGCTCTGAGGTACCAGTCGCAAAAACGTTGCAGCCTGCTGTAAACCACTTCTGATGTCTTGAACACATCCCAGGTGGAGGTGGGAGAAGGCAGGGAGAGAGTGATATTCTGAGAAGCCAACTCCGGTACCTAAAGCACAGAGATAGTGGACTTGAAGAAGAAGTTGCATGCAGTTCACACTGCCACTCACAAATGGTTGGGTGCCCAAAAACCATTTCAATCATGGTCTTGAATAAACCACAATGGCTATGGGATTCATTAGTTTGGAACCAGGAAGACAAATATCTATACAAAACCCCACCAACATGGAACTGTACTACAATTTCTTACTTCTAATAAAAGAAAACACAAACATTACTAATAAAGAGTATTTACTATTACTTAAACTACTGAAGCATCCCTGTAATTCAAATTATTATTTAAACTGCTGTAATATAAAACAGGTCATTTATTTAGTGGAGGCAGAAATTTAGTGGAGTCAGTATGTAGGCTGATATATGTAGGTTGATGGATTAATAGTACCATTTTACATTATCCTGTGTTTCTTATCTCGTATGACATTTCACATGATAATTCATTTTGACAGGTTTCAGGGATGTAGCTCTTACCTGATTCTGAATCAGAATGCTGATCGATTGGATTATGTCAGTGATTTCCTTGGTTTCCAATGACAACACACCCGATTGGTTCTGCCAGTGCAGAATCCACTCAAAATGCAACTTGAAAGAAAGGAGGCCTGAAGAGAGCTGGGATAGGGTGCTATTTGCCTTTAAAGATGAACATGAGCAATAGGTTAAAAAATGAATTTGTGAAAAATTATTTAGACTGTGAGTAATAGCTAAGCAAATAAACAAATATAATAAAATGCCAAATTATTCCCATGAAATAGATAATAGCATCACAAATTTGCATTTTTAATACAAAGGTTACAAACACCTGTGTGTGTCTGTGTGTGTGTTTGTGTTTGTGTGTGTGCGTGTTCATGTGTGTCTATGTGTTTGGTATAGGAGAGGTTACATGCACTTCTGCTAGATCCTGTGTGTGTGTGTGTGTGTGTGTGTGTTCATGTGTGTGTGTGTGTGTATCTATGTGTTTGGTGTAGAAGAGGTTACCTGCACTTCTGCTAGATCCTGTGGCCTGAAGTTTAAAATAGGCAGGGAAGTAAGGTCATGCTCATACAACAGGTCAGTGTCCTGGCGGCTCTGAAAAATTACCCAGATGTGTGATGTTCAAGGGAGCTACATTACACAAACAGAACTATTTAGCTACAAAATACAGTAGTGTGTGGCCTAGGAAAGCCCCTATGATGTAAGAAATGCCCTGTGACCTATTAAATTTATGTAAACCTACTACTAGGATTCTCAGCCGATGCATCTGATCAGACAGTTTTTTCAAACCATCTTTGTGTAGTGTCCTGAGACTCGATTGAGACATTGATAAGACAGGAAGTTCCACCAACAGCAGCCAAAAGAACAAGAAGGAGGTGGCCTCTGAGAGCACTGTCAGAAAAAAGAAAAAGAAAAAAAGTTGTTGATTTTTTTCTTGGGAAAGTCCAAAGTTGTGTTCAACAGTTGAACAGCTGAGCTACTGGAGGCTGTGCTGACTCAGCACCTTTTGAACCAGTGTTTCATTCTGTCTTAGGTTTATCAGCAGTTACACTTCTTCAAGCATTGTTTAAGAATCTAAAACTGGTGCAGATATCATTGTGCTACCACTGGCCACTTTTATCTTGACAGCAAATCAAGTCTGATCGCAGTGGGATACAAATATAAATCAGTTTGTTGATGTTTTAAGCTTATTTGGAGTTTCTGTAGCTTTAGAAATACCTAGAAATGTTATGGAAATGTAAAATAAAGGGGAAAGTTTTGGAGGCTTTGAAGATTTTGTTGTTTTTGAGGAAACTAGATTAGAGATGACCTCATTATAACATGTGAAGATAGGAAGTGAGTCAGCGCTTTTTCAGATCTTACACTCATTTCATCTGACATTATTCTTAAATTTACTGTAACCATCTCAACTCTCATTAAAGCTCATTTTCTCTTTCTGACTTGGTGACTTTGTTGCCATGACTTTATTCTGCCTCCCTCCAGGAAGTACAGTTCAGATTCACTGTTGCAGAATCTGACTAAAGTTCACACAAAATTTAAATCTTTAAGAAAGATTTCTAGTTCCAAATTGGAGAACCATGAGTTTCAGAGTCTAATGTATTTACTTAATCATAAGTAAACATAAACTGCCCTGGCATCAAATATGACTGAGCATGAATGGCTAATTACCACCATTTAACCTATTTACATATTTCTTAACGAAAATAACTTTCTGTCAAAAACCACCATTTTGAGCATGGAAGCATAATAATGGAGAACACTTCAGACTTTGATCATTACTTTCATCAAGCGGTTGTTTCTCTTTTACTAAAAACATTCCACCCATGATCCAAAATATACTTTCAATGTTTGCCCATGTCAGTTCTGAAACAGGCATGCAGATGACAGGAGTATAGAGCTCAATAAATATAGTGGAACACACACACAAAGCTTTTTTTGATCACATGCAGATAAGTGTTACTATTCCACGTTTATATCTTCTGCAGGTGTAACAGGTACCTTTGGAAACATAATCTGATGTAAGCAACGTTTAGCATTTGACATTACCAACAGCAAAGTCTTTAGTTAATTAATGTTTAGTCTTACTATTTACTGTAAAAGTGCACTGTAGTTTATTTCAAGAATCATTTTAGATAATATTTGCCTTTCACTCTCTAAATCATGAAATCTGATGTTGACAGTGAAGGGTGATCACCAGAATGCAGTCAGGGTGAAGGATGCTATGGGGATCACCAGAATGCAGTCAGGATTGTGTTAAAAGTTCCCCAGATACCTATTAATGCTAATTACATAAACTACTTTACTGTGTGTTGTATCTTTGCATAAGTCCAAGTGGTACCAAGGATTAGATTCTGTGATAAAGTAATTTTGTGATAAAGTAATAAAACACTGGCAGATTGGCATAATGGGAAGAACTACCCAGAGCTGATTGTCTTGATAAATCCTAGTCTGTGTTACTTCCTGCAATCTTTCACGCAAACAGCCTAATTCACTGGAAGTGATAGCACTTCAGCATTTCTGAGAAGCCCTTATGTGCAAGGTTTTTAAGTGAAGGAGAATTCTCATCACAGAAGTTGTGTATAGATGTTATGCAGAGCCTATTTACATAATCTTCATTTGACCATAAGATTAGGAATTGTTGAAAACAGACAGTTCTATCACCACTGTAAAAATTTTGGACATGATTACTATACAGCAAAGCACTCAGACATGAGATTTTGCCTCGAAAGCTACTGCTAATTCCTAATATCAGCACATTGTTCACAAGACCTGCTTCCTTGACAGCATAGTCACAGAGGTCCAATAAGAGAATCCACTCCTGAGATGGTGACATAGTGCTGAGCAAAGTAAATGTCCAGATAATGCAGCAGTTCTTTCCAAGGAAAAGCCTAGTCAAATACTGAGTCATTCCCATGGAGACGACAAAGCCAGTTAAAAATACACAAGACGTACATACATTTGTACAGTTATTTTATCAGGCCCCATGTCTTGGCATTGAAATGTCAAAGGACAAGAACATGGACAAATGTATTATAAAAGTTCCTAAGTCTTTGGATTACTATATTATGCCTTGGTCTAACAATATTTAGATTATAAATAAACTTTTTAAAAATTAGAGGACTTTACACTAAACAAGTATTCGGAGTAACCATTTTTTGGTTTTTAAGAATTCATGAAATACAAATAAATCAGTAATCTCTACTTTATATTCACTTCACACACTTAGATTAGTACACATTCTCATGTTAGAATTATAACAGAGAGGTTGCAAAACACTTACATTTCATCGCTCTCCCAAACATTCAAGTAGTAAATAGTGTGAGAAGCAATGTTATCACTCAACTAATGTTTAGACTGCTGTAAGAGTTCCCATTTATAGTTTGTCTATGACACAATCTCTCTCTCTCTCTCTGAGTCATTCATTCATTCATTTGTTCATTCAAAAAAAAAAACCACACGCCCACCCCTCAAACTCACCAGAAACAAAAGTATTATCTACTTCTACAGAACTCATCACTTTTATTTTTTCACACTTGGTTCATAAAGCATCAACTGGCCTTTTCTTCCTATCTCTCTTTTTTTTTTATTCCTGTTATTTTTCTGTTTAGTGCCAGGAGACTCTCAGCTCTGATGTGTGTGCACTCTGATGTGTGTCCATTTTGAATAAGCAGGAAAAGGTCAGTTCAGTTTGAAAGCAGGCTGATCATCCAGAACATGAATAAAGACACGTTCTACTTTTATCATGTGATGTGTGATTTTACTAATGCTCCTGAAGTATTATAAATAAATATTAATCTTCCAATCAGACGTGGCCTTTCACTATACTACAAAGTATAGTTTAGCTCCTATACATTATTTATTTCTTAAGAAACCTTAATCCAGTATTTATAATGCTGACACACCCTTGACAAAGGAAATCCCTTTTTGTGCTAGCACAGCTTCAGGCTAATGTACATGCTCATCCTCATACACACACACACACATGCACACACACACACACACACACACACACACACACACAGATAGCATAAAGTTTATGTACAATGATGCAAAGGCACTTATGAATATAAATTCTGTCCTGTATTACACACACACACACACACACACACACACTCCACTCTCCCCCTGGCTCCACTCTGTGCTCTGCACCCACGCATAACCCACTCAATACCCTCTGACACATCACCCTGATATTTCTGCTCAGACACCCCACACACACACTCACCCCCTCTCATCCCCCTATTGCATTTTTCTCACTGAAAGGAAAAGAAGGAAAAAAAAGTGATAAGAATAACAAGCCGAGTCGCCCTGCGTGTAAGAGTCACGAGCCATATGCCCTCTGTCCAGGAAGTGACTGGCTTACTTGGAAAACACAACGCACTTTAACATGCAGTCTGTCGCCAAAGGCCTTTTGCCTCGTGCGTTTCTCATTCCATGAGTTAATCTGGTCGCGACAGGTTGTGAGCGTGGTGCCAATATGGAAGAAAGGAGCTGTTGCTCCTTGCCTGCATGCCCCCTGCTAGAACATGCCCAGCCCTATCCTTAGAGAACTGTGCAGTACACGTGTAGACCATGTACAGTTAAACCAAAATCCATGCACTCTCACTTGAGTTACTTGAAATGAACTGCTAAAAAAAGAACAAGTCAATTTGAATAGATTCGGAATGGCATTGTTGAATAGCAAGGAAATGTGCATATAGTCACACTGTTTGACCTCCTATTACTAAACTCATCAAAACTAACTACAGAGAGATGCTGGAAGGCGTTCAAACTGTAAGCATTGGCTGCACAGACAAGCAAGTGGCATCCTACTCTCTATAAATAAACTAGGCATAGTTGAGAATCCAAGTCTAAAACAGAGCATTCAGAATGATCAGCCCACCATCATTTGGTATGGACTGCATATCACAGACTGCAGGGTTCTAGCAGAATTTAGACACCTGGAACCTGTCTAAGAAACTAAAACAAAAAAAGATTGTGATTTGTATAAAGTAGTTAAGTTATCCAGCAGTGTACAACACTGCTTTCCCTTTTCACCTATGATACCCACATATATGTTCCCTCATGTTTTGAAAAAAAAAGAAAAAAGAAAGAAAATCACTTAGGGATCTTATGCATCTGACAATATGCTATTCCTCCTGTACCTTATTGTTTCAGAAATAACAAAATTATTGAAAACACACTGTTCTCCAGTATAGCAGTTATTATAATTCAGCACAAAAGCAGACTCCAGTTACTCCAGCATTTACAACAGGCCTCACAGACTCAGCAAGCAGAACATGCCTGCACCTCCAAAATAGTCCATACTGTATCGAAAATGGACAACGTGTTTTATTTAAGAAAAGCTTAGGTTGATCTCAGTGGGACCATGCAGTTTGCAGGGTTATATCTTAAGATTAACTGTAAATATAATTAGTCATTAATCGCTACTGGAAATATGTCACGCTATGGCACAGTCGTATTTCAAAATATCTGTCTGAATAACAGGAAGAAGTTCTTCCTCAAATGTTTGGAGATAGGAAAACAGAAGATTGAACTAAACTATTTCATCTTATTGGCCAAAACTGCACACAAAAGCTCAGTAACATAAATACAGAATTCCTATAATTCTTAAGATACAGGAAAAATGTTGGGAAAGGTCAATAATAATGCATCAAGACTATTCTTTAGATTGCACTAAACCTGTTCAGATTAGCATCTGGCCAGGTAAGCCTAGTCTATGACCAAGGGAAAATTTATTTTATGTCCAATCAGTCCACAAATCCCTCGTGAACTATCCAGCTGCTTTGCCAAGTAAGACATCTTTTCTTTTATACAGCCTGCTGTGCACATGAATATGATAACTGGAAGTTCTCAAGTCTTTCTTATTGTTAACTATTGTTAGCTTGTGGGTTATTGTATACTAGCCAAGCTTGCCCAGACACTGCACACTTAGTCACACTGGTGCACTGCAACTGTACGTCTCACCCACTGGATGAAAACTCACACAAGTTCACACACATTTTTGGGGAATGACCCAAACGTCTGCTGCGCTCATCAATGAGACAGCGTCTTTGAGGCCCACACTGACGCCAGCATGAGACTTCACCGGCCTGCTTCTGTGACGCAACAGTTGGGACAACTATATCATTGTCTCGTGACACTTCCACCTCGGATTACCAGATTCCATAGCCTCGAGTCACTGGAATATTAACCTGACATGCCACTGCTTGTTGTGTGTGCATGTACGTACTTACCAGGGATTTTTCTCTTCCACTCCCTCTCTCTCTTACACAAACATATATCATTTCAAAAACAGACTGTGTATGTGTTCCTATCTGTGCCGATCTGCCTACACTTAATTTTAACAAATAGTACATTGCTGCATAACCACACAAAGCCCAGCAAATGCTACTGCAGTAAATTGGCCAAAAAATTCTGAAAGACCCCTTTATCTTTAAACTTGACATTGTTCCTTTTTCATGCACAGAACTTTCTAAACACACAAACAGTGAAAGAAAGACAGAAGGAGGAAGGTGACTTCCATTTCTGTCATCTAATCACCTTAAATAGCCTTCTTAAATACGCATGGTATGCATGGAATCTTTGGAGGAGGGGTGGGGGGGGCAGGAAAACGTGGAAAAGCCTGTGGGTGATAAATGATTCAGCATGTTGTTTTATTGCCATTTTCTTTTTTCTTGGAATCCTTCTACCAGTTTGGCTAAGGATTAAATCATCATGTTGGGTTGGATGATGGTCTGGCAAAAAAAAAAAAGTTTACATCCTTTGCTGCTCAAGGAAAAATGATTTGCTGTAGTTCAGGAAACATGTATGAAACCTATCAGAGTACTGGACAGAATTTCAGTTACAAGGAACTGTGACAAAAATTACCCAGAAAGACAAGAATGTTTAAATAAGTGGAATCTTATTACATGTTCAAGTGACCCAGTATTAAATCAATGTAAATACTTAATAAAATTATATGGGAATAAGTCGAGAACTGATGTTTAACTACTTATTATGTAGATTGCTACGAAATAGTAATCACAATCCCATGAAAAACTTTATAATGTTCCTGCTATGTTATTTGAAATAATACAGTTAAAGTCTGCCTGTCATAATCAAATTATCCACCCCTCTCATGACTGTAGGAATGTAGATTTACAAACTATTAACAGTAGATCTGTTCTGTTTATTCATTCTTTCAGACAATTTTTATAACCAGGTTGTTAAGACAATTAACTTCCCACAGAGGTGTCAACAGAGTCATTCACTACAGAAATCTTGCTTCATATTTTAAAGATGGTTATTCCATGTAAACGATATCATGGTTAAGCATACTGTTCTGTTATTTCATCATGTTAAGATTGTTTCCTCATTTCCTCATTTTATTTCCTTATTTTGACATCAGAACACTCACTGGGAATATCCACTTACTCCTTACAAGGTGCAAAATTCTTATGGTAGCTATGTTCCCACAAAGACGTGTCTCTAGGTTGGATCTTATTACTTGAGCTCATAAAGGTGACAATGATTCTCTCCTAATCTTCAAGGGCTCAATCTGGACGTCAGTCATGTAAGACAACATTGTGACAGCTCCACCAAACATACTCACTAGCAAGAAATATGCAAGTGGGTCCACATCTGACAGCTTCTGAATGGGGAGGGTCAGACAGCATTTGCCTTCTTCACATTTGTCAACTAACGAATGTAACCACTGGTTTCGAATATTTTCCAATTGCTTTTTTAATTCCCATATCCATGCTATATTTAACCTTTTTATGAAGTACTTTGTCTTGAGTCCAGAATGCTACCTCCTTTTCCATTTGAAGCTGTCTGAGTCAAGACATGTAATTAATAATAATAATAATAATAATAATAATAATAATAATAATAATAATACATTTTATTTCATGGCACCTTTCAAAAACCCAAGGTCACCTTACAAAAAAACAGGTAAAAGCAACAATAATAAAGGTGAATCAGCAATCATTAGAA
>JAOYMR010000004.1:20726528-20745903 GCA_025802075.1 Tenebrosternarchus preto | reverse complement strand
AAGGGAACCCATCCTCCATTGGGCGGCCCGGCTGGTAGCAGTTCCATTTCTAAATACATGTAGAACTATAGTGTATGACCAGTTCCTATGGTAGTGGCAGTAGCAGTGGTATTGACGCGTCCGTGGGTAGATTGTTCCAAAGTTATGTTCTCTGATGAAAGTAAATTTTGCATTTCCTTTGGAAATCAAGGTCCCACAGCGTGGAGAAAGAGAGAAGAGGCATAAAATAAATGTAGCTTGAGGTCCAGTGTAAAGTGTCTACAGTCAGTGATGGTTTGGTGTACCATGTCATCTGCTGGTGTTGGTATATTGTGTTTTCTGAAGTCCAAGGTCAACGCAGCCTTCAAACCAGGAAGTTTTAAAGCACTTCAAGCTTCCTGCTGCTGACCAACATTATGGAGATGCAGATTTCATTTTCCAACAGGACTTGGCACCTGCATCCAACAATTCAGAATTGCTGAAGGCCACTATCAGAGAAATCTGGGCTCTCATAACACCTGAGTAGTGCCACAGACTGATTGACTCCATGCCTTGCCTGATTTTGTCTTGCCTGCTTCCTCCTGTCGGCCTTACCGCAGGCCCACATTACCACAATGAGGAAGGCAGATGTTGAGATCAGGTTGTACAAAGGCAATAAAATATTGTGGAACATGTACAGCCTGACCTGTATGTGGAGAGGTTCCATGGAACTACTCAATTTAGAAAAGCATCCTATAACTGTAGAGGAACTGTGGGTACCATAGAATGCTGTTATCAAAAAGAGAGCATCTGTTGTTCAGTATCAGTACTCAGAATTTCTGAAAATAAAGGAAAAAGAGAGAGAGTTAGATGTTCCAAGAAGATAACATCATATCATGTGGTCTGATTATTGAGTTTCTTTGATAATTTTAGTTAAAACATGCCGAGCACTTCTGTGTGCTCCTGTTTTATTAACAGTACAGCATTGTTTTAGCAGGATCTTCAAATATTTACATTTTGTTATAAAAAACATAAATAGACTAATGGCTCCACAACACATTCTTTATTTAGGTAAAAAAATAAGACAATTATAACAATTTTAGCTACATAATTTTAAATTAGTAAATAAATCATTCTAATAACTTAGCTGAGGGCTCATAAGAACATCATCAGCAACAAACACTGTTGTGAAATACAAATACACTTTATGGCCAAAAGTGTGTAAACATATTACCATCACACATATATATTACCATTAATATGGCATTGCTGTCCTTGTGTGGGTAGAAGGCTTTCTAAGAAGGAGATTTTGGGGTGTATCTGTGGAAATTTGTGCCCGATCAGTCAAAAGAGCATTTGTGAGGTCAG
The DNA here is from genome assembly GCA_025802075.1 of Tenebrosternarchus preto. Classification (NCBI taxonomy): domain Eukaryota; kingdom Metazoa; phylum Chordata; class Actinopteri; order Gymnotiformes; family Apteronotidae; genus Tenebrosternarchus; species Tenebrosternarchus preto. Next base: position 20,744,577 of record JAOYMR010000004.1, on the reverse strand, counting down.
GCACTGATGTTGGACAAGAAGACCTGGTCCAGTACATCGCAAAAGTATTGAATGGAGTTGAGATCAAAGGTCAGTGTTCTGTGCTTGACTTTGTGCATAGTGATCTTAGGCTTGTGTGCAGCTGCCACAAAATAAATGAAGAAGCAGTCTGGAAGTCGAGTGAATGCTGCAGCAGAGGCTAAACTTTTCACTCTTAACACTCGGAAGGACTCAGAAGTTTCTGTTCTGTGAGTTTGCGTGATCTACAGCATTGTCTCTGAGCTGTTGCTCCTAGATTTGTGCCTTGATCAGTCAGAATCCCTTTCGGGAGACGATATGAAAGGGTGCCTCTGTAGCACTGCTGTGGAATTCTGTGGAAGGGCTAAAGGCATCATGATGCATAATCTAGCAAGTTTAAAAGTAGGAACAAAACCCCTACAATACAAATTATTTCAAAGGAATCCTAGATTAAAACAAAGGGACATAATGGTACTTCAAGTATGGATCGCCTTGACCCTCCATTGTCCAGAACACATGGGAAACATGCTTCCAGACTTTTCTCTGTCCTCGCACCAAGGTGGTGGAATGAATTTCCCTTGTGTGTCCGAACAGCGGAGTCACTTGCTGTCTTCAAACGCAAACTGAAGACCCACCTCTTTTGCAAGCACTTGACATAGAACATATCCTTCAGTTTTTTAGCTACTGTTGTCTTCTTTCCTCAGTTGTATTGTAACTTGGTTGTATATTCAGGCTGCAAGTTAGCTGTATATTAGTTATAGGAAATGCTTGGGTACCATAAGACTATCTTCTGGTAGTATTCCAGCTTGGAGTGCATGAATTTGGGTCTATCTGAGCTACACTAGATATTCCAAGTATCCCCTTAGTAAATCGCTCTGGATAAGAGCATCTGCCAAATGCCAGAAATGTAAATGTACTTCTGGGATGGCTGGGAGATTAACCAGCTGACTATCTTAGCTCATTTGACTATTTAAATGTTTTAGCTTCACTAAAATGCTCTGCCATAGGATTGTTGGGAGCCAAATAGAAAAGCGCTCCCCCGTGGCTTTTTGGTAGCAACTGGATGACTGTCTTATCTGTTCCCAAGTGTCCCATGACTTGATGCAATCCAACATCAATAATTGAGAGGTGCGGTTATGAAGGCTTGGTATATCACCCCGCCCCCACCCCACCCCCAGATACTCACATGCTTGATCAACGGAGAGATGTGGCCCCATGAGGACCTGGACCAGTGTCCCTGTGTCCAGGAGGGGGCCTAATGTTTGAATTGCTGTGGTTCACCACATCGACAACACACTTACCTAGGCAGGATGCGCAGCACAGGGTTTTTTTTATTGAACATGGCTTCCAACGAAGAGAAAGTCACACACACTAACGTTCTCACCAGATGGCCGGGCAGACAGTCAGACAGTCAAAGACAAGATGTGGTGACATGCACACGCTTAAATACACACACCCTTGACAAGACAGGTGAAACAAGTAATGATAATGCACACTGAAAACGAAACAGACAAATATCACGCCCCACAACTAGCGCAGCACACGAAACACACCTCCACGCAGACATGGGACAAGGGAAGAGGCAGGGGTGGCCACCGTGACAGCAAGCCACTTGCCCAGTCTTAAATGGATTGAGAATAAACTGCCAAAGTGGATGGCACATTGTGACTGACGAGTGCCTCAAAAGAACTAAATCACCTTTAGCAGATTTGGCTCACGAAATAAGTCCTAGTTAAAATCCTTCCAAATCTTTATTAAATCCCTCATTAAATTCATAACTAATAGCAGTCCACATAATGTATGCATCAGTCATAAATGTCACTGTTCAAAGTACAGACAGAGGTCATCCTTTAAGAGGTCTGTAGCGTAAAACACTGGTCAAACCCAAACAATGGCCACTCTCTCGTTATACTCAACATGCACGATGTTTCTGGGACCACTTCTAGGACCACGACTATGACACACACTTAAACAACACACCAGCTTGTGCATTACTTATACTGGTTTGTGTCTACTGTTGTAGGAAGATAAGCCCTCAACAGAGAGATCATATTAGGTCAGCTGTGACGATGGAAACCTGCTGCAAAAACAGGGACAAAGTCAGCATTATAGAAGAGTGAGACTGGCTACACAGTAATTACATTATCCTTTCATTTCAGATAATTATAAACGTGTACATATTAACAATACAGAAAATAGAACATGCAATATATTGTACATGTTTGGTATAGGATACATCTAGGATTATACTTGAGACATTAGCAACTTTTGAGGTGGAACATACAGCTGCATGCTAGTTTGTTTTTCTTTGGGCAAATTTGGTAGATACAACAGACCTCACAAAGAAAATTTCCACATGGTAAAGACTGTTTGTAGGACTGCACTATGACAGGTGCAGCAAACCCTAATATGTTCACTATATTGTTCAAATTACCAACACTTCTCTATATACAAGAGCACATTGAGAATTGTAAATTTGCATATTTACATTTGCATATGAGTTGTTTTTGCTTTTTTCTGATAGGTTCAACACAAAGAAGCAGTTTGATACAAGGAAAGTAAAATACAATAAATACCACCACTACACCTACATATCAATGATATGACAATAGCTATTTATGTGACTTGTAGAAAGTACAATATTGAAATGTATATATTTTTTCCTATACACAGAGAAAGTGAATATGAAAACCTCATAAACCTCAAAACTCTATGAAACTTACAAAAAGGACTTTTTCATATGGAAAAATATGTCCCTGTTTCAATAGGTTATTCCAAATATTTAATCTACTCTGTAAAGAAACATAGCAGCACAATGCCAAGTCTGTTCTATGATTTCAAAAGCCATCTTAGACAAGAATACCCAGAATGTTTTAAGAGCCTGGAAGATGACTCTGATTATTGCTGGAAGGATGGCTGAGAGTTTGTGTGGAAAGGTGTGTCTATTAGTAAATGTGTGGAAAGGTGTGTCTATTAGTAAATGTCATCATTACTTGACCAGCTAGGTAGCATATTCTTAGATGTTTTTATAAAATAATGGACTTTGTACCCAGCGGTGCTCCACTTCACTCATTCACTCATGAGAAATCAGTTATATTTCTCCATGTGAATAAGAAAACTTTACGCAAATGTAATAAGCACATTTTTACATTTACAAGAACATTTTTAGCTGGAAAAGTAGTCTATTTTAGAGGACATTTACACACAGCTCTATATGATTCAGGATGGAACCAGAGAAGTTACAAACCAGCTTGAAGTAAGAGATTCTGCAGTAAAGAATATTTTTATATTTTTATTTAAAAAAACAACACCACACACATCAAAATGGTTTTGACAAAAGAAGCAGCAGGAACTGAAAAAGCCTTTGTGCTGACATTTGTCCTTGTCTGAGAAGAAGAATCAAGACATTTACCTCATTCTTCATTTTTCTTGCTGTAATATGAACCCTGATCTAGAGTTATTCTCTAGTGTTATTCTCTAAAGTTATTGTCCAGAACATGCAAATTGAAAACATAAAACTCATAAATTCGGGATGATCTGGACAAGTATTGTCTGTGTCTGAAATTGCAAAACAGCCAAAAAAGTCCATTAAACCTAATTCAGGCAAATTATTTCCCTTTTGCTTGTCTCATGGTTCATCTCACCCATCTGCAAAAAGATTCCCAGAGTGAGTGCTTACCATGTGACTGCAATTACCACATGACTGAAACTAGAGAACTTCAGGATTTAAAAAAAGGAAGAAATGTAGTGATCAGGTCAAAATCAATAAAGTATTACCCATGCAGTCTTCACACTGTATGTCACATTTCAGTTTTATGATGGATTTCAGCAGCTATTCATGAAACACTTTCCTTTCAGTCAAACACAGTGGGACTGGAATGACTGCGGTCTGTCTTTCTACAATGTCACAAATGACATTTTTTTGTGAACATACCACTATGGACTTCTTTTTTACAAACTTATTAAGGGTCCAGGGCCAGTTTGAAACTTTTTATAATAATCTTTTAGAAACAGTAAAAAAAGCTCTACTTGCTAATATACAATACAATGGTGTGATGACCAGATGTAGTCACTGCCCCCTGCCTTTGCTACCATTGGAAATATATTGATTTTGTTGAACTGATTAGATTCAGAGTGCAGTGCAATGCAGTGTTTACATGCTTATGCACATCTTTTAAGCACTCTGAAATATCATTACTAGTACATTGTATTTTTTGTTAATATAACTTTTTTACTATGATAGTCACCATGTGACTTCAATTATGCCCTTAGAAATTGACTTGAAAAATATGAACCTGACATAATAAATAAATAAACATTATTCATTAATCTGTTTCACTTTTTTGAAGTAGGTGTCCTAGGGCAGAGAAAACTGGAAACTGCAGAGAAGGGACTGGATTCAAAATCCTCTGGATTACCAGATATTTGTGAATTCTCATTTTCAAAAGATGAGTCTTTTACTATAGCATTAACAGGAAGATGATGAGTCTTTAACTATAGCATTAATAGAAAGCAGAATAATAGAACAAGGAAAAGACATGAAATTATCTGGTTTGTGCCTGAAAATGTCAGTTTTTTTTTTTAACTGGGATCCTTCAAAGAGCTAGTCAACTTCAATTTTAAGTTTCTCTTCTTGACACATGTGATTCATAAATATAAAAGAAAAGCATGTTTGAGTTTCATGCAAGTAGGATGGAGAGATTAGTATTTGCAATATTGATCAATTATTTAAATATTGCTTGTATCAATGCTTATGGACCAGCAGTGCATAACGATCTAAACTCCATCTCGTGAGAACTTCACTTTTAATATTGTGGAGGAGAACGTTAGTATTTTCCCTGCTTTAATACACCCGAATTCACACACTCAACTATGTCCGGGAGCTCTCTCTACTATATGTATATTATGTATATATTGTACATAATATACAGTACATAATAAAACACGTACATATAAAAATATGACAATATAAAGAGGTAGTGCAGATGCCAATAAACAGCAAAACTATATATGAAGCTATGATTCTTTTTTTATATTTACATTTTGTTCCAACCTTAAAACATAAACCATACGGAATTCCTAAAATCTTGATCCAAGCGCCTGCGTGGTTCTTTTATGTGTGTATTCGGATTCAACGCAATTTCAGGCTTGCTTTAAACGGCGTAAACATCGTTACCTTTAAACATTGTGTTCATCTGAACACCCCTAGGCCACTTGTATGGTCTAATTTCCCTGTTAAGATTTTCCATATGACTTACATGCATTCACTTGCTGGTTTTAAGACGAGTGCAATTAATTTGCTTCACGCAGGCATTTCTACGGTATTTAACCACGACAAACGAACAGAAAAATACGTGTACGATTGTAGCATACCTAGGTTATGCCAACAAACGATTTACAATAATAATAGTAAAACAAATGTAATCAGTATGTAAAAAAAATACTTTATGGCATAAAATAATTGCACATTTTGTCACAGTTCACTAACCAACTTTTCGATTAAAAAAATCATATACAAGCCTGCGCTACTTCGTTCACTCTAGATATACATGTACACTAAAGTAACACTCGTCCGTGTCATGTGGTTTGACTGAAAACCCGGATTGGATCTTTGTGATCACCTGAGGTAAACACTAGCTCGTCACTATTTGGAATTGATGTATCCTGGTAGAGGTTTGCTCTAACATTATTTTCCAGCTCGCAAGATTACAATTTGGCAGTCTTCTTCCGTTTAACTGTAGTAAGATTTAGGAAAAACTGATAATCATTATAATTACTTTTCCGATTCCTATCTCTGCCAGATACACATGTAAGCAAAACATACAGTGAAAATAGTCTTGCAACTTACATATTTGTCCAATGACATTTAATGTAACTTGCTGTGATCTGTAACAATTCAGAATAGATATCAAAAGCGGATACAATATTCCACTCCATATCTTATTACAGTCATTGACTGAATAGGTTACTGCTTCGGGTGCGGATGGATACGTCAACAATATATGCCACGAAGATGAATAAGGAGATAGAAAAATTACAAAGTAACAAGTGGCGTAATGTCACAAACCCGTCGACAAACACAAAATATTTTTTCAATTAGTATCATTACTACAAAAAATGTTTCAATGCTGAACACGTCGCAAAGAGTTTAGGGGCTCTCTGAGTAGAAGTCGTACACGGGAGGGGTAATTCGGCAATACACGCAACAAAGAACCACGGACGAGCACAACCTCCGTCTCTTCAGCGGTCTCCATTTTAACTTCTTGCCCAGCCTGTACCTCACGTGTCCTGGACTGTCTTTCTCACATGACCCGTGTGTTTGTCCCCGTGATCAGCACTTCCATCTCCGTATTTCAGTGTCGCTGAATATCACATTTTAAATCGTTACCTTCATGGATATGCTTGAACAGAGCTTGGACACTCCGACGAGGTGAGAATGCGTCATTTGCTCATCGCCCTAGTTAATGGCTACCAGGCCCAGGCACCATCTTATAGCGGGGCAGTTACTATCATTTAACATCCAAGTTTATTTTCTAACTCTTATTAAGTTTGTTGCACTTCTTATTTAAGTGCAGTCGACGGTGGGCGTTTTTAGTTATTAGCGTAGCAGCTAGTCAATACAGCTAATACTGCAGTTTGCGATTAAAGTCAACGTATTTATCTTGATTTTAGCTAACTAGCTAGCCAGCTAATTTTGTCCCCTGCCCTGTCCTCGCTTGGATCAGAAAAACTCTTTGCTGCTAGCTAGCTAGCGAGGTATTCTGGAGAGTAATGTTTCATTTTGCAGTGTAGCTCCGTTTGCAACACATTTGCACCAGTTACAAACACATTTTGTAACTCTATAAAGACAAGTGGACGCGCTTTATAGATTTGCATACCATAAAGCCTAATTAATCACAGTTTAAGTGAGCTCCGTTGGTAGCTACATCCTGGTGCTAGCTGCCTAAGGTTTTGTTTAATGTGTTTCAGTCCTTCATTGCTTGGTGAAGCTGTTTGGTTACATTTAGAAAGTGGCGTGAAGCTGCTGGGGCAGTACAATGTGCTCCTTCAGTTATAGACAGGTGCTAGCTAGTTTAATTTTTTTATTTCATTCCTTATTTATTGGACAGCGCGGGTCTGGTGTGTGTTTTTGGAGGGGGGAGGGAGGCACTTCTAAAACCGATGCTGAAAACGAAATTATTAATTATATTACTAATATATAAATGCTACCTACATAAGGAAATAGTGGAATACGACTTTTTACAAGAGAAAGTTGCACATAACTCTTGAAGGTAAGTAGTTAAGAAGGTGATGTATCTTGCAATATTTGTAGAATTTTAGAGAGAGTAATTTACATTTTCCTTTGAAAGACGCGATAGACCTCTTAACCTCATAAAGTTACTGAAGAAAGTGTGACGATCGGACAATGCTTGCGATTTGTAGAAACGATTTGTGTGTATATTACTTCATTTTGACATTTACAACATGAGCAATAGTGAAACACTTGGAATTGACAATATATTGAGTTTCTGACACTTCCTGACAGTTGTGACAGTTATGCAGTTCACCAGTTGAAGTCCTATTGTCTGGCATCCTATTTTGTCAAAAGAACTGTGCTAAACGGAGATCTAGAATGAGCCTCTATTCAAATATAAAAACTGCCCTTGAACTATAATCCTAAACATCTGTGATAGTATTAGGTATGCAAAGTTGCTTCTATCTAATTTTAGATGTTAGACTGCATGTTATCATATTGCACAGCTCTGATGCCTCTGATTTTTTTTTCTGACAGTTCTTTAATCTTTCTCTTGCATATTCTGGTCCAGTCACGAGAAACAGGAAACTGAGGAAGTTGTTCAGTTGCAGGAAGGTAAGTTTTATTTTGTCCTGTTGCAGAAATGACATTGGGGGTATATCGTGTGTGTGTGTGTGTGTGTGAGAGAGAGAGAGAGAGAGAGATGGAGATGGAGTGTCTGTGTCTGTGTCATTGCTCAAATGTTGTGTATGCAAAATCTGTTTTGCTGTATACAGAGCACACACACCTTGCCACACTTGCAGTAGTCAGACTAATGTAGTGTTTTTTCAAATGAGTGCTGCAGTTTTTTTTTACTCAGTGTAATTAAAACTGACCCCCATCTGGCCTATTGGAATTGTCTTCATGTTTTTTTTTTTTTTTTCCTTCACCTCTATTCACACATGAATGCTGAAGAAACTGGTCTCATGCACTCTTTTAACTATAGAACTCTATATCTGTCTGAATGTGTGTTCATTCCTCAGGAGAGGGAGTGGGGGCGGAGGAGCCAACAGCAGTTACCATAGCGAGTGCCCAGCAAGCTGCAGTATTCGCTGACCACAATGTCCAGTACCAATTCCGCACAGAAAACAGCGGTGGGCAGGTCAGCGATGCGTTTGGCTCTTTGGTGGGAAGGGGGCAGGTTTTGCAGGGTCATGAAGGGTCCAACCCAAAATATGGCCTCTGAAGCCCTTTGATGTCTCTCTGGGGACATCATCAACTTCCTTGAAAGCTCCTATTTGGATATTCTTGAAACCAAACCTGTTTAAAGCTGCATCTGATTTGCTTGGCCTTGGCTTCAGATTTTGTTTCCCACAGTGTGCCTGTTTTATTGGTGTATAGATGGAATAATTTCACTGATCACTTTACATCTAAGATAACAGTTTAAAAAAAACCAAAACAACAACAACAAAAAAAACCCAACCCTTACTTGCTCTTCTATTGTTTCATGTTTGGTAATACTCAAAGATCTCATCCTTTTTTTAAACGAAGGACTGATTGAAGAAGTGACAGAAATATGCAGGGTTTTTTTTTGCCTGACGTACTGTCACAAAATTCATAACAAGCTCATAGACTATTTAATAGCAAAAACTCCTCGTTACTAAAGTTTACTGCGATAGCATACTGCTCTTTGCCACACGTTTGCAGACATTATGAAAACAAATCGAATAAATGTTGTGTGACATAATTAAGACCATCTTCTACCAAGCTTGTGAATCACACATTATTTAGAAGATGTGTTTATTGTATATAATTTTATTTTTGCTCTAAGCAATAGTATGTACACTAAAATTTAATACAAGAGAAGTCATAACAGCTAATGACTTTCATAACTTAAGTTGGTTTTAGCATTTTGTTCTTCATGTGATCTATGAATAGTCACTGTCAAAATTTGTCACGTTGAAGTGATTTTGAAATCACTTCAACAAACAAGGTTATGTACATTTATTTCACATTTGTTGGAGGGAGCCTAAGACGGTTCTCCCCTTTAAAAAAGCACTTTGCATGCATGTAAATGAAAAGAGACCAACTTGAATCCACTGAAGGTATCATTTGACACTGCTTCCTGTTAGGCATGAGTGAAAACAAGCTGGCCAATTCAATTTGTCACTGACATACAGACCCTCTAATTAATTTAATTAGTAATGCCATGTAGATTTACTTTGATGATGGCTGTGTTGTACAGTCGCACAACAATTCAGTAACACTGTGTTCTATCATAGGAGTAATAGGATTTGTCTGCCAGAAATGTTATTTATTTCTATATATTTTTAATCAGCAGGTGACATATCGTGTCGTCCAAGTGACAGAAGACCAGTTGGAGGCAGCTGGAGATGGTGGGGCTGCAGTCAGTGTGGTGTCCACAGCTGCCTTTGCTGGTGCCCCACAGGCAGTTGCACAGGTGTGTGTTTCTGCGTACGTTTGTGCGTGTAATGAAGCATAGCCGAGCTATTTGGTGTTTTTACCCTTTTGTTTGCATTCTAATACTTTGCTGATTGTTCTGTGTAACAAGTGATTTATACACCCTTTTATTCTTTTTTCTTCTGTCTAGGCTGTTATTCAGAACCCTTTCAGTAATGGCGGTAGTCCTGCAGGGGATACAGTGGGCGGAGAGACACGCTTCGCCTACTTCCCTGCAGCTACTGTCAGCGACGGCACGGCGACTGCCGTTTCAGTGCAGGCGGCTGCCGACACCACGCTCACGCCCGCTGCAGGTCTATTTCTGTGCCTCCGTTTCAACACCAGTTAGCTTTGTGGTTAGGCTAACACTGCTAAATGAGATCAGTAAATCCGCAACCGTGGGAGTAGAGAATAGTACAGGGCTGGTATGATGGGAGTAACTGCTCTGATGCTTTTAAATCCTTTCACTAGTAAATTAGTTCCTTCACCATTGGTCATTTATTGAGTTCTGCTTATTCTGCAGGATTGCTAACTCTTCCTTTGAAGAAAAAACTAATAACAAATATAGAAAACAGCTCTCACTGTACTGTGTTCGTTGTAAATGTGGACTGTTTCTTGTATCGCACGTTGTCTGCCATTGTTATATTAATCAGTTTAATTGAGGCAATGAACATGGTACCATGTTTTTCAACCACACTTCTTATGTTACTGTGTGGCTGAAGGTTCTGAAGCATCATCTGGTTGCTTTAGTGTGTAACCAGGGTACATGATTTTGGGCCTCAATGTCAGTAAATATCTGTTGTCGAGGAAACAACATTGTTGCGTTTCCTTGCTACGTCAGTCCCTACTGCACCTCCTACTACTGGCTTCAGATTGGTTGCTTTCTAATGCATTCCTCTTTCTCACTGTTCCCAGGTCAGTTTTATGTAATGATGAGTCCTCCAGACGTGTTGCAGACTGGCACGCCTCGGACTATTGCACCACGCACACACACTTACTCCACGTAAGTATTAGCCATGGGCTGACGTGCCCCCTCTCCTCTAACATGTCCACCCCTTGCATCTACCTAAGTAGTTTGGTCCATGTCACATACTGCCAGACTGGATAGAACTGGATAGAATTCCAGAGTGATTAGAATTAGAACCACATAAATGGTCAAATGTGAAATTGTACAGCAGATTACAGTGACATCTAGCATATAGAATATTATTTCTTGACATTTTGCCCGACAAACTGAGCACTAAGAATATCTACAAACCTGACTATAACAGAGGGGAAAAAAAATTGTGTCCTACTTACTTACCTGCCGTTCCCAGAGACTTTGGCGAAAACAAGATGCATCAACATGGCAGTTCAAACTGGTGAGGATCACCTTCTGATTCCCCTCCCCCACCCCCTAATAAAAAAAGAGGAAACCAACCAGCATTTAACTTCTCCTGCGGAAGCCTCTAGTTAGGTGCTTCTACTGCTACAGACCTTTAGACTGTAGCCCATTGTTCATGTCACTGTTAAAGTGTGGGTCTATTTTTTTTTTTTTTCCTTTCCTATGATTGCTTTTTATATTGTATTTGATTTCAAGCTGACCTGTGTGTAAAGTGCAGGGTTGATATTATTATTTTTCTGAAGTCAGTTCAATTGAACAGACATTACTTCTAACAAGTGAATGTTAAACTGGGACAGTCCTCTACCCTACTAATACTGAGGTCTGCAACATTTGTGGAATGATGGAGTATTTAGTGTATGTTCTGTCACAAGACTTTAGTAGGCAGGGCTCTGCATTTGTGTGGTACTTTAGTATTATTTCTAACAGTACCTGCTCGTCATTTCCTATATGTTTTTGCTCAAACAGGAAAGTGGATGGTCCGAGAGCACCACGTGATGAGAGGAGGAGAGCGCAACACAATGAGGGTAAACTCAATGAATGTAACTTTGTTAGAAGAAACGCACTGGAAAACTTTGTTCCTAATATAATGTTGCTCAGAGATAAACTTTTAATAAACCGGAATTTTCTGGTGGGTAGAATTCCATTTTCTGAGAAATTTGTCGGTCTGATTATGTTCTGAACATGACAGTTAAAGCTGTTTTGGCTTCATTTTCTTGAGCAATTTGCAGAAGCTGAATTATTGTACAATGTTGTCCACTAGATGTCAGTATTATGTAAGTGTATATCTGTATAATCATCTTGTATTACATCTGCACTTATCTGAATTCATAATCTAGATTTTTTTTTTTTTTGCTGTGAATTTGATATGGTGATCTGAGAACTTGACGGTTTAAGCACTAGGGTTTTTCTGTGCAGTGGAAAGAAGAAGAAGAGACAAGATCAATAACTGGATAGTTACACTGTCCAAAATCATCCCAGACTGCAACATGGACAACACCAAAACTGGAGCGGTGTGTACATACACATTCCATTTCTTTAGGCTCAGTGTTACTGAAAGGATTCTAGGCCACAAATCATGGTGTCTTTCATGTTTTTGGACAAATTCATCCTTTAAAATCTCCTCTCTTTCTCATCACATGTGCGCACTCTCCCACAGAGTAAAGGGGGAATTCTGTCTAAGGCGTGTGACTACATTAGAGAACTCAGGCAGAGTAACCAAAGGCTGCAGGAGAGTTTCAAAGAAGTGGAGAGAATACAGGTTGACAATGAGCTCTTAAGACAACAGGTACCCTTTTGCCTTTATCACAGGAGGTCACTGTCTTGGCTGATTTACTGCAAGATATTGTGGGAGCCTAATAAAATATGACCAGCATGTCTTTTTGCTCCAGATTGAAGACCTGAAGAATGACAATGCACTGCTCAGAGCCCAGCTACAGCAGCACGGCCTTGAAATCAGTGGAGAAACTGCGTCGCAGTGATGGATATAATGGAACAGTGTGATCACACAACCTGTCAGTGAAACACATTTCACACCCCATCACAGACTTCAGATGTTTGGTAACTTGGTAGAGTCAGAATGCTTGTTTGATATTAACACACGTCCCCAGAGAGAGACTGGACAATAATTAAAAAAAAAAAAAAAAGGAAAGGAAAAAAACCTCACTATTTCCAAAAAACAACAACAAAAAAAACACCTTCATCTCAGCTTACTTTTCACCTGCGACAGCTTGACACACCAGACCCAGCAACGTCTCTCCCCTCTACCTGAAGTTGCCTGCGTTGGATGTCCTTGAGTTTTCAAATTATGAATCATGTAATAGCTGAACAGTTCCTCATGATCATCTTTTGTTTGAAACAGTGGAATTTACTTTTGGTTTGTTTTATTTCTTTGTAAATGTTACTACTGTTTCCATCATAATGGAAGTTTCTGTTTGGTTTTTCCCCAAATTATTTATTAGCTTGCAGGAGAAAAAGAAGGTACCGGTACACACACCAGGGATGAAAAACCTTTGTTGTGAGGCTTGAATGTCATGAGCTTGATTGCCTTTCTCCTCAAAATACGTTAAAATCAATTAGAGGAAAATTTCCTTTCCTGAGCCAATTACACATGTACCTTTAGCAATTTTTGAGATAATGTTTCTCATTTCAGGATTGTAGCATTGGTGTTATATGTTTGCAGTAAGACAGTGGTTATAATGTAACCAAATTACTTGTTAGTTGGATATGTATAGGATATAGATAGCAACAAAACAGTACCTTTAAAAGCTACAAGTCTAAATTTGGTTCAGCTCTACTTATAGGTCAGAATATATTGAATTAAGTAAAAGATGTAAATAGCTCAGGGTCCGGAGAGGCAAAGAAGTAAAATGGTATGTTAAATATGTTGCTACCGCCCATTTTTGACCCACGTCTTTTCATACTGCGGTTTTTTAAGTTACAAGGCTGTTCTCCTTTATGCTGCTTTTTTCCAAATAAGTCTTCCTCCATGTATCTGGACATCAAAACGATAAATGATCACAGGGAGTCTCTTGGAGCGGACGGGTAGAGGCTTGAGGAAACTTCGAAAACTTCTGTCTGGGCCAGTGATGGGTCCTGGGTCACATCCAGATGCCCAGGCCGAATATTCCAATAAATACATTAGAACATAAATAATGGCCAAGAGTTGGAGGATGCCATAGACTGCATATAAATGCTTCCTGAACCTCCTCTTCTGCCTCTCTACCTGCCTTAAAAATGACTGCAAATTATTTTGGCATGGTAACATAAGAATAAATTGAATAGAAACCTTAAATTACATTGGAATGTAACTGAATCTGCTTTCAGACATTATTGAATTCTTCTTGTCCTTGATTCCCACTTATTTTCTGTCTCACCAATGTACTAAAGGCAGCATTCACTTCCTTGCCCCTTAAGTGAACATGACTTGTAATTCAGAACTAGTAGTTTTACCTATGCGTTTCAGGTTAACAGATATTCTTTTGAAATATTGGCAAAATTTCTAGAAAATGACAAGTGTGAAAGAAATTGCATATTATGTTTGGAGTTAATGTGAAATATCAGATGAAAGCCTGAAGCTCAAAACAAGCCTGATTTCCAGAGTTTGTTTATCTAACACAAACTGTTTGCAAAGAGGAATGAAAAATGACTCCAATAAATTAAATCATTCGTGTTTTAGAAACGTTCAAATGACCTGTGTGTGGAAAAACAATCAAACCAAACATTACAGCAAAACTAATTTTAAATTTCAAGCTTAAAGTGAAAAAATGCTGTCTACCTTTATCGTATTTGTTTTATGAGGCATTAAGGATTGTGCAGTTCTGAGCATGCTTGCACAGACTTAATCCATCTGCATCAGGCACTTGCACACTGATTTCTGAAAACCCTGTATTCAGTTTACCAAAATGGTCTTTAATTCTTAGCTGTTGGTGTCCAAGGTGTGTTCTATATTAACTTTGGACACTTGGTCTATAATGGAGTCAGTCCTCTCAAAGACAATGTGTTGGGTTTTTTTTGTTTGTTTTTTTTTTTGTCTTTTATTACCTTACATCATTGTTATCTTTCCCTACTCTGAAATATATGCTCTAACAAAAAAGAGATGATGAATTTGGAGGACTCATAACAATAATCTGAGGATGTGATATTGTGACATTTTTCATCTTTTGTCCTGGAATGCTCCGAGACATTTCTTGCTCTGTGTCTTTCCATACTTTGACACACTTGATTCAAACAACAAATGGCTAATTAACAAATGATTAATTATGTCTTTATATTCAACAGTGACTTAGCTGTCCAGATCAGTGAAACATTTGACTTGGAAACACCCAAAAACTGTTCTCATTTGAGTTATCAGAAATGCTACAGATGATTAATACCATCTCCTACAGCTCTTCATTATCTTGTCTCTAGAATAGCTTGTGGTCTTCCTAGAGAGTAAATGTTGGGGCTAAATCCTCATGTAAGGAAAATCTTAAGCAAGAGGGTTGTTAATGCCAGATACGCTAACTAATTGCCAACTAAAGGAAGTTAAGGCCATTTCAATGGCATGGGTTTTTTTTTGGTTTTGTTTTGTTTTTTTTTACCAAATGTACAATAAAATTGTTATATTTATACAGTACAGAGGGTGCGTTACTTTTTAGTCTATGACGATCGCAATTCCTTCTAGAAAATAATTTATAGTTTGAATTCACTCAGTAATTTAGCCAAGAATGTTTAATAGGCCTAACTGGGTTTTATAAAGCATCACCATATTAACAGACCTAACTGGGTACACCATATTAACAACAATGCTAGATTGATCCTGAACAGTGGTGCACACTTCTAAAGCTTTGATTATTTTTGGATTTCTGTGACATTACTGAACACAGCTTTCTTTTGTCAAACTATGGTTTAGGTGATGTTTTTGTTAATACTATAGATATGTTATATAAAGGAATCAATAGTTCTGTTATTAAGACAGGGTTTTTCCATCTCCCTTTTTTGTTCATGAAAGTCACTAAATTATTGTTATTAAACATTATGAATTATAATAAAATGGAAGCTCACTGGAAAAAAAAATAGTCGCCGTGTTTAAGGTGTTAGTAACTTCAGGCTCCTGCAGATGGCGCTACACAAGGATGATCAGGCTATAAATACCTGATGGTTATGTAATGGAACAAGAGGTAGTACAGTACAGTGAATGTGTTGTTCGATGTTTGGGAATGGGTCACAAAGCTGATGTTAATGATTGGCAACAAGTGATTGCATTTGGATGTGCCAAAGGCCGCAGTGTGAAGGAAGTAGCTGAATTTGCAGGTGTATGAAAGCGTATGGTCATACGGGTCCACTAGTAGTGGCAAAAATCCCAGTCTCATAAGAACTGTGGCCAAAAGACAGAACTGGCGGACAGGAACCAGTGGCATTTTTCACGGCTTCCAGGCAAGAATTGCTTCTAGAATCCAACACAGGTCTTTTACAACCATTTTCTGAAAGAACTATATGCAGAGAACTGCATACCATGAATATATGGAGCAAGAGGCTGTTGCACACTCCTGCTCTAAAAGATGCCTGGTTACAGTGGGCAAAGAAACATAAAAACTGAACAGTTGATGACTGGAAATGTGTTATCTGGTCAGATGAGTTTCATTTATGCCTGTATGAGAATGATGCTAGGTGTCGTGTTCATTGTAGACCTCTGGAAAACTTCAGTGAGGGCTGAGTGTAAGGTGTGGTTCAAGCTGGTGAAAGCTGTGTTCTGGGGGTGTTTTAATTATGCAGAAATGTTTTTTCTTTGTTGAGGTGACAGTACATTTGAATGACAATGCCTACACTGAACTGCTGGACAACCAGGTTTCTCATCGCCTTACTGAGGAACATAACATTCCTATCCCTGTATTCCAAGATGACAATTCTCGCATGCACAGGGCAGCAAATGTGTCTGATTGGCATGATGAACATTCAAGGAACATAATACATCTGGACTGGCCAGCAAAATCCCCAAATTTTAATCCTCTTGAAAATCTGTGGAAATACCTGGAACAATGAGTAAATTACAGGGAAGACATTCACAAAATGTGACCAAACTGCACAGTTCTTTGATGCAACAGTGGCTGAACAGTGATGTCACCTCCATCCAGAAACTTGCCTAGTTAATGCAAAACTGAATCCCAGCTGTTATTCATGCTTGTGGAGGTGTTGCATGTTATTAGGTACATTTCAGTCACAAAACATTTTGCTCAATGAGCTAATTTTGTTTTGTGGTAGAAATGATTAAATATCGTAGTTGGCAGATGATACAACCTTATTGTTGTGGGAGCTGTCAATTATCTGTCTTGTTAGCATGATGTGTTACATGTGTCTTGTTGTCTGTTGTGTTTATAAGTGTGTGTAAGTCCTGTGGGTTGTGTGTGGTTGACCGCTATTTTCTGTTATACGTTGTATGTCACTACGCCTAATAAAAGATTTTAATGAAGCAAACATCTCAGCATTATGTCTCAACCCTCGCGTCACAGAATCATGGACCACAACAGGGTGTTAGTGCTGACGTCCAGCATAGCCTCAGTGATCCATCTCTGGAAATCCCTCCCCACAATCAGCGAGAAGGCCTGCCATGCAAACTGGAGGTGGGACACATGCAAATCGATTTGATTGCCTCACGTTTGGGACAGAGGGGAAGCCCGTTTCCTACTCCTGGACCAGGGCCTCTCCGTCCTGCAGGATGGGGATACAGGTGGTGCAACCAGCGAGGGGGCTTCTCCGTCTAAAGGAAGACTCTCTCCGGGGCTCCTGTGTAGTACTCAGTTCTTCCAACAATACCTTGCCTGGCCTGCAAGCGCCACCCCAAGGCAGGAAAGGCCCTCCCCAAAGTGGGTGCTCACAACCCCAAGGATTGAAGGCTCCGCCATCAACTCTCCCGCTGCCATCAACTGTCACAGCTCAACTAAAGAGGTCCAGACGTCCCCCATGTCAGTGGGCCACTCAGCGTACCAGGGTTTGGCTGCTCAGCCCTCTCCACTGGGTGCTGGGTTCCCATGGGGTCTGCCACCAGGATTTCCCAAGTGCCTCCCTGTATTTGTACCCATCTGTGTTTCTGTGCGTCCTTTTGTTCCTCTTTGTGCCACTGCCTGTTCGCATCTCTGTGCCGGTCTTTGTTATTGTGCCTGCCTTCATCCTGCCTCTGTTTCCCCATTGTCCCTGTGAGGGGGCCTTAGGGATGGTGCAGGGTACCAATGGCCAGTCCCTCGTGGGACGTCCTGCTCCTCGGTTGGCTTGGCGTGTCACAGTTCCTGTACTCTGGGATGTAAAGTGGGTGTGTGAGTCTTGTATAACAGAGTTAAAATAGAGTAAAAAAAAACTTAAAATATCTACTTAGGTGAATTCATGCAAAATTATTGTTTGTAAAACATAATGTCAAGAGCTCCGTAATTTGCACAATATTTTGCGCCACTGTAACGCGCAGCCCGGACAGAGACAGGAACAAACGAGGACGTGGCTCGCGTTTGTATTGGTAATCCGTTTTA
>JAOYMR010000004.1:20701778-20721971 GCA_025802075.1 Tenebrosternarchus preto | reverse complement strand
GATCTATCACAGTTCTAGAATCACAGTCCATCCTACTGTACAGATGTGACCTCAGCACAATTCTTTCTCTCAGATCTATCACAGTTCTAGAATCACAGTCCATCCTACTGTACAGATGTGACCTCAGCACAATTCTTTCTCTCAGATCTCAGTTTGTCCATTGCGGATTCACTCCGGTTCCTCTCTTCAGCTCATTTCTCAATTTTGGCTCATTGGCTCTTTCTCAATGATAATGAATCATCCCAGAAGCCAAGAAAAAGGGAGTACAAAAAAAAAACCTGGCCTGCGTAAACAGCGTCATGTTTGAAAGGATTCTTCTTACATCATAATCCACACCAATTACAATAGTTTTAGTAATTACATTCATTCCAATGTACAGTCCAAAATTAAAGGAAATATGTATGTAGTTTACACACACACACACACAATGGTGAACAGTGCACAGCTAAAAGTTTAGTGTAGTTTTTTCATATCAACAAAGTATCAAAAGTACCAACACAACTGGCATATTTGCATACAAATTCAGTCTTATAAAAGGCAGTATAACTCTACCCACCTTGCTAGCGTGTAGGTTCTACGTTCATCTCAGCACGTTTCATAATGATAATTCATAATCTGTACTATCTGGAAAGTTCATAATCCGTACTATCTGGAAATAGAATGATTCAGACAAATGATACAAAACCTTCCTAGTTCGCTCTTCTGAAACCAGGGCTGTATCAAGTTCCAGGGGTAGAGAGGGGTTTGAATTCCCAGGACACACTCAAACAGGATGAGCACAGTGGAGGCATGCCACAGGGAGTATTGGGAGTACTCTGCCCATGGTAAGTATGCATTCCATGAGTCTGGATGCTCTTGACAATCCAGCGTGAGGAATTTACCAATTTCCTGATTCATGCTTTCCACTTTTCCAGATTATTTTGCTGAGGATGGTACAAGGACGTTAGGCACACTGTGACAAAAGGTTTATCCATGAATTCTCCCCATACCCTGAACACAAATTGCACTCCTCTGTCTGATACAATATCTTCTGGTAAACCAAACTGATGGACCACATGCTGTAACAGAAGTGTGGCAGTCTCAAGGGCTAGAGAAAGAGCTGGCAAGGGAATAAAACACACCATCTTACAGAAGCAGTAGTTGCAGAGATCAGTCACAAAGTTAACTGCGGGGTAGAACCAAGGCCTATCTGGGATAGGCAGTGGAAGGAACTTGCCTGCAGGTGAAGTGCAGGGAGTTTTGCTTCAGGCACAGGTACTGCAGGAAGGCACATATTTTACCAGGTCATGTTGCATAGAGGGCCATCAGTAACAAGCAGAATGAAGCAACAGCCCAGTGCATGTTGTCCCGAGATCACCATTTCCCAGGGCTGTGTGGATCCAGGGGGACATATAGCTGGTGATTGATACTGAGGATATGGATTAGCCTGAGCTATGGCCTGGTTGAGTTCCCAACTCAGTGTTCCAAGGCAAGCATGGGAAGGCAAGACAGGTTCCTAACTAGTGGAGGTGGCATCTGGGGAAAAGTGAAGGGAGAGGATGTCTGTTTTGATGTTTTTGGATCCTGGTCAGTAGGTTATAGTAAAATGGAATCTAGAAAAAAACCCTTCTGGCTTGTCTAGATTTATTGCAGGGTTTGTGGTCAATTAGAAACACAAAAGGATGCTGAGCCCTCTCCAACCTGTGCCTCAACTCTTCAAATGCAAATTTAAAAGCCAGCTATTCCATGTCTCCTATGCTATAGATCCTTTTGACTGGTGTCAGCTTCTTGGAGAAATAGTCAAGTCCATCCCAGCTGCATATGTTCAGCCTGGTGGAGTAGGTGTTTGTGGATGGGCTTTATACCTGAGGGACAGACATCTGTCCTCCAGGTGGTGATCAAAGAGGATGGAGAGACCAACAACCTTATTTAAAGACCTCACCTCTCCAGAGGTGAGCTCTGCTGCACCTATAATCTATCATTCTGTTAGAATTAAATCAGACTTTAATTCATTGTCCAAAATTATGCTCAGGTGTCATTAACTATCTTTCAATATCATGTACCTCACTATGTGAGTGAGCAATCAAAGACAAAAATCCAAAACACATTTAATTGCAATAAAATAGACTTCACAAAAAAGACTTCACCACAAGACACAAAACAGCAGAGCCATGCCCTTCCTCCTCATTCAGTTAGAGTCACACAATAACAGTCATCCACAAACTTAATCAGATGTATATATCTTTCTGAGTGCTACCACAGCCACTGGTATACATAATGCAGAGGAGAGCAGACAATACACAGGCCTGGATGGAAAGAACCATACATGCTGCAGCCAATCTAAGTTCTCTGCATAGTTTACAATATTTATGTTTAACTAAACTGGAGAGTAATCTCTCAGCAAGCAGGTGTGGCTGGACATCATTAATGCCAGTAAGTAGTCCACAGACAGTAATGAACATGAGTTTTTGGACTCTCAGGTACTAGAGTCATTAGTGCCTCTCTGTTCTACATTCAAATTAATATAAATCTGATAGTAAATTTTGTAGTAAAAAACAAACTTAAACCTATTAGAATACTAGAATGCTTATGTAGAAATCCATTGTTATATATAACAAAAAATACATAAGTAATAAGATTGCACTGATCACAAAAAAAGTATTTCAAAAACAAAAAAACATCACTACATCTAGTATTTTAGAGCTAGATAAGCAATTAATGCAAATTTAGTCTTTACAAATATGGTATTAAGTAAAATCCACTTCTGCATAGTCATATCTCTTAGCTTTACACTTACAGTGCTATTAAAATTATATCTATATATATTTATAAACGCAATACATGAGCATTGAAGAAAGACACTGACAAATAAAAATGGTGTAGCACTGGAGTCATCATTATTTAGTGGAGCAGTTATCACTATAAACACTCTATGTAGTTATGAAATAACTGAAGTTTGGGAGAAAGACTTTTCTCTGTCCTATTTATTATCCCTGACTACTCTTTTGTTCCCTATAACAGATCTGACTCTCCTCTCTGACTCCTCCCTAATCTGACACTTCTCCTCCTGTCTCCTCCCTAATCTGACACTTCTCCTCCTCTGTCTCCTCCCTAGTCTGACACTTCTCCTCCTGTCTCCTCCCTAATCTGACACTTCTCCTCCTCTCTAATTTCTGACCCTTTGCCCTCTCTTCCATCCTTCAGTAGGAGAGTTTTTCCCACCTATATGTGATGTCCAGAAGTCCAGTCTAAGGTTTAGCTAAAATCTCCTCCCTCCTACAGTTCCATAATTTGATCCATCTCACATTATTGAAGTCGCAGTTCTGTACTTGTTATTTAATAATAATGACAATTAAACTGAAACAATTTGAAATGTTTTTATCAGTTTTCACTGATTTCAAAATAATACTACAGGAACCATCACAATATAATAATAATAATAATAATAATAATAATAATAATAATAATAATAATAATATTATTATTATTATTATTATTTATTATTATTATATATTATTATATTATAATATTATTATTATATATTTATGATGTCCTGGTAAACATCATAAACTTCATCTCTGTGGCAGCTAATGTACAGACAGTTATCTGCTGTGGATTGAGGGACATGCCATTTGGCTGGTGTTATGAAAGACTGTATAATTTCATGGTGCCTTCAAGTTATATTTACTCTTCTGATAGTGCAGGCCAGTCATATGGAGTAGATTTGAAGTCACACAACAGGTGAAGGTTTCTCTCAAAGTACATAAAAAAGCCTTGAAAAAACCCTGACTTCCATCTGGAAACTGTGAGCACGTCATTTATTTAAACGCAATAGCACACATTTAACACAGTTGCTGTTTTGTCTCGACAAGCCTAGTTTTCAGTTATATCTTGAATTTTCTAAAACAACCCCAACAAATCATACATGTTTAATACATACAAATTCTGGTGATCTAAGTGCATCTCAAGTTGTCAGGTGGATGTGTTTCTCTGTATTTCTCAGTTGTAAGGACCAGAAAGGTGCAACACTGAAGCCTTTTGCACTTTAGCACATGAACTTTCTCTCTGAGTCCTTTTACAAAACCACTGATCGCGCTCCGTACCGCTGCTGAGGAGAAGTAAAATATTATTGGGTCCAGGCAGGTGTTCAGGGTGCTGGAGATCAAAGCCAGCTCGCGCCAGTCCTCGCTCTCTGCGCGGATGAAGCCAACCACATGGGACGCGTTGTACGGGCCAAAGCACACGGCAAACACCACCAACGTCCCCACGGCCAGTCCAATGGCCCTCAGTTTACGACGTCGGCCGATGTGGGGCAACCTTGACAGGATCCGGATGAAATTGATGTAGCAGAAGCAGCAGATGAGAAAGGGGATGCAGAAAAGCACCAGGAAGAGCTCCAGGCGGACCGGGAGCAGAATGCTCATCTGTTCTTGGGTGAAGTTACTGTAACACTTTTGTCCTGACGGCTGTAGTGAGGTGCCATTCGTGACAAGATCGTGGTCACCGCTGCTGCTCGACGGCAGAGACGGGACAATGTAGACGATGCTGAGGTTCATGGTGCCCACAAGCCAGAAGAACACACTAGCAATCACTGCAAAGCGCGGCTGACGGTTTAGAGTGTATCGGAATGGGAAAGCAACTCCCAGGTAGCGCTCGACACTAACCGCCGTCAGAAAAAAGGTGCTAGTGTAAATGGTAGAGAAGAAGACGAAGCTGCTGAGGGGACACAAGAGGTCGAGCATAGTCCAAATCATGTCATCAGCAGCCTCCTTCATCTTGAAAGGCAAGAAGGTGAGGAAGATGAGGTCAGAGATTGTGAGGTTGAGCAGGAGGATGTCGATGGGTGCAGGTTTGCGGTGGACCTTGCGGCAGAAAGTACAGAACGCGAGGATGTTTGCAGGGAGACCGAGGAGGAAGGTGAAGATGTAGACGGGCAAGAGGAGCTGGCTGACCAACATGGTGGTGACGTGTCTGTCTTTCACAAAGCATTTGTGGGCAGCATTAAAACGACGAAGACAGCTGAATGTGTTTGGAAAGAAAAACAAAGAAAGAGTTAATTGATCCATGTTAGTGCGGGACAGGCATTTGTGTTTGCATTCACATTTACAATATTTACAATGCCTTTATCCAGAGTGACAAGGAGCATTGTAAATGAGGTGATTTAATAACTTATATTATAGTGTAAATTATGTAATAATTTATGCAAGAGTGTAAAACACTTTGTTGTTAGCTTAGACGCTTACCCTTATACAAGTTAAAATTAGGCAAGAGACATAAGATATCAAACTAAAACCATAGACAATTCACTACATTAAAATTATGTTACATTAATAGCAAAAATGTCATTATAAAGCAGTAACAACAGAAAATGGCACTGAAAACTTTGCAACACAATGAAAAGTCCTGTGACATTTTCCCACACTTCAAGCACGCCTAATGCTTTGTTTTAGTGAATTTATGAGAGCGCAAACAAATAAATTGTACAAAATAAATCTGGAACAACTTAGTTAAAACTCACCCTGTAAAATAGTCAGCATTATCATTTTGTAGATGTCCCACCAGAGCTGTGTATCTGAACAACTTCTGCTTTCTGCTTTGTACAATCCAGTTTACTGTTACCTTGTTATAGCATGGGGTGTATGCAGTGTCTCTCCCTATGGAAATTTAATTAGTTCCTGACACAATCTTACCTGACTGAAGCTCATCAAACAATGTTGCTCAGCAACTCCCTAAAACAGTCTGTTCGAGGAACACAGGAAGGTGTCATAACCATTGTTAGTGTAAACTACATCCGCTAAGAGAAAACTTGCGCAACATATCTCTGAGATTATGGGTGTGTAAGTGTTGTTTTGTGTAAGGATTTGTGTGTGTGTGTGTGTGTGTGTGTATGTGTGAAAAAGTGTGTGTGTGTGAGAGAGAAAAAGAGAGGGACAGACAGAGAGTTATAGAGAGAATTAATGTAATGACTTTGTGATGATGTTACTGATTATATATTCTGGGGCTAATCAGTATTGATGTCAGAATGGCCATTTTGGACAGAGCCAAAGCATTTATATACAAAACAAATCCTATCAATTTAAATATGTTCTTCCAGTTTCAAAAATGTGTTAAAATTAGATAAAACTCAGAAGAGACTTAGTTAACTTTAGTCACCCAAAAAATAATCCACTGTTATTCAGTAGCCAGAGAATTATGTGATCCAGCAAAAAACATCCAGGGAAAGGGGATCATGTGGACAATCTCCTTAAATGACTCATTGGTGAAAGAGGTGTCAAGATGTTGCAATGCAGCTGAATGCAGTGCTCCAACCCACATTTCTGAATGAATCTCATTGTTCCTTAGCATGGATGGGCTATAATGACAGATGACCAGTTTGAGCGCTGTTGCTGTCTAAGGAAACAGAAAGTCAAGACCAGTGTGCAAAATAGTACACACAAATAATCACTGAGCAGTGGAAAAACATCCTGATCAGATTCATCCAGATTGTTGTTGCATCATGCAGACAGATAGACAGACAGACAGACAAACAGACAACCTGCCTGACAGACTGCCTGGCTGCTTGATTTGTTGATTGAAGTGAAGTGAAGTATGCAAGGTTTTCAGACAGTATTTCAGACACGGGGCACCTAAGGACTTGTATTTGAGAATAAAGACTTTCATCCTTATACTTTGCCTTTCACTCCTTCTGTACTCCAGTCACAGCTTCATTTGTAGAAGGTGGAATCAGTTTTAGTTGAAAAAAAGCAAATTCTGACATTTTAAAATGTCGTAGATGTTTTTGTCTTATCTGACAAAGTAGAAGGTCCTTAAAAAGGGATGTGATCTCTGCATCATCCTAGAGGATTTTGCAATCCAGATTAATAACATAAATTGGAGCAACAACCCGATTAACAGGAATAATGCATTGTTCAATTATGAATTTAATTAATAATTATTAATAAATGAATGTATTAATGATGTTAGTTCAGTCTCAAATCAGGAAAGTTGCAAGCTTGACAGCGTGATTATTCCTCGTTTACCACAATTTAGAATATCACACGTGAATTTGCGGCTATGAATGTTTGATCTGTCAGACAAAGGGAGAAAAGCAAACCTGCATAAAGCAAATAGAGTAATATGTTGCTAGTGGCCAAAGGTATGAAATTCACTAAAATCGAAATACATAAAAAACTTAATCGTGATTAACCGAACAAAGAAAAGAAAGAAACACAAAATAGACCGTTACATGCACACGGGAAGAGAAATAGCGAACAGGCTACATAGTACACGAGGGGAAGGAAGTTACCTAATCCAAATTTACATCCCTAGACAGTAAAGTAACTTTGCCGAGGCCAACCGATAGCTTATGTCAATATTTGTCTTAAGGTCTGAGTCGTGTTGCTTGTGTCGCGTTAAAGACCTTTTCATCACGTGGTGGACCTTGGAGCCGGTGAGCGCGACTTGTGGGTCCAATAGACCCAATTGCGAAGCTGGTTCAGTCAGAGAGAGTTGGACGTATCCGATGGCATGCTTTTGCAGACTATGACTTGAAGTCTTGGAACAGATTTTACAGCTAATTCTGGGACCGTCGAGTTTTGTGACCGTGTAGGGTGCTACTTCGCAGTTTCTGAAAAGATTTGGTTGTTGTTTTTTTCACTCTTGTATGTGGAGATTCAGTGGGCTCATATTCTGATGACAGCTGTGATATCTGATGCCAGGACGTATGTGTACAACCCAATCATTCTCACATGAACCTGCATAAATAGGGTGACATCTGTCACAGTTCTATCATCTACCATGCAAATGTATCAAGCTACTGTGAATAATGATAAAATGCTATGATAAAATGATGATAGAATGATAAAATAACCACACACTCTTTTAGGGGACATTTTTAAAATCTTTTTTCCAAAAGGGAGTTATAACCAATTACGCAGTTACGCAATTTCCGTCTGGGATCAATAAAGTATATCTGAATCTGAATCTAAATAACCACCATAAAAATGAAGCCCGACTGAGAGCATCTTACAGATGGAACACTGCTTATCATTACAGAACAAGTGCGAATACATCTTAGTTCCTCTAAGTATAAAGGTATGTCTTGGACAAAATTAAACGTGTTTTTCTAAGTGTTACTCTATGGCTGTATAGTGTGTGTGTAGTAACCGTTTTTGTTTCTTCATGCAAAAAGTTTGCTAATTTCTGACGTAACTATTGACTGACTTTATTCATATGTCATCACATATGAATACGACATAAAATGACAACATAAAATGTAAATACACGCATCTCTCGTCGTTCGGCTCGCTAACAGTAGCAGGACAAGAAAAGAAAGCTTACACTAAAGCATACATAAAGCGCTCGTGCCTCTGAACAGAACCTACGAAGTAGCGCCCTCTACAGCTACAAAACTCGACGATAACAGAATTAGGTTCTGTAAGCCGTTCGTGCTTTTGTCGGAGGTCCTCGAAGGATTAATTGCAGGGCCGCGCAACAAAACGTCAATCTCTGTCAGCAGAACTGGTTTGCTTGTAGGTAACAAAAAAGCTTCCAACAGATCTTCCACAGAAAAGAAGATAAACTTGATTCTATTCTAACTTTCTTAGCGAGAGGTTAATGGCTTGTTACGTTAATTGTGCTGTATTAGCGGGTCAAATTTGACCCGTATAAATAGGAGAAGGCAAAAGGTCCTTTCTGTTTCACAAAACCAACTTTATTTTATTCAGAATAGCAAGTGCAAATTGAAAATTAAACTATAAATTGAAAGAGGTCATACGTCGTGAAGAAATGATCACACGTTATATTGTGCCCCTGAAGACCATTTGTCATATGTAGGACCACTCGCTTGCCCAGATTCTTTTCTGGTATTCGACTGGCAGATTTTCTCGCATCACATCCTGCCCAAATTTTTATACCATATTTTCCAGTCTTGCTTGGCATATACTGCCTGAAAGGACAGCAGCCTCTGAAAGGCACTAGCCATTCATCCACAGTAACCTCTGACCCTGGATTGTACATGAATGGCAATTGCTCCACCAATTTGTCCCACATATTCCTAATGGGAGCAAATTTGTCATTTACACACCGAGCAACTCTTGTCTCCCTACTGTCAAAGTGGAATATTCTTGACAAGAAATGAAACGTCTGAAGAGACATAGCAGCACGAAAAATAGAGCAGCCAGACTCACCATCCTATAAGAAAGCCCAGCAAAAAGCAACAGCCCCATGTAAGCATCCCGTTTTGTTTTGTCAACCTCCATCCAGCTATTGCCAAAAACCCTTCTTCCTTCCAAATTGGCCATCTCAAGCAGGATCTTCTGAAGAGATGGTGTCTTGATGTCTTGGGCATGTGACACAGCCGATCCAGTAGGCCCTGCAGTCATTTTGATGATGTTCTCTGTTGGTGCTCTGTATTGGATGTCATAAGGGCTTGATGACCATGAAATGTCACCTTTTCTGGATTTGAAGATCTCTCTTTGAGGATTTGTGACGTCTGGGTCCTACTCTTCATCAGATGATTCTTCTTGTTCAGGGTCATATTGAACATCATCCTCTTCCTCAGACACATCCTCCTCAGTTTCACTGAGCTCACTGTCCTCAGTATCACTCTCTTGACCAAAGATATAATCAATAGCCTCATAGACTGTGAATCTCTTCCTCAAGTTGACTGACGTTTCTACAGAATTAAACTGATAAAATCTCACCCAAACACTATTTATATATGGCAATATATATTTTTAGTCAAAATGTACCAATATTCTGTGAGAAAGTTTGTTTTCACGTGAAAGAGGTGTGGGGGAGGATGCCTGTCTGTATGAATGTATATCAAAATTCTCTGGGAATGTTTGTGTTCCAGATGGAGAGGGTTAGGGTAAGGTGCGTGTCTGTGTGTGTATCTGTGTGTGTGTGTGTGTGTGTGTGTGTGTGTGGTGGGGCAAATTGACCCATATTTGATCCACAGAGCAACCCACACCTTTTATATGATGCCTGTATTCTATGCCAGGTCATATTTGACCCATAACACTAAAAATGTCGCTTTTTTTATTAGAGACATTCAGAATTGACTAAAATAATGAATGTTTCTTTTGTTGTGTTAAAATAGCTGTTTCTGAGGATATCATGAAGTCTTGTTCCAGCACAAAAAGCAAACAGTACTTTTTACATACCTGAACTTGAAAACAGGTCAAATTGGATCCAAACACAATAGAAAAAATTCTCGCTTAAGTCTGGATGTTCAGACCTGGGCTCAGATTTCAGATTTGGATATTAGTTTGAGTTCATGTAGAATCAAAGGTGTCCTGGTGAAACGAGATGATTAATACTGGTACAAGAGGAGAGCTGAACAGGGCTGTAGATGGGTAACAACCCAACAGCAGGATCAGTATCTTCTCCTTTGTGCAATGAAGAACAGGAGGCCACAGCCCAACAAAGTGACCTCCAGCAGGCTATTGGTATGCAAGCAAGGCGGTGGGTCAGAAATGGTCTGGGGAGACATATTCTTGGAGTTTTGTGTGTAACTCAATATCAATATACAGTATAACGGAATAAAAAATGTTTCAGTAACGGTGATATGATATTTAAACACATTTCCAATATTTCAATAAACATTATTTACAACATCTGCTGTGATTGATGTTCATTATAGGGCGTGGCCAACAGTTCACTGCATTCAATTCGGTGGTGTGGAACTGGTTCAGCTATCGATAATGTAGACCAGTTTGTATTTGTTGCCAGATACCTCTAGTGCCTATCATAGGTTGCCATCAACCCTCAGACGTCCCTCCCCCAGCAACATGTGGTTTTATTGTTGCTGACTTTTTTCCTCTGTATTCTGCAGCAACTCTGAGCACTTTTTATACTCCTTATATTGGCTGAATAACTTTTGTTTCAACCTATGTACATAACAATACGATAATCAGCCTTTGATGTAGTTTGAAAATCGTATTATTGACAAAGCCGATGGTGATGTCATGTTTCGTGTTCGTATATGAAGGCTGTTGTATTCAGATTTATGCATTTGTACCATTTTTATTTCTGAAGTTTATATAGGAGTTTTAGAGTTTTATAGGAGGAGGGTTCATAGATTTGACAAATTCATTTTTCAGATGTTTGTAGGTACAACTATCTGTTGTGGATGTTCTTGGCAGTTTTTCTGTGGCTTTTATGTTGTTCATGTCAATATCAGAATTATATATATAATGATATAAATTTTGCCCATATCATCCAGCCCTAATTTTATATATATAACTTCAATAATTTAATAAACATGTGTTTTCATTTGGTTGGATGTCACACTGAATAGGTTCATGAAAGTTTTAATATACATAGAGTACATGTCTGAAATAATATGTGCCATTTTCTGTTGTTTTAGAGTGGATTTTCATTTGTGTGTATGTGTCAATAACCACATTTTCTTATCATATTGGCAAATATTTGCCATCTTAATGGACAGGGTAGGTCTAGCATATAGAGATGCTATCTCAAGCAATACACTGAGCTGGAATTACCGTTTGAGAGTCTAGCTTGCGTCAGAGGATTCCCTTTCACCCAGATCAAACAATTAACGAAACCATGTGTGATGAGGTTGTTTGTATGACTTCAGAAGACACTAACCTTAATCATCAATAAACAAAGTCATGATTAGTAGGATGCCTTGATAAAAAAAAAAAAAAAAAAAAGAAAATACTTTACTGAAGCTGAAGTGGGACCATTTATCTACAACTACAGATATAGTTTATGTTATGATGATTCCCTTTTTTATGGAGACTTACCCTTTCGATTCGTATCTACTCATACAACCCTAATTCACATGACTTAATTAAGAAAGGGTCAGTCAGTCAGTAAGTGATACTTCAGTACACTTACTAGCAAGGCCTAGAGATCATAAAGGACTACACAATGACATAATGATGTAATGAGTTTGCATCCTTGTTAAAATGTCTCTGTTTAGTTCTATTAAAGAGCTCCTTCCAGTGCAAATCAACCTTGTTAATATGTCCATGTGGTGTTTTTTATATGCTAGAAGACAAGTCGTGATCGCATTAAGCAGTCAACGCCATGACTGATCATTTTGTCTTTGGAGCTGTTGGACACACGTACAGATTAAGACAGCCATGGTTTTACACATCACAAACCTAAGGAACCAATCCCATCAACTTGCAAGATGGGGCTTTCCATATCATTAGCATATTGAAACAAGGGTTATCAAAGGAGAAACCAGCATTGCATTTTGCAAAATACAATGGAGATCAAAATTAGAGAACAATGTATGAGCACTTGATATTTCCAGAGATAATGTAATCTACATTGATCAACATTTGAAGGATTTTTTGTAAGGGGTACACCATGTCACAAGAACAGTGTTTTACAAAATAACCAAAGTATATCAACATGAAACATTTAGTTTGCAAAAAATGTGATCATAATTAGAGAACAGCAACTACTGTAGCACAGAGAAAGATTACAACAAAATTTTCTGAAGGTTACAACAGTCAGTAATCAGTAGGAAGTGTATAGGCCTTTGCTTTGAATGACTTCAGCACATCTGCGTCCACAGGACACCACTAGTTTCTCACACCGCTCTGGTGTGATTTTGGTCCCCTTTTCTTCCAGTTTCTTCCACAGTTCTGAGACTGTTATGGGTGTCTTGGCCATAACTTTGTCACCAAGGATTTTCCAGAGGTTTTCTATTGGGTTTAGATCAGGACTCTTAGATCAGTAATTCCTAAACCAGGCTGTGATGCAGCTGCTCAGGTCTGCATAGAAGTCATTCAGTGCATCTGGAATGGGGCATCACAGTGAAATGCAGGAGATGTTGTGTAACTGATGAGAGCCTGAATGCCCTGCCACACAAGCTGTGTGTTGGAAATAGCCATAGATTCTCTGAACATCCATGTGCTGAGCATCTGGGATAGCCGGGGATAATTTGATCGAAGGAATGGAAGATAGTAACATCATCAGTGCACTTGTTGATGTAGCCAGTTACTGATGTTGTATTCCCCTCCAGGTTGATGGTGTCACTGTTGTTTGCAGCTTCTTTAAATGTGCCCCAATCAATGTGCTGAAAACAGTTCTGAAAAGCATGGATGGCTCATGCTGGCCAGGTTGTGGTGATTGTCCAGTATCTCCCTCAGAGAAAAGGTACACAAGGTATTACCTGTTTCAGAACTGGCATCTGACATCCAGTCTACACAATAGTATTAGGATAACAGAGTGGTCTGAGATAGGGGCAGGGCTCCACCCAATGTGAATGTTTGTATAAATAAGATCAATTGTACACCCCTCTTGTTGCAAAGTGTACATGTTGACAGAATTTAGGGAACACAGACTTGAGACTTGCATGACTGAAATCTGATTGAATCAACGAACAGTCCATCTAGGTATGCATTCTGCAGTCTGCTAATAGCCTCTTTTATGCTGTCGTCGGGGATATACACCGCAACCATGGCCACAGTGGTGAATTCTACTGCAAATTAAAACTTTCTATCTTTAACTGTGTTTAGGTCTAATCTGAAGTTACAGCTGTAGCAAACGAACAAGACTAGACTGAAACCAAGTATGCCAAGCAAGTAGTAACCTAGAAACCCAGAGTCTACCAAGGTGTATCCTGAAGAGAAAACACAAGCACACTGTTAGACATCTTGGCTAACGAGGCTAACTTGTCAACTAATCTTAGTAGGTGTGTATGAAATCGCACCCAATTTACTGTTTAGTGTTTGATTTAGAGTGTCAGCCATTTTGTGGTGGGCAATTCAGATTCTCAATATAATTTACTATGTTGTTTCCCATAGTGCACCATACATGTAGCAAACAACTGATGTACAGGAAAAAGGGCCACAATGCATAGTGGTTTCATACCCGTTCACTCTTGTTGGTCAAAGATCACTCGATTTCAGAGGAGAAATAGAGGACAATTTCTCTCCACTATTGACATTGCAGTTTCCTGACAAGTCTTGTGGAGTTTCTGTATTATACCATAAATAAGAATGCAAAGTGCATGTGGTCAAATTAATTGGTATGACTATGAATGGCTATTCTAGTGGTTAACATATTCTTGAAAAAATCTCAGAAGTAATTTTATTTTCAGTTTTTATTTATACATGGAGTTTTTACTTATACATGGATACATTACAAATGAAGACAGTGGATGATGAACTTTCTTTAGCCTTGATTAGCACTGATATTTCAGAACAGAGTAAGAACTCATGTCTGTAAATTCCAAATAACTCTAAATGGACATGAAAATGTTCATAATTAGAACATCTGAACTATAAAAACTTAAACTTCATTTACTTTTCACTAAGCTCACTTTCCACAACCTGCTATGTTTTCAGCACCCTAAGGGATGAAATCTCACAAAAATCCTTCTCAGACCATATATGACAACCATCTTGACCTCCCAGGAAGTACCATAAAATACATTTGGGTCCAGACCTGCCTGTAATGTGCTTAGCATGACCACTTTTCATGCATTTTTTCTTTTGATGGGACCCACTATAAGGAAGGCATTGAAGGACGACAGGCAAACAACAAACGACATGGGATGAGTCCAGTGACCTTCTGTCTGTGACCGCAGCACCAGAAGTAGCAGAAACAGCAGATCAAGAAGAGGATGAAGAAGAGCACCACTACAATGCTCGGCCACAGTGGAAGGAGACCTCTGAGCTGCTCTTTGGTGATGTCATTGTTGCATTTCTGAGGTGCCATCACCAGGGGGAGCTGATCCATTATGCTGCATTTTTTATGTGAGATCAGATATGCAGCCTTGTAGGCAGCAGTAATAGCTGCAATAATTCTTACAGAAGGAGAATATGCCTGACACACTGTCTAATTCGGCCTAGGCTGACTCCAGCAAGTCATCTCAGAAATACCTTCGACCTTCATCAATGGCTTTGAACTGCTGTTCTCTACGGGAGGGGTTTCTGTCGGGTGACATTACAGCAGGCATTGCTCAGTTGGCATTGTGACCCGTTGGGCCGGCGGCTGTACTGCGACAATCTGAAATGACTTTGGGTCCAACGGACCAACGTGGTCCCACACGCACAGACAGCAGTTTGGGCCCCAACTAATGTTGTCGTCACTTTAAGCACTTAATCCATCTCATGTCTATTTCTGATGTGGTTGCTGGGTCAGTTTAAACATTGAGACTTATCATCAATATAAGTATTAGTCAGGTACAATCCCATCTTCAGTAGTGTCTTTGGTACAATCCTGGTTGGGGTTCCACATGATTTTTTTGTTTACTGTCACACCCCATATAATCAATTTATTCTATAGTTCTCTTTTCCATTGAGTTCATAATGTTAACATTTCCTTGTTATTGTACTCTTCTTTTATAGTTGTTGTTTGCTATACTAGTAGCCTGTTATTTATCTGTACATAGATAAACTCCCATTTGCTCACCATTGATTTCTGTGAACTGTTAATCTCATTATTCATTGTTATTCAATACAATTCATTTAAACTTCATCATTAAGTTCATTTCCTGGGTATTTGACCATAAGCAGTTCTCTAATAATTAATCACATTAATTATTGGTAAGTCATCTGTTGGTAGATATCACTACATATTACTACAATCTAGCACATGTAAAGGTAATTTCAGTGTTGCAATAAGTGATGTCATCTGATATTCTTGTTATTCACATTTGCCAATGAATTTGTCCTGGTATTTCCTGTGACATCACTGCCACATACTCTACTGAATGTTTGCCTCTTATAAACTTGACTATGGATCACTTTAACATGCTTGCATGCACAGAATATTTGTGTCATGTATGAACGATATCAACTATTAGCATTTGCAAAGAGAAATATTTTAATGAAATAAAACAATAGAGAAAAAGCACACATCAAACAACAAAACTAAATAATCAGTAAAGCTCGTCAATATATGGTAATTCTAAAGTTCTAAATTAACATCTACACTGTGGTCATTTACTGTGAGACAGAGAATTCCCAATATGATTAGAATGCTAAATGTCATGAAACACTCCTAGAAAATCCTAGAAGAAGCTCTCAGTTTGTTTTGTATTTTGGATATTAAAACCACTGTCGTGCCTTTGTTGTTGATGGTTGGGTAATCAGTCGTTTTGCTAAACAATTTTATTTGCTAAATAATATCATTATGTGACTTCCCTTTTATGGATAAAATAGTACACAGTCCAAAGAGTAAAAGCACTAATATCAGATTTACTTTAAAAGTGCTAATTCCAAATTAGCTCAAAATTAGCCCCTGAGTCTTAATTTTCTAGTTTCTTCTATATAAAAGCATTTACCAGAAGGGTACTTGAACATGCATGTCAACGTTCACTGTGATTTATATTACAGTCGGAGTAACATTATTCAGGTCAAACCTTTCACCAGGGTAATCATCATTCCAGTGTCTTGAAATGTAGGTATTCTTGAAGTTAATTGCAAAAATATTCTATAAGTGTCCTAAAAGTTCACATTTCTCCTAAATATGAATATTGAATCATTCTGACTTCAGTCATAAACCCCTGAGGTTTTCCAGTATCTCCCATAGTGTGTCGTGCACATTACATAACCTTTTCCACAAAGGAAGAAGGCATGTTTCACTGTGCTCCTAATAAATATTGTATGTATGCAGTAACCACTGCTAAAAATATACTTCATAGAAAAGGGCAATTTATGATTTATGAGAAATGCCACATAATCTAGCTGTCAGTTCATTATCTGACCGAACTAAATCCTTACTGATACTAAGTGCACCTTGTATCAGGAAGATGCAAGATGTCAAAAAGCATTCTGTCCCTAAATAAAAATCTTGAATTTGCTTAAAGCATGAACTTGTCCGGATTATAAAATAACAAAAAAAAAACTAAGATTCCTAAGAGAAGTAGAACGTTAACAATATATGGTTAATAGAAGGATCTGTGATCCATGGGTGCAATGAAAATGCTTTTCTTTTATACATTTATCAACATGGAAGCCTGCATATCCCTTATTATTTTGATGTTGTATATACATATGTACATTTGTATGTATAGGTATGTATGTGTATATACATGTACATACATATATGTGTATATGTATATAGTTAAGTCAAACACAAAAGCATACCATGCATGTTCCTTAGGTTTTTGTACTCCCAGAGTACTTATTTTGTAATTTAATTTCAGGCATACCTGTCCAGAGCCTATGTTAGCTGTCTCTCATGAACAATACAAGTTCCTGCCATTTTGTGGACCAACCAGTTTACATT
Organism: Tenebrosternarchus preto; assembly: GCA_025802075.1. Taxonomy (NCBI): domain Eukaryota; kingdom Metazoa; phylum Chordata; class Actinopteri; order Gymnotiformes; family Apteronotidae; genus Tenebrosternarchus; species Tenebrosternarchus preto. Next base: position 20,704,790 of record JAOYMR010000004.1, on the reverse strand, counting down.
TGTCATTTTTGCCTTAACTCCCATTCGTTCTTTGTCAAGTGATTCAGGTGCACTCAGATGTTTCTTTCTCTCATTAAGTCTCTTTTGCTGATGAGGCTCCTTTATTGTTGTCAGTTTTGCCAGACTGGGAGCCCAACTGGTGCGTGGTCACACGTTGCGCGCTTGCTAGTTGGTCCTTCCTGGAAGCAGCAGCTTTGGGTCGGTCCCGGGAAGCTCGCCTGCCGCAGATCCACCCCGCCAGACCCGCCGGGGGCGACAGCATCAGCGTCATGACAGGCTCCAGAAAGACGTTGCAGGAGCTGGGGATGAGGGCCTCACGCCTCCACTCCACGCTGGCATCCTGCACGAAGCCTGCCACGTGCGAGGCATTGTATGGCGCGTAGCACACCACAAAGGCAGCGAGCGCAGAGAGCTCCGCCGCCAGCACGCGACGTTTCCCGCCGGCAGGCAGGCAAGAGCGGCGAATGAGCGCCAGGCAACGCAGCGTGCACAGCGCCGACAGAAGCAGCGGCACCGCAAACAGCAGAAGCGCCATCTCCAGGCGAAGTGGGACCAGCAACTCCAGCTGCTCCTGCGTGAAGTTCTCGTAGCACCTGGACGCGTTGCGTTGGTCAAGGGACACGACGTAGCCACCTTTCTCTGCGATGAAGGCGAAGCTCAGGTGCAAGAAGACGACAGTCCACATGAGAGTACAGACGAGGCAGGAGGCACGTGCCCGGCGGTAAAGTTTATAGGTGATGGGGAAGGCGATGCTCAGGTAGCGTCCAACCGCCACAGCGGTGAGCAGGAGGCCACTTCCGTAGAGTGAGGCGAGGAGAAAAAAGTTGTAGATTGGGCAGAGCAACACAGGCAACATCCAAATCTGGAGAACAATCTCAGCAACTTTTATGGGCATCCAGGCTACCAAAACCAAGTTGGATAAGCACAAGTTGATCCCATAAACAACATTCGGAGTGCCGCCATGTTTGTTAGCCTTGCGGACATACATGAAGAAGACCAGGAGGTTGGCAGGAAGTCCAAGGAAGAAGGTGAAAGAGTACACAGTCAAGGAAATGCAGTCAGAAACCGAAAACAAGCCCATCTTTCTGTTGTTGAAGATCATAAAAAAAGTTCTAAAAGGCCTTGTTTTAAAAAGCACTTCTTTTACACATCAAAGTAATCCAAGGAGGTTTTGAAAGAGAGCTAGAAACATGCACAGTGAAGGGCGAAAACAACACAATAATGTCAAACTAGTTGAGAGGTGGGTGTGTACAATATGTCTGGTTTTAAAGGTGTCTGGTTAGTGCATTGGGGGGGGCTTGGCCTAATTTGACGTAGAAATGGGCAGAGTGAGCACCCAGGCAGCAGTAATGGAACAGGACAGCAGCTAGGTCCCATCGTAATTGCCCCCAGTGCAAACGACAGCGGTAAGGCCGTATCATTCCCCTTTAGTGAAATGGTTCAGAATAATTGAGCTTTTCAGGAAGCCGTGCCCGTTCAGCTCCAGCTTGATCTCCTGAAATGACATGATGGGTTACATCATAAAACCATAAAAGCAGCTGGTTGATGGCAATGCCAAGGGGTTGGAGGTATGATTCAAAAAATAAATAATCTGGTGATGGGGGCAATTCTGGATTACAGGGGTTAATTTTATGTCTTTATAGATGGGGAAGAAAATAAGGCACATAAAAAAAGGCACATGAAGCCAACATTTGACCAGTGGCACAATGATAAACAGCAAAAGGCTCTTCAGTGACTATTCAAAAATTCTGCGTTCTACAAATGCCGTCAGCATTTTTTAATGAGCCATTTGTCTGTACCACCTATCTGAGATTTAAAATTGTGTTCCAAAATACACTGTTAACTCTGTTATTATAGATAGTGAATTCTGTGTTTTGTCCTGTATGGATTAACAAAAGACTACATGTAAAAATATGGTACTGATATTATAATATTGTTTGTGTTTGCACATTCATTTCTGTACATTAATGCACATAGATACAACTTATGCATGAGTGGATAAAAGATTGTGTGGATGGATAAAAGAATGGATAAAAGATTGAGTGATTGTGACGGCCGGGCGGAGGGAGCAGAGGTAGATGCTACTGGAAACATGCTGTAGTTTTATTCACAGGATAGTCGCCAGTGGCGTACAAGACATAAAAAGCAATAACAAATGCAAACTAGCGTAAGCGCAAAGCAAAGACCGGGCAATCCCGGGAAGGCTGTAGCCAAGCAGCGAGAGATAGACTAAAACAGCGTGTGAGACGCACAGAGGCTGAGTATGGTCTGTATGGCTAGCTAATGCACAGCACTGACTGAACAGTGCTGTGGTGCTTTGTAGTCCTTGGCCTGATGAGCCGCAGGTGTCTTCAATAGGCCGGTGATTGAGAACGAGTCAACCTGGGATTAGTGGGCGTGGCCGGCGTGCTGGGTGCCCGCCTCGACGCGACAGTGATCAGTTATTATTATATTTGTTGCTGGTGAGATGGCATATGGAAAGCAAGACTCATTTTCAGTGGTCTAGCAACCAAAACCTGTGGTTTGGATACCATGTCATATGCTCACATGCACAAATCTTTATAATATGGACGATACACTATAATAACTTTTTAGCATTCACAAATCAACATAACCTACATTGTTAACTGTATAACACAGTGGTATGAATTACATAAAACAGTTGATCTTTCTGCACTGACAATTTCCCACTCCAAAAAACAAACAAACAAAATTGGTTGGTACAGACATAGGAAGGAGTTCAGACTGCTCTGCAGTCCTCAGAATGCAAGTACAATGCAAATGCTCTTCTGACTCAAGCACCACTGTACTTCACTTCTCTCACTTCTCTGTCTTGTTCCCTGAAGATTCATTCAGCTGCCAACAAAATCTGCAAATATATAAATGAAAACCTGCTAGTGCACATTGTGCCTGTTTCACCTGCTAGTGCATGTGGTGCCTGTTTCACCTGCTAGTGCATGTGGTGCCTGTTTCACCTGCTAGTGCATGTGGTGCCTGTTTCACCTGCTAGTG
>JAOYMR010000004.1:20689115-20701678 GCA_025802075.1 Tenebrosternarchus preto | reverse complement strand
TGCCTGTTTCACCTGCTAGTGTGTATCATGCCTGTTTCACCTGCTAGTGTGTATCATGCCTGTTTCACCTGCTAGTGCACATGGTGCCTGTTTCACCTGCTAGTGTATATCATGCCTGTTTCACCTGCTAGTGTGTATCATGCCTGTTTCACCTGCTAGTGTATATCATGCCTGTTTCACCTGCTAGTGTGTATCATGCCTGTTTCACCTGCACATGGTGCCTGTTTCACCTGCTAGTGCACATGGTGCCTGTTTCACCTGCTATTGTATGTCATGCCTGTTTCACCTGCACTCGAAGCCCATTTTCTAAACTCTACTGTGCACAGATGGTGGTGTTTGATCTATACATGCACCTTCAGTGGAGAACAGAGAAGGGGCAGATAGCTACCGATTAAAGGTTGCAAGTGAAAAGCACAGATACGATTGGTCAGATGTCCTGGAATTTTGATAGTAGACATATTACAGAACCCTAGTATGTACATAGTAGTGAGTTCCTGAAGCCATAATGATCATCAGTTTTGATTGGTTAGTACCACAATACTTTTCCATGCTTGGTAAGACATGAGTCCTATAGCAACCTGCTATAGTATCTTATGTCAGTTTGAGAGTGTTATTTATTTTTCTTCATGAAAAAAATTTATTATATTTTTTCTTTTTTTTACTTACCTTTTCTCTGATAGGTCAGAAGAATCTAAATGCACACCACTGGTATAATACATTATATTAATTTAAAACTATAGTCAGGGCAGTCCAGAGAACTTAATTTTTCACAGTGTTCAGATCTAATACTGAACAGCATACAATATCTGTATCATTTCACAGCAACGCACATTTAAATACAGGAAAAGCATCACACAGACTTGGAGCTACAAATAAACTGAATCATGAGTGATCAGCTTTTCAACCTATAGTACTGCTATTCATTTACATAAAATTGTTTATATAAACACAGAATAAAGGACATGATCTTCACTATGTCCCAATATTTACAAAACAAACTTGGTCACAAGTGGAGAAGGGGAATTTAATCTTCTATATATATAAGAAGATTCTGGGTGCTTCACTACATTTCCTGATTTCATGCAATACAAGCAAATATTAATAAGCCTAGTCCATTAGAATTAAAATGCCTTTAGTATTAACCTTGATACTGGATATGATAAATCCTTAATTCTGATGGTAAGAAGGTGTTCAACAAAACGATCAGCAAACCCTTGGTTTCTCCAATGTAAAGCTGATTATATCTCTTTCAAGTAATACAGTAGACAACTCTCACAGTAATGAATGTGGAGGAAAGATTGATTCCTTTGTGCCAGTTATTTTAGTGGCTGTTAATAAATGTTTGCATATTTACAGTGGTTGCATGAGCTATCTATATAAACTTATAATGGTTTGAAAATGAGTTAATTATTTTCCCAACTATAAAATCTTCAATATAACACTACATACAGAATATTTTTTTGACAGGTAGACCTGAAACAAGACCAGAAACATAAAATTCCTGCATGACAAACTTTTTATAGTGTTATATAAGGGATTAGAAAGACAGGCTTTGGTGGAAATATAATAAGCCTAGTTCATGCACAACTCAGTGCACTTGACTGAGATTTCATGGTGCATGAGAAGGTTACATTACGCCAGGCCAGTCCAAAGTTGTGTGAGTAGGTTAGATCAGGAGAGTGAATAGATTAGAACAAGAGTTGGGTTGAGTGAGTCAAACAAGAGTTGGGTTGAGTGAGTAGATCTGGAGATGGGTTGAGTGAGTAGATCTGGAGTTGGGCTGAGTGAGTTGGCTAGGCCTACTGGGTTGGGTGAGAGAGTTAGAACAGGAGATGGGTAGAATGAGTTGGCTAGGCCAGCTCTAGTTTGTGCCTGTTGCTGGAGTTGGTGAGGGGCACCACAGTCAAGAGTGAGGCATCAGTTTGGGCAGCCAAGGTCAGACGTTGCCGGGTCTGGGTGCTGCGCTGCTCAAGGGAGATGGCCTCCTGTTTACGGGATAAATCCTCCAGCATTCGAGCTTCATGCTGCCGCAGAGACTGCAAGGAATCTCTGTCAAACAGAAAGAAAAGACACTGAGTCCAAGCATCCAGACTATTTTAAAAATCAAATGTTAAAATTTGGTGGGCAGCCTTTTATAAGTTAGTTATAAGTTTAGATATTTGTAGAAAAAAATCCACTTTTTATTTTAACTTACTGTATCCTCCATTTCAATACAACACATTCAAATTAGTACAGCACCCAATTTCATGTCACTACTATTACTGCTGTACTGAGGATGGTTTGCCACTAATATCCAGACAGTGATCCTGTATTGAAAAAATGAGTAGTGATAAATAGGGTAAAGGGAGACTGACAAACTGTGCATTACAACAAATGGGTTGCATTTTGATAGTATACATCAATAAAGTACACCTATGAGATAGGTATTCCTAATAAAGTACACCTATGAGATAGGTATTCCTAATTAGGTGGACAGTGAATGTAAATGCAAAGTAGATATTTGTAGTAAAGTGTGTTTTCTTCTTTGTGTTCTTCTTTCTTTATTACTTACTCATTCAGTTAAAACTGGCAAATAATTCAGGGAATCTATATCACATAATAATCTAATACACTTACAATACATGGAGCCATACATTTTTAACATTCAAGATATAACGTAGCTTTCCAAGTCTAGTAAACAAGACACACACTAACCACAGAGCGCGAGAGCAAGACAAAGTAAGAGAGAGAACAAGTGAGAGAGAGAGAGAGACCATATAGGAAAGAGATTAAAATAAGGATGACTCACTGAGCCTGAGCCAGTTTCTGTTTCAGAGCCAGAATGGTAGAATCCAACTGTTTGGTCTCCTGCACTAACCCATACTGCACCTGGGTAGGGGGCATGAACATTAATCAGACCACTTAATTCAAAACAAAAACAAAACACGTCTAGTTCACATTGGAAACTTCAGGAAAGACTTCCTAAAAGGTTCAGCTTCTTCACTTCTGAGGCTTACATTGTCCCTGCACAGGTCCACACCGGGCCTCTTGGTTCTGTTCTCCAGGCGGGTGTGCACTAGCTTCAGGGGAGGCATTTTAGCATGCAAGTCCTTCTCCAGTCCGCGGATGTCTTCCTCCAGCTCAGTAATCTCGTCCCGTGTCTGACACAATTCAGTAGGCAAAAAAATTTAAGTGAGATCTACCAATCTACTTTTAGGAAGATGATTGTGTAACATTTTTTACAGTTTTTAGCTGCCACTGGAGCTCCTTGTGGGCCTGGTCCAAGTGATGAGTGCGCTTACGCAAGGCAAATTCTGTTGCTATGCGTTGGACATCCAATTCATTTTGCACCTGAAGAAGAGATACATGTTTTAATACAATAATGATCTCCCTCTCTCCCTCAGTGTAGTGTGTGTGTGTGTGTGTGTGTGTGTGTGTGTGTGTGTGTGTGTGTATTTTTTGTATAATAAATTAGAGAGACATACAAGTTGGTTTTGGAATTAGCAAGATGGAAGGTAATGAGTCTCCAAGATATACAACCAAACACAGGTGTATACATCACCTGTCATACCTGTGCTCTAGTGAGGCTGATATTCTCTCTTAGCTGCAAAGAATTCTGCATCTCCTCTTTGGCTCGAGATATATTATAGTGGCTGAACTGCTCCCACTGCTGGGGAGTTGTGGAACTGCAACCACAATTTTAGGCATAATGTAATACCTTCACTGCCATGTTTAATGGGTTAACAGCATCCTTTTGTGTATGTGATCAGTTGATTAAGCCTATAGCATTAAAAGTGCTTAGAATATTAAGTTATTTTTGATTCAGTGTATGAAAAGCTAGTAGATTAAGTCAATACTTTACCCAGGAGGGACTCTAATGGGGTTGGGTTTCAGTGAGATCTCAGGTGATGTCACAGTTAGTGACAGGCAGGTCATGTCCACGTCTAAAGCCTCCATTTTGTGCTGAAGGTCAAGGGTCAGTTGGTGACGGGCTTCCTGCAGCAAACTAAACAGATCTGTCACCATTAGGGGCTACAGAAGGGTACATATGCACAGATTATGTGAAGTCGCAATTTACTACGTGTCCTTATTTTCCTTCTGCTGTTTACATCACACACTCTCTGCCTCACTCTCTCATGTGCTTATTCTCTGTCATCTCACCACAGCAATTCGAATGCCTGATCAATACGCTGCTGAAGGACTCGCTGTGCACCGTCAATCACGTCCACCTCCTTCTTCAGCTCCGCCTCCACTGGGTCGCTAACCAGTTCATTTCCACGGCGACCCTCCCTCAAGGTCAAGCACTCAGCAGTGACCTCTAGGGGCAGCACCGTTGCTGCAAGAGCACGTTCTGTTTCTTCCTTTGCCTTAACACAGACAGTTCCTTCAGGCAAACTATGCACATGCATCAAAGGTTTGTTGACAGGCCATACAGCTAATAGACTCATGCTTACTTAGTTTTATTTTAGCTCCGACTATTTTTATGACCTTGTCTACCAATTCCATTCACAATTCCAAGACACTGACAATGTCAGTGCAACTTTACATTTCTGTGTAATGGCTCTGGTTCTATGGTTTCTGTGTACTAACCCTAATCCTAACACTAACTCACTAGAGTGAGAGCATCCATTTCGGCATCTACTTTATGTGCACAGGCTTCCAGGCTCTTCTTCCAGTGTGTGATGTCACAAACCCGGTCACTCAGCTGACATCTACTGCTGTATTCATCCCAAATCACCTGAAGGTAAAAGAGTAAACCCACAAGCTTATACTGTTCACATTTTTGCAGACTTATATAATCTAGTTCACATCCATGACATTCCTATTATGCTCAAGTTTAGTCGCTATGGTAAACCCTGGTATCACAGCTGTGATCCACCTCCATCCCTAGTGGATTACCTTGGTTGTCTCGTTCCGCAGAGCTCTGCCCTCCTGCCGTATCTCATGGGATAAGTGTCGTATGTGTTCGGCGGCTTGTGAGATCTGCCTGTTGTTGTTCTCCCAGTCTGAGACGGCGCACCGGAGGCCTGGCTTCACACTCAGGGTGGCCATGTTTTGTGTGTGTGTGTCGGATAAGACAATGGTCAGCAATGACAAACTGGGGGTAATGGAGAAATGTGTTTGATTTACTGGTCATAGGAGTAACATTTGTGTATATAAAGGGTATATATAAGGATGTGCTTGTGAGGGTGAGTGTGTGTTTGTGTGTGTGTGTGTGTGTGTGTGTGTGTATACATTTATATGCTACACATCATACACTAAACAAACACTTAAAGTCAATGAAATGCAAGGCAAACAAAACAAGGCTATCTTCACATCACACTCCCCCCTCCCTATTTTTAATAAAGTGGGCTTTGAGGAATAGTAACAAATTTCTCCTTTTGACGGACAGATACTTTAAAAACAAAGAATGATTAATTTCATCATCCAGATGAGGCAAAAAAAAAGCGTGAATGCAAATCTAACCCCCAAACGTTCACAACATTCCTCGGCTTGTGTCGGCGTTTTAAATTTGTTAACTTGCAGCAACATTTAGGTTAACTTACCCGAAGTTCTGGATTTTGCAGCTGCGTCTTTTGTGCGTGCGTATTGTGTGTGTACAAGCGTCCTGTCTCCTGGCAACGGGGAGACGCAACCGCTACTTAATACCACAGCAACGGTAAACAGTTTGCGGTTTGATGACATCGCGGCTTTTGACCGCGTTTTGAAATTGGAGTAGGAAGTAGGAATCGGATTAGGAAGTAGGAATCGGATGCATTTTAGGCCAATTCCAAACAAGACATCACTTTATTAGTAGTAGGCATCAACTTATTGGAATAAAAACGTATCCAAACACATGCAGATATGACTGAAGTCTGCTATATTCATTCGAAAAAGACTAAATAATGCGATAATATATTTTCATAAGAGACTATCCCAGTGCTCCTTGGTTTTTAAGTATGTTTTAACTTAATGTTTTAACCATTTGTCATGGGATCTGAAATAAGGTTCTAAAACCTCAGTGCATGTGAAAGATCCTAAACAAAATAAAACAAACAAACCATTTTACAATTCAACAACAAGGATGACTTAAAACCTTCATAGACAACTTAAAACCTGTTTCTCAAACAGTCCAAGCAGTAGATTTCAACAACAGCATGTCTGGCAGAGCTGGATTAATTATCGATTATAAGTTATTTTATAATTATTGATAAGGTTCCATCTGTCTACAAAATTGAACAGATTTAATATGACCAATAGTACATTTAACAGATTTAATATGAGCAATGGTAAATTTAACAGATTTAAAATGAACAATGATAAATTCCCCCAAATTAAACAAGTGTCCTGAGACATTTCTTTGCCAGTCAATACCTGGAATTAATCAAATATGAAAAGCAAAAAAAACATCCAAAGTAGCTGCAAACGACCTGATCAGGAGTCAAAAAGGAGCTTAAATCTTCCTGCATATTTCACCATCTACTACATCAACACATGATCCAAACTGAGCATCCAGACCTAGAGTAACTTACAGGGGACACCATGGTGAGGCCCACAGCAGGGAATTTCAGATGTCACTCAAAACAGAAGAAATGTGCATCAGCCAGAAAAAAAGCTGTTACCCTGTGCTGGCAAAAACAAAAAAGAATGCCATGATTAACACATTGTGACCTGAATAGAAGGGTTAGAGTCAGAAGTGTTTGTAAAGGCTGATTGTGGTGGAGAACATGCATCACACTACCATCACAAATCTCAGGGTCATTATTAGAGGTCAAACTTTCCCCATTTTTACAACTTGTTCCTATGATTTAAGTTCACTGTCACTGATTGTAACAGATCATTTGCTTTTGTTATATGCACAGTGTTACCATGTCCCTAATTTGCAAAGACTTGATGATCTGCAGTTCTGAACTTCCCTGTCTTTGCATTCAATCTGGAGCTTCATCCAAAGAGAATGAGCCAGTCAAAAGCCTGAATCCCATCAAGAATGTGACGATTATTAACAAAAGCTGTCTGCCTCAGAAACTTGACAAACACTAAACCGGTGAACTAATGTATTTCTTTGCTTGTTTTTGATTAATAATTGCACTAATGTTTAGCCTGTTTTTTTTAACAGTACACAGCGTTTACACACGTCACAGAGGAAAGACAATTTACTCATAGGACATTTTTTCCATTTCAGAAAGGTAGTGTTTGCCAACCGTTTCTCAGTAATTGCACATTAAAGTACCAGGTACATAAGACCTCTTCACCTAGATCTAAGACCAGTCACCTTAAAAAAAGAGAAGAATATCAGGCAAAGTAAACAATGTCAAACATACATTTCAAGTTCATTTAAAATCAATTTATTTGAAAATTACTTACAAACTTTGCCAGATTTGCTCACCTCTTTAAAATAATATTTTCTAATGACTTGGCTAGGAATTTTATATAAACAAATACTGTCAGAACTGAATGAAATTATTAAAACATAATAAATTTAGTAATGCATTGGTTACTGTAGTTTGTGGAAGTCAGTTTGCCAGCCTTCTCTCCCAGCTTGTCATTAAACAACACAATCTCATTTCATTAAGAGTTCCATTAGTGAATGTAGCAGGTAGAATGGAATCCTTGATGGAACCATCCAAAGATATTCTACATATAGTCCAACTCAGCTGTCTCTAGGTGCTTTGTAATGTGGTCCAGTATGATTTTCTCATTTGTTGCATCTTTCAGGTAAAAATGTGATCCAGAAAGCATCTGCACAGTGAAATCACCAGTAGTCATAACCTTCCATGCTGTAAAATAAGATATGGACATAAGAATTACTATATATTAACTGTATGTTTAAAAATAATAAAATAAGACTTATGTGCATGTGGTCTATTATAAACTTCTGATACTTTACACAGCAAAAGACTTGATAATATGGTTCTTTATACAATGTACAGGAGTTTGTGATCTAAAGCATAAGCAAGAACCTAAAAAATAAGTTTGTTTATTTTCCAAAGTGTCTGAGTGCACTGTTTAAAGACATCTCCACACTTTGATGTCTGAGTGGAGAGGACAAAGCAAGTCTGCCAGGACCTTGCAGGTCATGAGACACGTCCTCCTTGCCATCAAAGCACGAGACCGGACAAGAGAGGAAAGGACTGTGTGGCCTGCTGCACCTGCAAAATGCATAGGCAGCATGTAGGTACAGTGTCTGAACTGGTCACTGGGTACCACAAAAAATTAATGCCATGCACCTTATGCAATTCGCATCTTAGTACCTATTTTTTTTAAATCCCCGAATTAATACATTTGACCCACCTATAGTTCTCCACTACATTAAGGTCTGCCTTCAAGGCTGGCAAAAACAGCTTCAAGAGTTCAGAATTGGCCAGTATTTCAGGTGGTGTTCCACCAATAGAGGTCATCCATTGGAGGAATTCTTCATCAGACAACTGGCTTCTCCGTGGGGCCTGTAATCTCATTTCAGACTGGGAGAGATTGTGGTATTATCCAATATGTTATATTGAGGAATGCAAGCCTAAAATGCCAAGAAAAACTGAAAAAGAATAAAATGCACATTGATCCTGAACAAAGCCATTGTACCATCAATCCAGAGTAATGATCTACCAGAAGGTAGTGTTATGCGCCAATTAAAGGGAAAGTTCAACCAAACCATGATAACGTCACTAACACTTGCCACCGTTTGGATGCATGATTGACCAATCCCTTTAAGACATATGTTGGTTGGTACTGGACTTGAATATGTGACACCTTTAAAATATACTATGCTCCCACCATATTTGAAATCACCACTGTGTTGCACAAGCATGTGCTAAGAAAACTTACGTAAGGTGCAGAGGCTCCCGAGAGAAACACATGCACTGGTTCAAGATTGTGAACTTTCTTCATATGCTCCGCAAAAGCATAGGTAGCCATGGCACCAAAACTGGTGACATAAAGAACCACAGAAGAGACGGATTACTCAGCTATTACAAATAAAGGCAATCACTCTGCTAAATCTCTAGATGACGTCCTTGCATTAAACTTCCACATCACACACTCCACACACTGATTTGTTTGCAATATATACACCAGTAAGCATAAGCTCCTAGTAGCAGGCTTGTTCCACACCCTACAACAACTTCCATTAAGCTGCACTTATTAACCACTGCACTTTAAACCATTATTACACACCACTGTGATTCTATTGCAGAATTGCACTTTCCAACATCTACATATGAGTCAGTGTGCTGCTCTACACCATTTGTTAATGTGTAGAAATACCTAGATTGTCCTATATACCTATAATGACTACAATATTATTTCATTTTCTTTTATTCAATGTGCATGTAAAACAAATTTCATTGTACTTGTATGATGACAATAAATCATTCTATTCACTAAAGCATCTATGCAAAAAATAAAACATGTGCAATGTAAAAGAAAATAAAAACTGTGCCTGGACTTTTTTACTTCAGCCATTAACTTTGTAAAAAATAAATAAATAAAATAAAAAGGCAGTTCCATTTCCTGCATCTACATAATACCTAACCTATAATACCTAACCTGTGTCCAAAAAGGGCAAATGGTTTCTCCTTCAGTTCTGGCAGCAGCACATCAAGGACTTCATCGAGAATCTCCTGCATGTGCTGAAAGAAGGGCTCTTTGGCACGTCTCTCCCTACCCCGCAGACGGACAGAGTACACTGTAGACGTGAAGAATACAGGCCACTTATATGGAAGAGTGCCACACTTCAATACTATTACTGTCTTAGAAGGTTTTCATTGTCTCTTGCAAATGTCATTTAATAGATATGACATTAAGATGTGCAAAAGTTGCCCTGTTTTTCAATAACACCTCAGGTAGCAATAAACTAAAGTCTTGAAACAAATATAAGCAAATGCAATGCCAATCAATCTTTAATATATTAAGAAATTAAAGGAATTAGTCTAATAAATTATCTCTGATGTGTGGATCAACAGTACAGTATACAAGAAAAAAGAGAATGATTATTTATCGTTCAAAATATGAACGTGATAGAGCAAATAGACAGAGCTATAGACCTTCTACAGAGCTATTAAGAAGCTGTCCCCATCGCGCGTAGTGGGTTGAACTTCCACCTGCCCAGGGGAAGCAGATCAGCCTCACTACAGCGTCTGGCCGCTTGCTGAAGCAATTAATGACTTTATCCATACCTTTAACAAGAATGAAATGACAACTGGTGATTCTAAGTGGTTTGTTTAACCGTGCAAAACTAAACTACAAAACTAGTCTTTAGTTACACTTCTGAAGACACGTGTCGAAGTTTTAAAAATTGGACAAGTTATTAAGAAAATGTTTGTAGAAAAGTCTTTATAATTTCCATCAGTCATTTGAACATAAGCTTGACCCTCATGTAAACAGAAGATCGAGAGTAATTAGCAAAACATTCACTTGCCAGCTAGAATGCTGTAATATAATGAAACATACCCTAAACGGCAGCAGAGTTACATAAGATTAGACATACCCAACCGCTCACTCAAAAACACAAGGATGTTGAAGGAACCCTGGCTTGTCTTCTTCGATATGCACAGTCAAGTACAAAAATACAGTGTCGCCATCTTCAGACCATAATCTATATATCTATAATCAAATAATGTGCTCGAAAACTTTGAAAATTGCGGACACTGTTACAAACACCAAGTGAGGTATCTCTAATATTACATATGACTTATTGTTGTGACCGTAGAAAACCCTCCTTTTGGGGGGGGGGATGTTACCGTATCGTAAGTTATTTTTTTCTTAGGTTAACTCCACAGCGGTCGCACAATTCCGAAAACCTAGACTAGCCTGATATAATCCCCGGATTATATAGCCTATTTCTGAAAAGAAGACATACGTCCTGATTTCAGTGAGGAGTTATGTTAATGAATCGGTTATGTTTCATAATGGTGCTCATGAATTACCTATCGAAGAGAGATCAAGTATGACATGATTCTAGGAAGTGACGACGTTTCCTGCAGTTGGTATTTCCTGTAGGGTCCCCCTTGACTGTAGTGAGACGGTAAACCGGTAAGAGGACCGAAAGGGAATTAGAAAGTGTAACCGGTAAAGAAGGACAAAAACTATCTAAAAGCTGAACCTTCGGTCCAAGAACATACTTTTTTTTATACGGAGATCAATTTTATTCTTTTAGGTATAAAGAATGTCGCTTTGACTGTGATAGTGAGAACGATTCTAGGTGCACTTGAGCCGTAGAAAAACTCAGCTCCGTGGTAGTAGCTAAAATATTTTCAGACTCTTGGGAGTTTGTCTGTTTTCTTTCTTTTTACAAGAGTTTGGTTTACTTGTCACTGGGAGCTATTACACAGCGCTTCGACAAACGGAAAGGGACAACCGAACGAACCTGAGGCCAAGCTGACTCTAACCGGTCGCTTTTTCAGCCGCAGTAAGAGACGGCGAGTAGGCGAAAGTGGTTGAGCGCAGAGCCTGATCAGCAAAGCAACTCCGATCAAACGTCTTTGAGCCCGTGTTCGATCTCCTGCAGCCGGCTAGAATCCGGGCAGAGACCTCATGAATGGAAATCAGCACTTCAGGTACGTGCTTTGTCTAGACGCAGTGACATTCTAAATGCCTCGTCTGTTTTTTATTCATTTTTATTTGTTTTTGCTTACGATATACAAAGTGTCGACTTACTGGAACTTTGTTACTCTGCACTGCAGTGTCAGTTCATTTACGGTCGACCATATGTCGGCTGTATTACAAAAATAAGTGAATAATCGCCTGCCTACTATAGGATACACATAGGTTTATTCGACAGCAGGGACAGCCTTGTTTTAAAGTACAGGGATGCCAAGGGCTTTGAACTAGCAGGTCTTTATGGCTAATCCGTCTTTTTAATTTGTGTGGCGGTTGATGACATTGGGTTTCGCCGGGTTGTCAACGCCATGTGTGGAGGATCCTGACGCACTTGTTCTTTCGACGTCACCGCTTTGTGGCTCGGTTGTCACGTACAGGTGGTGTGTCAGTCAGGTGCGGCCACTGGTAGAGTGTGGCCACGCTGGAGAGAGGGGGAGCCTTCACAGCCGTTGTTGTCATAGCGACTGGTTTGCCGGTTGCTGTGTCACTAAACTGCCACCCATACATATGTACTTACAATATTTAACGTAACAATAATTTAAAATAGTGAAAATAGTTTAGAAATAGTAATAGAAAAGAGGTGTTAAAATTAACAGCCATAATAATAGGTTATTAGCAATAATACTACTACTGGTTGTTTACAGATGCATTGTTGTATAATGTTGTAAGATACACATGTAGTTTCTCACATGTCTGCTGTAAACCTCTTTTGTCCACCCTATACTGCATTTAAGAGCAAGCTATATTTAGTCTAGCCTTTCAGGAATTGCATACAAAGTTAGAAAAATGTGTTCGCCAGGCCATGTATAGGTGTGTGTGTGTGTGTATGTGTTTGGGAGTGCGTATGTGTATGAATATGTATGGGTTGGGAGGTTTATGTATTGTAACTTAAGATATAAGATCAGCTGTGCATATACAGGGTGTTTGTGCACAGCATGTGCACAGTTTGTGACTTGTTCTTACAGGTGTACCAGTGACTATATATGGAAACACCTGTTTTTACTCTTATTGCT
>JAOYMR010000004.1:20625824-20650526 GCA_025802075.1 Tenebrosternarchus preto | reverse complement strand
TCGGACATTTGTAAAGCTGCTTTGAGACAACGTCTGTTGTTAAAAGCGCTATAAAAATAAATAAACTTGAACTTGAAACTTGTTTAGTAAGCAGGGTTGCCAGTAGAGCAAAAAACATGCAAGAGACAATACTCAAATAAGCAGACGAGACCGGTAACACCGGCGAGGCTGAGAAAAAGAGCAACTTGAATAAAAGAACAAAGCACAGTGTGACAAAGGCAACAACTGTGTAGCAGT
The DNA here is from genome assembly GCA_025802075.1 of Tenebrosternarchus preto. Taxonomy (NCBI): domain Eukaryota; kingdom Metazoa; phylum Chordata; class Actinopteri; order Gymnotiformes; family Apteronotidae; genus Tenebrosternarchus; species Tenebrosternarchus preto. The sequence continues at coordinate 20,650,289 of JAOYMR010000004.1, read as the reverse complement.
TCACAAGTTGGGCTACAATGTACAGCATCGTAGTGCTGTTTGGTGTGTGCTTAAGTAGTCCTTAGGTAATGAGCGACAGGTACGCTCAATATACAGGTGATTGAGAACGAGGTAATGCACGATTGGTGGGCGTGGCTTAGGAGCTGGGAGTCTGGTGAGACGTGACAGATAGTGTGAGTTACTTTAAATGGTCATCTCTTTTGGCATCAAGTACAGTCTTTGTGTGTCAAAAGTCAACTAAATCACAAACTGGGCATAAAAATCTTTTCACCAGAAAATGTAATTACAATAGTTATTTTATTAAACTGTCTTAATTTAACTGTCTTTAAACAAGCCCAATGTAACCCTTAACGTAGGAGAGGAGTTTTAGAATATGCAAATTAACTGCCAGAAATGCGTAGCTCTGCTTTCCAGGTAACATTAATGCCTGGACAGAGTCTGTACTGTTGAATCAGTCCCACCATTTTGAGGGAAGGAGGCTCAAGAGTTTCAAGTAACCACAGACATGTGGAAATCAGACTTCTTCCTTAGCACATGCACACAATGCATATATAATATAGATACAACATATTAGACTTGCTTTAGTTCTACAGGGAAATTACATTCCAGATGTCATTACAGAACACATAATTGCTGGACTTGTGCTATAAAGATTGTACTATAAGCAAGTTGTACTGCAAAATTTGATTTTGATTGTTTTTTTCCATTAACATATTTACTATTAGTTTCCAATAACAACTAGTTATTTTCTTGATTTTTGTCAAAAAACACTGACAATGGTAAAACATACTTTGCAATAGACAAAAATATTTTTGTGTATTAACAAGGTTAGCATTTACCATTGCCTTGGTGTCAAGCCATTTCAGAACATAACACTGGGTTTAATACTTTAGATCTTAGATTAGCTTTCACTGTCCAAAGTACAGACTACCTGTGTCATTCTGAAAGGGAAGACTAATGGTAAAGATTGACAAGGTTAAAAGGGACATCTTTGAGCAATTCCAGTCAAATTGTCATCATATTACAGCAAAGTTTTGGTTGAGAAGAACTTTATTGAGCAACAAAAGCAAATATGAACCCAGTAACAGCTATTGTTTATACTGAAAACAAAGCATCATTCATACAGAACTCTTTGTAACTTACACCTCTTAATGAAATAATACATAATTATCACATAAATCACAAAATAAACTCCACCTAAGCTATACACAAGTCAATTGACTGGTACTCAATATACATATCTAGTGGTAATGGTTTCAGCATTGTTGTTGAAATACAACACCTTTATATAACCCTTTTTTTATCAGTTTATTTATTTATTGCATATAGTTTGACCAGCATTTAGTGTCAAGCTTAAAGCACAGTTTCGAGATCTAATAACACAAATTCTAAGTCCTTACAGAAACTGTTCACATACTGTGGGATGGAGTCACAGACTGCGGGATGGAGTTACCGACTGTGGCATGGAGCTTGGACATCCAAAATCATGGGCCCAAAGACTTTTAGATTTGCACTTTGTTTTGCTGTGCTGACAGTGTCTTTTCCACATTCATATAAGTGCAGGAAATTAAATGGAAAAATTGGGAAATAAATAAATTTGGAACTTTTCCCCATAACAGAAAACTTTTTCCAAAAAACATTTCCCAAAAGCTTTTACAAGTATTTAATTGAAGATGAGTTATTACAACTTTTTTTTTTCTCATTTACACATGAATTATTACACCTATGATATCTGTGAGGTGATAGTACTGAACAGGGTATATTTTAAGAAGTTGCAGCCTGGGTTGGTTCTGTTCAGAGGTATAAAAATGTAAAGGTGTAAAGCAAATTTACACAAAAATTATGAATAAAAAGGTCAACCTTGGAATCACCAAATAACCGACAATGTAGTACTAAATTGTTGGTTCAAACCAACAGTTCAATGAAAATGTAGTACTAAAACCCTGATCTACATTCAAATACCCTACAAACAACTAGAAGCAGTAGCATATTCTTGGCCTTAATATGCACATACTATTACATTTTCCAGTATATGGTAATGCAGTGTCAAACAGTGGAATGTATCTCTGTATATTTTAGGCTTAAGCTATAAAACAAACCTCCTGGAGACTTTAAAATATATTTAATGGGTGCAGTAAAGAGCAAAGTTCATTATCATGAAGGTATAGTCCATATCCATGTATAACAATGGTAAAATGTTGTAATGTCCCTACTGAAAATGCAGGTAACAAAATACTGTTTAATCATACCACTCCCATACCAAACATGTTATATGAACTTTATACTGACTTTACATTTTTGGCCTGAATTTGTTTATGAGAATCTTTGTTCCTTTTTTTCATGGGTATATCAAAGGTCTATGTTTTTTCCACCCTAAAAAAAAAAGAAAAGAAAGGAGCATGGATTTATGAGAACTATAATTCATGGGAAGGAAGTTTTTTGAAGTTGTAAAAGACATAAAATTCTTTACTTTAGACAAATTATAGCTGCATTTACAGTATATGACATCTTGGTTCATAATATGTCAAGTAAAAAGTGAAAGTAACCACCTCTCAGTGTGTAGAGAAGCACTGTGCTCCTCCCAGGCAGCCAAGCTCTCAAACCTCTCAGAGAAAGTGAGCACAGCTACCAAACTAAAAAAGCTTACTTTAGCCATCTCATTCTTTCAGTCATTGACTGAAATATATTGACTGGTAAACTGAGAGCTTCACATTATATCTCAGCTCCTTCTTTACCACTACAGTCTAGTACACCAATCCCATTAATGCAGCCAATGCATCTAAACTGGGGTTGATTCCACAATCCCTCTTGCCATCAGATACTTACATTCCTCCATTCTTCTGCCTTCTCCAGATCCACCAAGCACAAAACATGTATACTGGAGTGGCAAACTCCCATGCCCCTCACCATCTAGCCCAGCTGGTTCACTATGCCACAGTCAGGACAGAATCTGCATTGTTCCTTCTGAATCTGAGGCTCCAAAATATTCCATTATTCAGCAAGATACTTTCCCAGGAAAGTGTGATAGCTCTATAGTTTAGACACACTCTTAAGTCCCCTTTCTTAAAATAAGGACCACCAGAACCAGAAGTTAGCCAGAACTCTTGGTCCATGCCAAGACAACCCCCAGCATCTAGGGTCTTCACCAATTCAGAGTGAATCTGAGCTATCTGGCCACAGGTACTCCTTAATGAACACTAACTCCATGCCTAGCTCAAAGGGTAGGTCCCAGTAACCCTCTTCCATGCATGTATCAAATGTTTTGGTTCTCTTCTTCATAAGGGTGGTTTTATGAACCATGTTTGTTTCGATTTAGACCCCAGGTGGTGTACTCTGAAGTGGAATTACTGGGTTATGGACCTAAATTAGTTAACTTGGTTGATATTGATGTCACAATAAGTCTGTGCAAGCAAGTTGTATCTCCACAGCAATGTAACCTCTGAAGTTAACCTGTTTGGATTCAAGATCAAGAGATAAAATATAATCCCACCTCTAAAGCAATCCTGTCATTCAAAAAATGATGAATGGATTGGCACTTGCAGTAGATAATGATGGCATTATCTATTTATGCAAACTCCTTACAAGAAATTCCACCCTCCGCAGCCATTTGCTTGCAGTGCCAAAAAGAGTTTGTATAGGGCAGCAGTATTTTTAAACCGGATCTTGTCCTCAGTGGGAAATGTTGAGCGCCTTTATCAAGAACACTGAATACTTGGCCAATACACTGGGTTTAGTTGCTCCTGCTTGTGTTCATGTTTGATTAATAAACTGTCAGTAGCTCTAGATAATGTTTGTCTAGAGATTTTTGTTGTCTAGTCGCTTTTTTAATTCCCCAGAGAAATCAGTGCCATTGATTGTACCTACATTCAAATTATTACAAGCATGGAAGACCATGAGCCTGATTATTTAAACTGAAAGTCCTTCCACAGCATTATTGTGCAGGTGCAAAATTAAAAAATCTCACTGCAGCAAGTAATGAAGTTACATGAGTTTAGAATGACTCCAGTACATTTTATTGACATAAAGCATTATTATGTTCTGAGCACATTGGCTATTTCTGAAGACTTGTGATCATCTGTGCCTAATAATAAATATTGATGCTGTATATAATCAGGTTTAAATCAAATTTATGTGTATAAAATCAAGCAGCTAAACCCACAGAAACAGCTGAACAGTAACTCAGAATGCCAAAATCGTAAAATGCTGGTGTGTAACAAACTAGTGTAAGAATCTGAAATACTATGTTTAACTATAAGCATGAAAATGTTCCTCAAGTCTTATATACCTTGACACTGTTTCTTGCACAATGTGCACTCTGAATATCCCTGAATAAACTCCCTGAATATCTGAGAGGCATGTGCTGAACAAGGCCATTTAGCTAGATGAGTCTGGGTTTGGTGAATGCCAGGAGGAGGTTACCTGCCTGACTGCATTGTGCCAGCTGTGAAGTTTGGTGGAGGATAGATAATTTTATGAAGTTGTTTGTCAGGGGTTGGCCTAGGATCCTTAGTTCCAGTGAATTAAAATCTTAATACTTCAGAATATTACAACATTTTGGACAATTGTATGTTCCAAATTTTGTAGGAACAGTTTAGGGAAGGTACTTTCTATTCCACTACATGTGTGCCCCAATGTACAAAGCAAGGTCCATAAAGGCATGATTGAGTGAGTTTAGTGTGGAAGAACTTGACTGGCTCACACAGAGCCCTGACATCAACTCCATCAAAAGAACTAGAGTGGAGATTATTAACTAGGCCCTTTGTCCAGCATTACTGTCTGACTTCCTAAATGCTCTTCTGGATAAATGGACAAAAATCCCCAAAGAAACATTCAAATCTTGTAGAAAGCCTTCCCAGAAGAAAGAAAGCTCTTATTACTGAAAAGGGAGAAAACCAACTCCACATTATCATAAAATAAAATGCCTTATTTTTCTGAAGCTCAGTATCCTGCCTCACTTTGTTAGGGCAAAGCGCCCCAACTGTTATAACCACTATGGACGATGTTGTAAAACTTTACTATGACCACTATGGACGATGTTGTAATACTTTCTTCTATAACCTGCTTTGGCTTGTTTTGATTGCACCTGTAAGTACAAAGGGTTTTAGTTTTTTTTTATAACATCTTGCTTAAAAGTAGTTGCTCAGTGCCTCTTTTTGCAAAATCATAATTTGTTTAGGAATATATAAAATATGACTGCACAATTAACATTTTGCCAATACTTAATGTGGAGCTTTACACATTGACATGGTCTGCTATCTTTTCCCATGCTTCCTCACAATCCAGGAGAGATCCAACCAAGAGAATCACACTCCCAACATCAATATACCCCTGGAGTTCATTAAACCATCCAAGCCCTCCCACCACAACAAAATGCCAATCCCAAGGAATATATTTCTCAGAATAGATTTTAAATAATATTCTTCAAAAACACTCCATTTGGACTATGGATAAATAGGGCTGTAAACACCCTCAATTTAATTCTGACATTCTGTACACTGGACTTCTTGATGTTGTTTAATTTTAAATCTAGAACAGAGTAGTACAGTGCCAAAGCAATAAATCTAGAACATTGCCAAAGCAATGAATTCTGTGTCTTTGTGTAATTTTATATGCAGTACACCGCATATAACAATTTTATGAGAGGATTCAGGTATCACCTTCCAAAAGTGTTTAAAAATAAGCTTTGTCTCCTTAGGACTCTGCACATGATGGATTACAGAAAGCAGAAGTAATGTGGTGTGTATTTTTCTATATTAATCTGCATTTGGCAGTATAAAGAAAACTAGTAATTGATGAGGAAGGAACGAGGAAGAAACATTACCAAATGTTTTTATGAATATCAGTGTCTGTATGTTCTGAATAACGGTATTATAAAACAGTCCTAAACTTTTAAGTCCATTTAGAGCAGAAACACTCCATTATTTACTATTTACTATACATTATTTACTCCATTGTTACTGTACAATTACACTGTTACAGTATACAAAATCTAAAATGTATAGTGTTACATAATAGAATTTAGTAAACCCATGAAATAGTAATTTAACTATTTTAATGTTTGAATTTATTATTCCCAGGTAAGTATCTGTCATAAAAATTGGACTAGAAACACATTTAACTGTAAAGTTTCATAGAGAGGGTTTGTTTAAATAAGTCAAGAATTTCAGTGTCGCACCAAACAAAAACAAGAACAAAGATTCTATTGTCTCACATTTTTAAAAGGCCTGTTTACTTCTGCCAGATCTAGACAGAATCACTATCCTTGAAGGGTGTGTTTATACTTGACTACTTTAGTTGGATTAAAACGAATCCTGTTGCTGTTAGAGCAGTTCGTCAGAGTAAGTGTGAACGCTTCCGTTCGAACTCTGGTGGCACCAAATAAGAGGATCAAATCCGTCAGAGCAAGTGCAGCATTCAAAATGAATTTTGTTGTGATTTGTTTGAAGTATAAACACAAACCAAACACAGGATGTGATGTGACAAAATGGGGCACTAAATGTGAACAGAGTATATGGGCAGAGATGGGAATTTTTGGTTTGGAAATTTTGACTCGATTTTACCATCTACTGTTTCCAGTTGGTAAAAATACCACTAGATATGTATAATCATGATAAATGAATAAGTCCAAAAAATATATATCATACGTCATGCGTGTATCATACATCACTTTTTTATGTTATTCTCTTTTTTGGTTGTTATATTGGTTTGATTGTAAATCTGTGAATGTGAATGCAAAGTAAACCAAGACTAAAATGTAACAATGTATAATGTTATTGTTTGGTCCAGGCCAAGAGAACCAATCTACAAGTATAAACACATCCTAAATTAAGGGAGCTTTGTTAAGATGCTATAGACAATGCTGCAAGGAGTCTGTGCTGTTGACAGCTCAGTGGTAAAGAATCCCGTTCTAAATGTGAGACTATGTCTGACTCAGCGAGACTCAGATTATAGTTTGGTCTGAAAGATCTGGGCACACCTGTTATGGGGTGTGTTCAATTCAGACAAATGCAGATCCAAGTGATCCAAGGAATGATTAAATATGGCCACAAAACCCAAGTATATATGATTTTTTTATTTTTATACCCAGTGAAGTTGCCTTTAACTTGGCATGTTACAGTGGATTAGCAAAGCTCAAACAAAAAAAATTGTCAATATCAACAGCTGTCTGATTATACCTCATATATTTATACACCTAACAATCACCTTATTAGGAACCACTACACCTGCTTAAGCATGCATAACACAGGGCGTTATATACACAAACACATATGAAAGCTCCATGCCTATTGGACATGTGGCCTTAGGGGAAGGAGTCGAGGCTGGGGCCATTACAGGGGCAAAAATTTGATCTGAGTGACTGACCATGGTAGAGTGACTGACCATGGTAGAGTATCCTAGTTACTAAAGCATTGTTTGAATGGCAACAAAATATAGATAGATAGATAGATAGATAGATAGATAGATAGATAGATAGATAGATAGATAGATAGATAGATAGATAGATAGAGACAGACAGACAGACAGACAGATAGATAAAAAGGTTATTAAACGCAATAGTTAAACATAGTTGTCCTACATCTAGGACAAGATCGTTCTTCATGGATCTGATCAGGTGGCACCATGCTGAACTTGTCCCAAGTACCCCTTGCTTTCGAGGAAGTAGTTTTAAGCAGGGATTGAAAGATTACAGCTGTGTTTGTGAATTACATAATAAAACTGTTTTAAAAAGGTATAGTAAATCCTATGAATTATTTGTTATACCAGGATACAAGCGCCATCCCACAAGGGGTCAAGTGTAATAAGTGGACTAATGTCAAACAGAGAAGGTGATCTATTTCACAAAAGTCTCTTACGAGAGTTAGGGAGGGATCTCCTTCATCTCTGGTTATCCTTGAATATCAATGCTAAGACCAAAGGCAATTATTTCTACTTATGGTCCTTTCTACAAGGCATTTGTCACTGTTTGCACTAGAATTACATTGAACGCTGCCTTCTAGAGTCAACAAACCCACCTAGAGACTGAGAGTAAAGTAAAAACAAAAGTTATGCCTGAATCCAAAACTTGCTTCAGTTGAGGTTTGATGCCCTCTGCTAATGGAGATGCTTAAAATGCATCTCTGCACATAAAGTACGTATGGAGAGAGTGTGAGATTGTTTCAGTGGGATCTGACTCATCAGTGGGAGTTGGTTTAGCAGCCCAAAAGAAAATAAGTCTAAGATGATACACGTCTTTCATCTTCTTTGTGCAAACGTCTCAGCAATGGAATGAGACATAAATCTGGATTCCTATGAATAATGGCATTAATGATGAAACTAACTGGCATTTGACAAAAACAACACAGTTGTTTTGATAAGTGGGCAATATTTTTTATGTATTTGGTTTCATATACTCCTACTTATGGACACTTGTATTACTGTGAAATGGGTGTATTCAGTATCAACCTCTGAGAACAGAACAGTGAGACAGAAGACGGATAATCACAGAACAAAAGCACATCTCTAAAGTTACATCCAAATTTTACATTGTGCCCACATCTGCAACAACAGTGTTGCCACAACATGCAATATTGTGTAAACGGTCCTAAGAATGTTAGTTTTGCCAGGAGCTGCAAGTATGATTACTGTCCGTCACAGACAACCTTGTGGTGAAGATGATGGTTGTGTGTGGGTGTGAACATCCATGTGATGTGTACATAAATACAATGTCAGGTCTTTGGTTTGTAGTGATTTTGCAGAAATGCAAGTCACAATTGGAAATAGACTCATTTACAATAAATGACATTTTCGAATGAAAATGATATACTGAGTCACTATTGGAAATTATGTGTGTCACACTCTTACGTGCATATAAGCAAAGCTGAAATTAATTTGTGACTAAAGTTGAAAAACAAACAGAACAATCTTCATGAGACTAGAGAAAAAAATTCTCAGACAACAAAGAGGGGATGATTCAGACTAGTTCATCTTATAAATACATGTCTAAAAGAATTATTAAAAACAAATTAGTTTGTTTAATTATTAAACAAAGTCGTGAAGACAATGCAAGAATGCTTTTTATCTAGGACAGGCTGTTTGGGTTCAAGATCCGATATGATTTGACTTATTTATAAATGTATATAAATTTATAGATTTATGGTTACTTGCCATCTGAACTGTCCAAATGTGGAGTAACTGGACATACCTGTTCTGTTTCACTCTGACAAAAAGTGTAAATCCATGGTCTGGCAAAAGAACTGGTTGAGAAAGAAAGAGATTGAGAGGGAATGCAGGGTGTGTGTATGTGTGTGTGTGTCTGCGTGTATAAATACTGGTAAGGACGTGTATTCAGTCATGGCCAATTATCCTCTCCACTTAGCTGTAAAACAACATATTTTTCTCTACCATAAAGCTGGCAGAGATGTTTTCCCACAACTTTTACTGTAAATATCCAGTCACTGAAGTGAACGTCTTGCTCCATACCTGTATCCTGTGAAGACAAAACATTCATGAATACACCTTCAACAGACCTGGTTAAAATGACATTAGGTCATGGAAGTAGAAAAGACAGGTCAAGTTTGGAGTTTCACCCTGGACTCTGGGAAATACAAGCTTTTCATGCCTAGAGTTCCAAGTACATGATCTTTACATTTAGCGGGATAAGTATGTTTACAATACAGTTCTAAAAGATTTTTAAAGAACTGATTCATGAACATTTGTATGTTGGTCTTTTATGACTGCAGTAAGTTACTCACCAGTGAATACTCCAAGAATAAAGATATATCCCAGAGTCTTATTTGCCCTCTGAAATGTAATTACATTCAGTTAGTTTGAATTTATTTCATGAACTTTCAGTGAAATCAGTTCATACTTGCAATTATTGTGATTAATAACTACATCCCCCAATGAACTGATTTCACTGGGGAAGATCCAGGACATGTTGGAGGGATTACATCTCTCAACTGCCCTGGGAATGCTCGGTATTCCCTTGGTGGAGATGGAGGAGGTGGCGGGGGAGAGGGAGGCCTGGACCTCTTTGCTTAGACTGCTGCCCCCGTGACACAGACCTGAGCTCCTCACCCAATCTCTAAGGGGGAATCCAACTACTCCGGATTAATAAAGCTCATTTCAGCCGCTTGTATCCACGATCCTGTTCTTTCAGTCACTACCCAGAGCTTGTGATCACAGGTGAGAGTTGAATATAGACTGACTGATAAATTAACAGCTTTGCCTTTTGTCTGAGCTCTCTCTTCATTACAATGAGCTTGGTGACCTGGAATAGGGTTTGCCCATCACTCGGGCCAAAAAAGCCAGGATAGTTGAAAAACTCCTTGGTGTCAAAGCACCAGGGGTGGATGAGGTCTCCCCAGAGTTCTTCAAAGCTCTGGATGTTGTAGTTATGTCTTGGTTGACACGTCTCTGCAACACTGCACAGATATCAAGGACGATGCTCCTGGAATGGCAGATGGGGATGATGGTCTCTCTTTTTAAGAAAGGGGACCACAGGTTGTGTTCCAACCATCAGGGAATCACACCCATCAGACTCCAGAGTGTCTGATATTCCACATGTGCTTTTTGGATTTGGAGAAGGCATTCGACTGTGTCCCTCATGGGATCCTGCAGGGGGCGCTCCGGGAGTACAGGGTATAGGGCTCACTACTATGGGCCATTCAGTTGCTGTACAAACAGAGCAGGAGCTTGATTCATATGACCAGCAGTAAGTCAGACTGGTTTACAATTGGAGCTGGACTCTGCCAAGGCTGTCCTTTGTCCTTTTATGGACAGAATTTCTTGGCACAGCCAAGTGGCGGAGGGAGTCTGGTATGGAGGCCTCAGGATTTCATGTCTGCTACATAGGCCCACTTACCCATGGACCCACCACCTGTGGGTGACATAGTTATGGGGGTTCGGTGCAGTGTGGACTGGGTGAAGGTGGGGTCCTTGGTGTTACAATCCTCGGCTATTTTCGGTCATGGCTCAGCTAACCCTATCAGATGGTTCACCTTATCCCCAACATGGGCAGGTTGAGCCACAGGACCACTCTTTTGGGGATATTCTGTTATCTATTTGAGTTACACTGCCAAGGTTTCAACTGATAGCACAAACTTTGCACTTGAAGTTTTATTCATGTGTCTTATTCCCTTAGCTTTACATTGACTTAAGTAAAAAATAAAAAATAAAAACAGCATAGGGGGGAAAAAATTACAAAGATTGCTACCTTTAGACAAGGTTGGGCGGTTACTTTAAAAATTATTATTGATCGCTGATTACCTGTGTACCATGTGTTATGTTAATATCCTGAGTGTATACTGGGTCTTTAACTTCATTCTCTTACAAATAAGCAAACAAATTGTGTTGTCACAAATGTGTCTGTTTCTATTCATAAAACTCGAATTTATGAAGTAAAAGATCTAAAACGCACTCAGTGAAAGAAAACAATGCATATTACATATTTTAAACCTTGAAATAAACCCAGTTCACTTTAGAAGATGATAGTCTTGCAGTGTAACAACAGTGATGGAAATTGTTCAATCAGTTAAAATGGGGGAGTGGAAGAAAGAAAAAAGGGAGTAAAAGTGATTCTTGTTCAATTTTAGTAATCACCTAAGTTATAAAAATGTATCAGTAAAATCTAATTGCTGCCCGTTTCAGTAACTTTTTTAAATTTTTAATAGCCTTTTTTAATATGACTAAGCAATTAGTATGTGTTCAAACTATAAAAATTGTATAATCTAGTATCCTAATCTAGAACCTGGATGCTGTAGTACATTTGCCAGAAAGCCTATTGTGCTGTAGAGAAGAAGTTTTCAAAAGCTGCTTCGCTTACAGCCCTGCCGGTAAAACCTGGACATCGCTTTGTTTATTCGCTTGCTTGTTTTGATATTGCATTTGTGTGTCTTGTACGCCACTGGCAACCTCTCTGCTAATAAAATAGCCAGTATGTTTCCAGTAGCGTCTGCCTCTGCTCCCTCCGCGCCGCCGTCACAGTCTGTTTCTTTGAGCACATTATATGAATTCTGGGGTCAATTTTAGGTATTTTATGACTTTCAGCAGCAATTAAGGATTCCAGTTCAAATAGAACAGAAAAACACAAAACACACGAAAATCATAATTTCATTTATGATTCTAATCATAAATTATCTTCCACTGTCAATAAGCAGGACTGGTTCAAAAAAACACATTGAGGAAAAAGGACAAAAGCAAATTAACTGTCTATTGTGATGGCACAGCAGATATGTCATGGTAATCAGGGTGAAACACCTTGAGACTGCACCCATGGAAGACTCTTTAGGAATGGAGCAGCTACTAGCTGATCCCAAATGCATTTAAGGTGTAACAAGGAAAGTACAGTAAGAAAATACAAAATAAAAAGGGAACCAGACAATAAGGCAGGGATTCACACTGTAGTAATGAGTAGTGGGAGACAAAAGCATACAGGTCTATCCACTAGGTAGGGTGGGTTTATGGGTGATAAATCCCCCCAGCCACTTCCAACTAAAGGAAACAGAGCTAGGCCCCACTAAACCTGCCTCTAACCACCACTCTATGGCAACAATTGGCAAACAACTGCAAGACAGGGGAAAGATATACTATATACACATACTATATACACCAAAAGCCTCACAAAGACTAACCTTGGTGGAAGAGCCATCTGAAGGAGATCAGGCTAACAAGTCCTGCTTCGTTCCCACCTTGTGGCCTTCCTCTAGTGGCCATGGGCTGGCATTTCAAACCACCCATTACACTGACAGTACAGGGATTACAAACCTTGTACTGATGGATCTGTGTTTGACGCACAAGACATGCTTCATGAAATACTCAGAAAGTGATTAGTGATGGAGAACATTTTCCTTTTTTTGTAGAATTCTAGCCAAGTTCATTTTCAGTAACAAATTCTTCCAAGGTTTGGAACATATCCACACTTCCTTCTATTTAAACATCTGGAGAGCTTCCCAAGGATCTCCTACAAATAGTCCTATCATCTAGAAGAACTTGCAGATGTTCTCCTTGAAATAGAGCAGCAAATAATGAAGACTATCTGCCAGACCTTAGCTTTCTTGATTCATCAAGGTGAATACATTCAAATGCAGAGACTCTTATACATAAACTACAAGAATCATGGGTCATACAAGGAACAATGTATCATTTACTATCCACTCATCTCTTTTTTGTTGAGTTGATGAATTGTCATACAGAAATGAAAACAGCTCTTTCTGTTAAGGCTTTGACACCAAAGCATTTGCTTCCAAGGTACCTCCACTGGATCCATCTGCAGTCCTTCTCCTCATAGGGAGGGACTTCAGTACTTACAAGATCTGTAGTCAGTGCAATGGGCCACATGATGCTATTTATGCCAAACACCTTAATTTAGGATGGTAATTTTAGGAGACTTTAAAACCAGTGTCATTGAAAATGGCCAGACCAGTTTCCATGTACGGTACTTTGTGAAAGCAGCTTCTATATCAAAGAGAAGTTTATAGGTGAATACCCCAAACACTTTCCTAGTAAATGCCTAGACCAGGAACTTTTAGAACAAACTTTGAAGATAACAAACTACCATGTTGTGCTAGAGATAAGGAATTCCGGAACATCACGAACAATGAACACTTAAGTCAAACAGTTGGGTTGCTTAAGTCCCATTTTGCTCCCCTAGCATGCCAAATATCTCACTACTTGCCCGCAAGGTCTTGATCCTGGCATTGCCACCATGCAGCGCATGATTGGGTTAGGACCATTATGCCGATGTGTCTAAGAGGAACAAATCATTCACAAAACATGGAGTGCTGTCAGCAATCAACAATCTATATGACCCCTTCAGATTTGCTTTGCCTTATAGTAGTGGCGGGGTATTACATCTTGAAAGATATTTCTTCTGATGTCCATAATTGGGATTCTCTATTGCCAAAGGAGAACCAAGATTTATGGCAAAAGAATTCTCTGCAGTACCTAGAAAAGCTGATGATCCCAAGAATATTATTTTCCTTTATTTTCAGCTCAGAGAAAAGAAATAACCATTTACATGTCACATCTTCAGTATAGTTGTAAGTTATTGCTTACTTAAAACTTGGCCAGTGGTTCACAGGGAGGTAGGCTTCCTTTCTGGTAAAGGTTACTCCAATACCAGATATCACCATCCCATGACTACAACACAAGAGTGACTTATGGTTTGCATAAGTGTAACAGACGTCTTGAAGCTGATGCAGGCCAAACTCAGTTTTTGTCATACTGTCCAGATAAAGATGTACACAGATAAGTTCAGGCACTTAAGAAGAAGTCAGCATGTATTAAGTGCAGCCCACTTAGTAATCTCTGTCCATTCATCAACATAAACGGACTTCTCAGGGTTGGAAGCTGAATGACAAAAGCTTAAATAGCATCAGAAGTTCATCCTATGTTCATTGCTGGCAAGCATCACATCACTATTGCTGACCAGACACTTTTCTGAAAATGCATACCGTCAAACTAGGCACTTTACCAAGGGAGCAGACAGGACCTCTGGATTGTGGAATACTGGGAGAAAGAGGTCTGTACTGTCTCCAAATGTGTGGCATGTTGCAAGTTTTGAGGTAAACAAGAGCAATAAAATCATAGGTGACTTACCTGCTAAGAGACTCTACATATCGATCTTCCCTTTACATATATATATTTTGGCCCTTGGTCCATCACAGTGAGAAAAACTCTAGGTCATCAAGCAGAGGTGAAGAGATGAGTAGTCATCTGTACTTGCACGAGCATGTGTGCAACTTGCACTGAAGTGACTGGGTCAATGAACATACGCTTGATTAATGCCCTGTGGTGATTCCTCACTGTTTAAGGTGTTGCTAAGTTTCTCAGGTCTGATTGTGTTTTTTGACTGCCTGCAAAGAGCTACAAATGTATAGAGAAAGATACCTTGAACATCAGGATTGTTAATGGCAGCTGCATTCCTCCTATGCTTCTCTTATGGATAGTTTGTGGGAATGTCTAACTGGTGTTACTGGGTGTGATGGCAGCAGCAGCAGCACTCTCACAGCCTCACAGGCACCATAGTATTCTTTGGTGGCACCCAGGTGGTGAGTCAGGGCAATGTCATAACCATGTAGACTTCCAGCATGGAGTCAGATGATGAAGTGGTATACCTGCAGTAACATGATCGACCTTGTGACCTGACCATCTCTGAACTGCATGAGCTAAGTTATCAAGGCAAGATGAAGGGTATCCCATGTACATAAAGGTGGAAATGATATAACCCTACTATGACAGTCAACGGTTCTCTGCTTGTCACACAGTGGTATGCATTGTATGAAAAAACTCTTGCCGTCCTGTCCTCTATCACTGAGACCACAACACCAATGTTCTTATTATAGCACATGTTCACGATGAACTCACCACTAACTCTGGGAAACACCAGCACTGCGCTGAACAAGGAGAGCAGCAAAGGCAAGGAAAGCATGCTCATTCTCCCCTTTCAACTGGAATGCAGCTTCATTTGCTGTGCACTCAGAGGTACATGGACATAATGAACACGTGAACCTGCTCAGGGCCTGTTTGATGCCATCACCTTTACTTTTTGCTCAGTGGTTTCCCTTTTATCCAAGCAGAACTAGTTGGGACGAAGCCAAATCAGTGCAGCATTACACTGATCTGCATACAGGAGCAAAACCTCCCACAGCTGCTCTTTCCTGTGAAAGGCGAATGCCTGTTGACAAAATTTTTTAACCATTTTCACTCTATCACTGGCTATCCCCCTTACATAAGGTTTTGTTCCTATTGAGTTTTGTCTGTGCATTTCAGACTTCACTGCCATAAAGTATCTATCTTTAGACTTCCTTAACCAGGTTATAAAGTCAAAACTGACCATCCTCAGTAAATTACCAAAGGTATTTCTAGCAAAAGGACAGTTGGTAGAAATAACCATAAAGACAGGAAATTTCTCAGGCTCCTACCATTTCTCATTGGTCACAGTATCCCCGTGGGAGACAGCACCTGGGAAATGTTAATGCTTCTCAAAGACAATTGCTGTAGCATTGACGCATGCTGAGAAGTCGGATCGTTTCCTGGAATGAAAATGATCAGAATCCAGAAAGGTGTTGCAAATTACTTTCCCCATTTTTCAGTTGTGCCCTATACACTATTATATGGAATATTATTTTCGGTTAATTAAGGCCTTTGGTCCTCAGATGCATTTTGAGAATAAAAATTAGGTACTTAGTGACTCTAGGAATTATAGAAATGTTACTTACACTTGCCAACAAATACCAAAACAATCCTGTCATTTAATTTGGTTTCCAGTTCATATTTCTGACCCTGTACTGAGATGAACAAGGTTACATCACCAATGGTCTCAACTTTCCCTAGGAATATACAGAACATATTATGTGAATCACCCACATGGACAACTTCAGCTCTTGTTGCAACATCTGTCTACATTGATGGAATGAAGTACAGTACAGATACAGAGGTTATTGCTATCAACACACACTGTTTCTGTGTGCAACGCACTGACTGCATGATACAGCCAACATTCCAGGTCATATGGACTCTACAATGATAGTTTCCTGTGATAGATATCAGAGTTTGATAACATTTTCCCCATTGTCAGTTTACAGAATAAAAGGCAAATTGTTGGTGACACCCAATCAATTTATTCTTTGTTAAAAGAGTCATTTTCCAAAATGTACTGTTTTCTGTATTGTTTTTAAGATCTGGATTTCAATAACTCTCTTTGCAATTACTCTCCTTGCAGATTTCATGTAGCGCCACAATCCGACTGAATACATTTGGCTAAACAAAACATAGTGCATATCACAGCTTTCTACTTTAATGAGCACAGGAGAATGGCCTCTCCAACTACAGGTATGAGGCATAGAGAAACCGAAGGAATAACCTACTTAGGCTTTCCAACTAACTGGCAAGTCTGATACGATTTACAATGTTGTGTGACATCATTAAAAACAGAAGGCCTGAAGAAATGTTCTAAAATATGTAATTTTTCATATCCCTAAGTGACAAAGGAGGATCATGAGCCAGAAATACTACGTTATCGATACTTCGCTGGAACAACCACTTGGGTTATTGTGTTCCAATCTTGGCTATTGACTAATGGAATCCAACATCTCATTATTCTCATATCATTATCTCGTATCATTTTCTCATCATTTTCCATAAGCTGTTCACTACCAGGGCCTGAAGGTTTGTCTTGTTTCTCAACAAGGGTTACATCTGATCTCTGTGCAGCAGCTAAATCTTCATAAGACATAAGATTAAACATATCAGGGTCAGGAAAAGATGGTACATCAGGTTCAACAACATCCATTATCACAATCTGGTATATCACACTTAAGTTCCAGTTAAAGGGACAACATTATCAAGTTTCCATGCATGAGCTCGGTTTAGCACACAAGCAGTAAATGCAACAGAAAACTCCTGTGCAACGTTCACAATGCTCGCAGGATATTCTATAACCTCAGGCACAGGAAGCACTGCACCCCCAACAATACTGTTAAGATAAAGGGAATCCCACTGATGGGTAACCTTGAATGAGCAGCAACTATAACTACCCAATTTAAGTATAATTGTTTTGTGGATGTTGTTAGAGTGCACTATACCATATCACTGCAAAATCTCCCATAGGAGGTACTGCTGAGTTTAGGTATGATTACTACAAAGGCCATAGTATATGATTTACTTTTCATTCTCATCAAATCATTCAGTGACCACTCATGCTTTGACAATTGTCAGCCTGGAAGAGACAATTGCCAAAATGTACTTTATATTTCTATGACATCATCGAAATCACACCATTCTATCACATTTCATAGAAATTACATAATTAAAAGAAAATAAAGCTTATCAGTCACAACCATTTTTGCAGTGACCTTTCCCTCAAAGAAGACAAGTGAAACCAAAACATGCAATACCCCTATAGGCTAAAGCATCCAGCCTTGTTCAAACTCACTTGGTTCCCTTCTCCTTTATTATAAGTAAAATAACACTCTATCTAATCTAATCTAATCTAATCTATTATTGCACTAGTACAAATCACATCATGGTCATTGAATATGAATGAATGAAGTTACACTTACATAGCACCTTTCTCAGTACCCAAGGACACTTTACAATCAACACAATCAAAACTACACAATGCTTTTATATCCAGTCAAGACACTGGCTAGAAATGGCAGCTAATTACACACATCATACTCTCAGCAGGAAACCACAGCCCCCGGGGACTGCGTCAGGTACAGGAACGGGAGAGAGGAGAACACCTATTCAGTTCAATTTAAATCCTTTGTATAATTAACCCTAATTATTGGTTTTTGTTTGGCTTATTATACCATTAGAACTATGCATTAACAATTAAATTTCACAGTGTCTCTGTCCTTTATGTTTCACTGTAGTAACTGGAGTTTTGTGACTGGAATTTATAAATATTTTAAAATATTTTTGTTGACCACCTAACTTAGCAATTTTCTGTCTAAATCACTTTTAAAAAGTATAAACAAGCTTGACTTACTTTGGCTCCTTTGGTGTATCAGAACTGGCTACCCACTGATCTCACTATGGACTGTCGAGAATATTTGGCATTCACCATTCAACTGGGATGTTATGTCTCTCTGGCATTGCCACATCCCTTTTTGGAAAAGTGCAGATGGCCTAAAGACAATGTGAGAAAAACTTACAACTGTCTGGTTAACCAGGTAGACCTAACATGCTATACATGACGGAGACTAAACATGAGAAGGTCATTGATTATTAGCTATTTCATCATTTATGTCATTTTAACATATATACCAAATATTTTTTGTAATTGATTTTCATATTATATAACATTAGACAGGAAGCAGTATTACATAAGCTACCAAAATGAGCTATCTATTATTTAAAAATAATTACTGTGTCTTCAACCAGTTTGTGATGGGAAAGCCCTTCCTTTTAGCTTGAGTCAGCTGGCAAATCCAGAGCTGTACTGAGCCAAGTTTTCAAATGAGTCTGAAATAAAATGCTTACTGTATACTCTTGTGCAGGCTGTCACTCTACACCCACAGAAAGAATTTCATGGAACTTTGCTTTAGTCTCGATATTTTGTATAGAATGTAGAGAGAAAGCGTACTCCCTTCTACATGCAAAAATGCATGGAACATTTGCAAATTGCAATTTGTAGCTAAGCTATGTCAGAGATGTGGTGCATGCAGAGAGTGGGAGGGCAAAGCTGATGTGAAGTAACCTGTTATTCTCTATAGTCAATAAAATTATCTGTGATGCATAAGATCACACAAGTGGTTTTTATTAGTAGTACAATATAGTGCAGTACACAGGAAAATACACTTCAGAGGATATTTTACCTTCTCTGCAGTAGAGGTGCCCTTACTTAGTCCTTGGGGGTTCATGAGAGTGCTGTAAACACAATACTTTTAATCAAACAGAAAAGCATTTTGATGAGTGCATACAAGCTCTGTTGAGTAGCAATACTTGGAGGATTTCCTATTGGATGAGCTTGTTATTGAGGACGGAGTTTCAATTGACAATTAAAATTAAGCACTTTTCTGAGGGAGGCTCAATGTGTTTAGCATTGGATTTTAACAGGTAACACCGAAAACAGAAGGTAGTAGACACTACAGAAAGGTTAAAAAAAACAAAGAAAATAAGGAATTATGATGAAAAATACTTAAGAGTATAGATTTATACACACTGGAGGATGGGCAACCACAATGGACATTTGGCAAAAGACATTGTTGGTTACTGCCAATATAAAACAAGTGGTTACTTTGCTTTGATATGAGCATGCAAATGCTTGTTTATGCCAGATTTGCCAAGTACAGACTTTTAAAATTGCCAAGTACATTTTTAAAATTAGTTTAAAATGTATTAGGATATATTATTTTTGTCATTCTCTTCCTGGGTGAGCCACAGGTGTTCAGATTTTTGCTTTATATGTTAGCACATGAACATGACATTGACTGTGCACGAACTGGTAAATATAGTGGCCTTGTCACTAAACAGGCCATTGCTTTCTTTGTTTTTTGTATGTATGATTCACAGACAAGTTTGTGCAGCTAGAAAATGTCCCCCCACACTCAAACTGGTCATGGATGAGCCTGTTTGCACTATGAGTTCCTTCAACACCAGCGCAACAAGTGGACAACTCTTCACGATTCTATGTCTCGAGCTGGGGACAGATAAGCTGGGACAGATCATTTGGGACTGATAAACTGGAACAGATAAGATGGGGACAGATAAACTGAGACAGATAAACTGATAAACACAACAAAGTATGATTACTGTCCAGAGGGTAACATATTGAGTCACCTTTACAGCTCTGTTAAGTGGTGAAGGTATCTATATTGGTGAAAACCTCCCTGTTTTTAAATGTTTTGATGAAAAATGGCTTGTGCTGCTGGCCTGTTTCACGGACAATTTCAAATGGCTCAAAGAATGAATGCAGAACTGCAAGGAAAAACATGCGTTTTATCCCTTTCTGAACAAAATTATGCTTGTATCAGGAGTTGTGCTTGTGGAAATCTTATTTTGAAAATGAGAAGTTCTAGGTCTTTCCTGCACTAGAGTTTTTGAACAACTGCCCTGCTTCTAAGGTTAACTTGTGTCAACCTCACCTTTATGGAATGATGACACAGCTTTGAGAATATTTTCCAGAAAACAGTGCAGTGTTTACAATCGAAGAATAGATGTGGAATCCTTTCTCTGCAAAGCAAACCACAATTGCTCTTGTAATAAGTAATTGTTTGATGTGATCACTGATATTGCACTGAAACCGATGTTCACAAAGGATTCGAAACTACTCTTTCTTCCCTGTGTCAGTACAAAAACAATGAAGATGTAATTTAGTAGAACTGAATGATGACGTTCTCCTTTGCTAGAATTAGAGTTTAAAAGAATATAGCTAAAATCTGAATACTCTTAAATACCTTCTAAATGAAATGTGACAAACTAAACATACGTGAGGGTGGTTTTTCTGTTCTCATCTCTGTTCTGATATAATGAGAGTACAGAGAGAGAGAAGAAAGAAGGGCATTACCCATCTTTCAGTTAAATATTTCAACTGACATCTTTGATATTACCCCTATTTACAAATGCATGTTTGTTGAAAATGGCATTGTAATGGCATTTAAACCACAATTTTTATTTTGTATGCTGTTTTCACGTTGTATGCAAAACTATTGCAGACAATAAAACAAAAAGCTTCATCAAATGCGTCACTGGATGACTGAATATATGTGTTCATAATATTTTTCTAAAATTGCAGAATGTGCCTTTAACAGGCAAAGACCGAAACTCACCATGAGGTGTAACATTTCCTGAAAGCATGGTAGCTAATGAGCACCTCTCCTGAACAAAACAAGATGAAATTACAATGTAAACCCCACCCCAATACTGAGCTCTCTTTACTCTCTCAGGTGGCTGCACTGAACTAGCCGTCCTCCCTCTGCAGGTCATATTTGCAGCCTGACAGGACCACTGACCCCCATTCTTTATGTGCCATTCACCAGCACACAAGTGTACAAAACAATGAAAAGTAATGCATTCTGGCTGAAAAAACAGGGACAGACAGACAACTTTATAGTTCCCAGATGAAAATTCAGGATTAAAACAACTAAAATAACATTCAACATTATAAAAACAAGCAAAACTAATAAATTGGAGAGTAATGGGGGAAGCTAACAAAAGGGCATACACAACACTAGGATTGTAGAACTTTTTTATAGGTTCCAAAAAGGAAGCCGATTTAACAAAACTGAGACAAACAATTCACACTCAATAAAGCCGTTTCCAACATTAAATTTGAACTCATTTGAACCTGAGAGAACTCACTGCACTTCTCTCTGCTCTCCCATTGGCCACACCCCTACAGTCCAGTGACAGACACCACTATATCTAAGATGTACATTCACTCATGTTACGCTGGAGATCAAAATTAGAGAACAATGTATGAACACTTGATATTTCCAGAATTAATGTAATCTACATTGAGCAACATTTGAAGGATTTTTTGTAAGGGGTACACCATGCCACTAGAGCAGTGTTTTACAAAATATCAACATGAAGCCTTTATTTTGCAAAAAATATGATCATATTTAGAGAACAGCAATAACTGTAGCACAGAGAAAGATTACAACTAAATTTTCTGAAGATTACAACAGTCAGTAATCAGTAGGAAGTGTATAGGCCTTTGCTTTGAATGACTTCAGCACATCTGCGGCCACAGGACATCACTAGTCTCTCACACCACTCTGCTGTGATATTGGTCCGCTCTTCTTCCAGCATCTTCCACAGTTTTGTGACTGTTGTGGGTTTATTGGCCATAACTTTGTCACCAAATATTTCCAGAGGTTTTCTATTGGGTTTAGATCAAGACTCTGAGCTGGCCATTTCAATGTTTTAATGTTTTCAGTTTCAAGGAACTGCTTTATCCGTTTTCCTCTGTGACAGGGGACATTGGCCTGCATGAAAATTGCTGGCCGATTGAGTGATGAACGTAAGGAAGGAACCATGTGTTGTTGAAGGTTCTGATACACTTCATGTTCCATGCAACTGTATGAGAGGTCCAACACCTGCTGCCAAAAACATTCCCCAAACCATGACACTTCCTCCTCCACCTTTCACTGACTTCTTTACACACTTTAGGTTCAGTCTTTCCTCAGTTTGTCGACAAACAATGTTTCCCATCAGACCCAAATAAATTAAACTTGCCTTCATCACTAAAATGAACTCTGGACCACTTCTCCTCTGTCCACACAACATGCTCCTCAGCAATGGTGAGTGTAACTTTTTGCTTCTTTTTGCTAATGAGAGGTTTGGTCACTGCAGAGTGGGCTTTCAGTCCAAATGCTCTTAAACTTCGATACACTACGATGAGACAGATGTTTACCGTGTTCAGTGCTGAACTGGCGAGTGATTCCAGCTGCAGTGTTGAACCGATTACCCATGGAGATTCTCCTGTCTGCTCTTGAATTTGTCTTTCATGGGTGACCAGCCTTCTTGGGGGACTTGAATGAGTTTGTGATGTAAAGATGCAATATTCTAGAAATCACAGACTTGGAACAAACAAACTTCTCTTGCTATTGCTGATAGGGTCACCCCTTTGGCCTTCTGGAGAACCTGCTGCCAGAGGGTTTCAGTCACTTTGGAACAGCTCACCATTTTTGCAAAGTCAGTGAAAATTGGAACGTTAGGCTGCCAGTTAAGTAGGGTTAGTCAGATAATTAAGGAAATTAGCACCAGGTGCCAGATTAACACCAATACCTTGCAGGTATGTGAAAGTGTTCTCTAATTTTGATCAGTGTTCTTGTTCAATTATATCATTTAAGTTTTTTATACTGTGCTTTAGAATATATAACATTTATGAAATAAGCTTAAAATACTGCTATTTCACTCATGCTAGGAAATTTCACATAGGATTTACACAATGACCTTGACATTTAGAAAATTGTGTATTGTTCTCTAATTTTGATCTCCAGTGTATGTATTGTGGATCAGAGGAAGGAAAACTGTGGAAGGGGATTACTTCAGTAGCGTAAATCCAGAGGGACAGAATGGGAGGTGTGCATAAATGGTGACAACTTTTATTTTGGGGGAAAAAAAGAAAATATTTTGCACAAGTTTGCTAAAGCAGTCAGTCTAGAAGTTGCAAGTTGGAGAAGCTCATGATTTTGAAAAGGATATTGGGTTTATTGTTACCTTCTTTTACGATGTTAAACAGGTAGACTTACCTAGTTTCTCTATGGTTTAATGTGATCCGTATAGGTAAGAGGTTGAACTGTAGGTCACTTTTCTTAAATAACTGCATACCAAGAACGTCTATGGCCCTAAGCTCAGCTGTATACTGTATAGTTACAGGGCTAGGGAAAACAACTCTACCTGCTGGTCAAATTATAGCATTACAAAAATAATTTTTGACATAAATAAGAATATTCATGGCGTTTATATACTTTCGTCCCAGTTTTGTACTGAGCATTTTATTTTTTGTGGTTATTTCTTGGTGTTATTTTTTGCTCCCCATGTTACAACTCACATGTGTTTCAAATGTCAAATGTGCTCATGAACCTGAACCTTGCACGGGCCCATAAAGCTTAATGTAGTTTTTGGATTTATATGTATGTTGATTCTTTGTAACAGCTTGTGATCTCAATTTGAGCAATGAAATGTGTTATTATCATACGCCACTATAACCTCAAAAACATCATTCAGGGTATAGCCTAGATGGTAGTGTAGTGTAACATTATGTTAACTGACAAATGGAATGATTTACAGAGGCAGTGTTAAAATTATTTGGTTGAAGTATCTCTTTTGACAACTATTGTTAACAGGTTAACATGTAATTTATATTTAGAAGATATAAATTAAGCAAAATATATCATGGGCAGACCCTCAGGTGCCATCCCAGATGACTGATATGTCACGGCACCGCACGTCTTGGTGTGGATGAACTTGACTGGCCTGCACAGAGTCCTGACCTCAACCCGATAGAACACCTTTGGGATGAATTAGAGC
>JAOYMR010000004.1:20584698-20625724 GCA_025802075.1 Tenebrosternarchus preto | reverse complement strand
CCTATGGATTAGGAATGGGATGTCACTTAAGATCATATGTGAGTCAAGAAAGGTGAGCGAATACTTTTGGCAATATACTGTAGTGTATCTTATCACCACAAGGATAAAAGTCTTGCTCCGCAGCTGAAAGGTATGTGTTCTGAAAGTGGCTGTTGGAATAGCGAGATAACGAATTAGCGAGATAATAGTATGCCACTGTAATGGTTACCCTCGCCAACTTGGTAATTAGCTAGTTAACTAGATCTAGTCACACTTAGGTCGTTAATATATAAACAGTTTATCAGGTCACTGCTCTTGTTAAAATACCCAGGTTAGGTAACTAGCTATAGCTAGGTCGGCAGCTAGCTACTAAAATTGACTGTGAAATTAGTACCTAACTAGCTTCTCTAGTTTCCAAATGTGAAAATTATAATTAACACAGTTGGTGTTGGCTGGTCATTTCAGTGTATCTTAGCTTGGTTAGCTAACTTACGGTTTAGCTTGAAGGCTGGTTTATGTTTGGTCCACTTGTTTGCTTGTATTCGCTTGATTAACAGTGCTAACGACGAGCCTAATGAAATAAACTCGTGATATAACCGAACTGATTAAACTGCCGAGTTAAAACAACGTGTACATTTGTTTTGTCGGCTGTTGTACATCATTGGTATTGGAAAGTTTAGTTTTTGCACATTAGTTATTGTGATAACTTTTTTCTCAATAGGCAGAGAATTTTGGTTTGCTAGTTGCACATTTAGTTAACTATTGTCTACAATTAAGACCAGTGATTGTGGTCTCGATTTTCCTTTGGCAGAATTGTAGGTCTTGCTGCAAAGGTTTTCTGAGAATATGAGAATTAACCACTTCTTGTAGTCACTTCTTGAAGTTGAAATGTTGAAAGCAAGAAAAATGGGCAAGTATAAGGATCTGAGTGACTTTGACAAGGGCCAGATTGTGATGGTTGGACGACTGGGTCAGAGCATCTCCCAAACAGCAGGTCTTGTGGGCTGTTCCTGGTGTGCAGTGGTTAGTACCTATCAAAAGTGGTCCAGGGAAGGAGAACCAGTTAATAGGAGACAGGGTCATGAACGCCCAAGGCTCATTGATGCAAACAGGGAACAGCAGCTATCTCGTCTCATCCAGTACCATGGAAAATCTACTATAGCACAAATTGCTGAAAAGGTTCATGCTGGCTATGACAGAAAGGTGTCAGAACGCATGCTGCATCGCAGCTTGCTACGTATGGGGATGCGTAGGCACAGAACAGTCAAGCCAGCCTCTCAAACTGGACCCATGTGTGGGAGTGGGCTACCGCAAAGGTTCCTTCTGCAGCCCAGAATCCTGCTGGGGACTCTAAAGAAGGATCTGGAATCAGGTGAGGCAACATTTTCAGTTGAAAGACGTTAGGCCTAAGTCTTTTGGTCTTTCAGAGATGTTAAAACTGCTTTGATTGTTGCCAAAAGTACCAAATAAATAAAATTAAGCTATAGATTTGAAAAGAAAGGGAAAACATGCCTATGTTTTATCTTGTAATATGTATTTATATTGTCCATGTCTTCTGGATGCTTTATTTGTTTATTGTTGTTTTACTTTACAAGAAATGAGATCCCTATGTTTTATACATATTGGAGCCTAAATTAATATTTATATTTTAAATGTTCCATTTTCACTAGTCATCAATTCACACGTGCATCTGAATATGTATAGGTTTCCAAAGAAACAGGATGTTTTGGACAGAGGTCCTTCATCAGATGTGCAAGCAAAGTTCTTCAAAGTGGATTAAGAAACACTTTGTTACTCCGTTTTTATTTATTTAATTTTTTTGTATAAATGTCCTTAATAAATGTACTTAACTACATTTTTTTATATCTCTACTTTATATTATAAACAAACACTATCTCTGCATCTTTGCTACAAAGAACTATTATAGTATTACATTAAATGATGCAGTTATCTCCAGGCACTTTCCTCTTTCTTAAGGGAAATGAATTTGAGGACTAATGCTTCAAGAAGGAGTTGCTGGAACCTTTGAAATGAGCTGGGAGAAACCTTCTCCTAATGAGGTAACTGAATAACATTTCTAATTCATTTAATTCATACTGATAAAGGCATTCTAATTTACATACATATAACATTTTATAATACCTTATATTTGTTGACTGAATGGTTTATGCAGTCATGGTAATTGAAAGGGAACCCTTACATTTACTAACTACTTTTGTCAAGTTGTCAGTCATTTGCTTATGCTTCGTCATGTTAAATTTGTGTTTTTAGAATAAACACATTGTTAATTGTTAATCCATAAAATGGGTTAGCTGAATAGTAAACCTCAAAGCAGGCTGTTGCCCAAATTCTCAAAACTTACACTGGGCTATGCAATAGAATTATGGCAGTTAGATATATGTATTAAATTTCAGCAGTGACATGTAGTGCAAAAAGTTATACTTCTAGTTTTCCTTTTCTCCTAGGAACTAATTTTTTCTTCCTTTCTGGCTAAGATTTAGAGATGGATATGGCTCACTGGATTATTCTAAGATTTTCATTGAAGGGTAGCCTTCAAAGGCTTTTCAGTTGGTTATGCCACAAAGTCTGTCTCACTTGTAGTCACTATTGTAGTTCCTTCTTCAAAATTCTGAAAAGCCAGGCTACTAAAGGCCATCCTCTGTAGTGAAAATTGTAATTTCTTTGGTCAGATTTCATGTCATTTTGATAATGGGTTTATATTACGGAATCATTAAAAATATCACCAGATGGGACACAGGCATTACAACAGTAGTGCCTCCATCAATGGTTGTAGTTTTATTCATGGAAATATTTATGAAATTATTTGTATGGTTTTCTCTGTCCATGTTTTTGTTATCCCTTTACTGAAGGCTTAGAAGGTGTTGAATGCTCTCCTTAAAAATGTACTAAACCTTTACCTACACCTGCTTCCCTCACTGGTTGTAGTTAAGTGGGGTAGGAAATGCAATAATAACCCCTACAGACTTCTACTCTGGATGATGTGCTACAATCCCACAGCATGGTAAGTACCAGGTAAATCGCTGGCAGTTGGAGATGCCCTTTCAGGACACCCCCAGCCTGTGGTCACTGTGGAAACTACAGAGCTGAAAGCACATATACAGAGGCTCAGCCTGAAATTATGATTGAAAGAGGGCCAGTCCATTCAGAGCCTTTGAAGCATACAGTAACATCAGTGAAGGGTGCCAAAGATGGAGTACCGGTAATATGTTCCCTTTTGTTAACAACCACCAATAATCAAGCTGTAGCATTTTGAACAAGATGACTTGCTAGTCCGAAAATATAAAATCACAAAATAATTACAATAATTCAAATTGGATTAAATAAAAGCACAAATTACTATCGGGTCTTGTGGAGTAAGATTTCATTTTTCACTTCACTTCTTAATTTCTTTCTGTTTTGCAAGACAAATCCACATGTCATTCCCAATGCTGGAGCCAAATCTTGGCTAAATCTGCAACGGATGTGAGAAACTGATGACCATGCCAAACAGCACTAGAGAATACTTCAACAGACAGTATCATAGCTTTACCAAAACTCAAATCGTGAAGGCTCATATTGAAAGCACTTCAGAGGACTTTGTACTTAGTTTACTTTATTCTTTTAGTTATTGTCTAGATGGGCTGTAACCAAATGTTAACCAAAATGTTAGAAAAGAATTTACTGCACATAAGTGTGACTCAAAGGAAGGCTGATGTGTTTTTATACGCTGGCATGTGGGTAGTGTTCTGGGTGCAGTAAAAAAAAAAAATTGTGGTTTGTAAAGTTGATGCTATTAAATATGTTAACCATTATCTGCAATTATTGCATTGAAACATCACGTACATATGTTTTTTCCAAAAGTGGTAATTTGTGTATCAAGTGAATATTGTATAACATTTTTGCCAAAAATGGAAAAAAAAAAAACATTTCAGTTGTGTTCAAAGTATTAGTTTGTGCAGTTTTGATTAATGAACGTCCACAAGCATGTTCATGCTCACTTTTATGTTGCTCTGTGCTGTTTTGCCCTTTGTATAAAACACTAATATTGAAAATGCAAATAAAGCTTCATCAAATGTGTCATGTGTGGATGACTGAAAATGTAATGTGTTCATAATATTTTTTTCTAAAATTGCAGAATGTGCATTTAACAGGTAAACCCAAAGACCAAAACTCTCCATGAGGTGTAACATTTCCTGAAAGCATGGTAGTTAACGAGCTGTTCTCCTGAACAAAACAACATGAAATTGCAAACCCCACTGCAATACTGAGCTCTCCTTACTCTGTTGGCTGTACTGCCTGATAGGATCACTGACCTGTGGTTAGGACAAAACTAAGAGACTCATGCTTGAGTTTCACAAACATCATTACAACCATTGTCTATTTAAAGCAAAGTATTTGAAAATGTATGCTATACAGTGCTCCCCAAAAAGGATAAATCCTCAGAAGTAATCACTTCCAGTGTTTCTCATGATTTGCTCTGGTGGGCTAAATGACACTATTCATCCACAACTGTTTTGTCACCTATTTTTTGTCAAAACTACCAGTTTATACTGACGGAGTTAAAAAAAAAAAAAAAAAAAAAAGGTTATGTTCAGTATTTCAGTATTCAAGATTCCTTATTGTCATTCATTAGCACGCAAGTGTACAGAAGAATGAGAGGTAATTACTCTGGCTCAGTAGTGAAGTGTAAGCAGGTAATAAAAATACTGTAATTAAAACTACATATACAGATTTAAAGAGGTATAAAAACTACTAAATATAAATGTAATATATAAAAGTATTGGTTTAAAAAAACTGCAATGTATTCAAAAGTAAACAAAGATTAAAATTAGAATTTTATGAGATATTGATACTTAGAACAGTATGCTGAGTGTTAGCATTAAATATATTTTCTGCTATGAGCTGATAACTTAGATATCTGCAGCATCCTTCTGCTAACAGCAGCTGGCTGAACAATATAATAAAATGTTTTCTGTATACTTGTATCTAATGCCTAACATCACTGATTTGGGATAAAGTAAAATCAAAGCAAATTCCTGAAAACATTACTATTTAAATGAACTGTTGCCCCCAAAATGGCTTATATAGTTTACATAGTTTAATGTCCCGCTTGATTTGTCTGTCATTAATTAAAAGTAAACATTAGCAGTATCCTTTTACTGTAGAGGTATGTAGCTGGGGGGAAAGACTAGTTATCTACATTCATGCAGCTGATACTTTTGAAACAATACGGGAAAATACTTTATATTGGTTTTATGTATTTATCATTTCTTGTTATTGCTATTATACCACTCCCACATAATACGTCATAAATGTCACATTAGACGAGATCATACTTTTTGCCAAGTTGGCCATAAACTTAATGTAATCTATGGCAGAAGACTTATGTACATGCTTTGTTCATAAATTTCGCAGCGTTTGATCGAATTTTTTAAACGTACGTTTAATAAGAAGCGAAAAGTTTCAGCTACATCAGTCCTCCCCCATATTGTCAATAAACCTCACGAACAAACTCCAGTCTATAGATGGCAGTGTACTGTACTCACTTTTACGAATACGGCAAAGTAGAACGATTAAGAGAGGTCGACCATGTTGAAAAAAAACACAACAAAAGAGACGAGTTGGTTGAAGTAAATATATCAATTTTGAAAGCAGTACTGTTAAACAACTGAGTTACCAATTATATTTAGAAGAATACGCCAGCGAGTGGAGTAAATGGTACGTGTTTTTAAAGTAACCGTTGGAATAATCGAATTATAAGTGCCATATTATTGATTACCTTAGCCAACTCGGTACCTAGCTCGCTAGCGAATAGCTATAACCAGTTAGCTCGCCAACATGTCAACAGCTTATCAGGTCACGACACTCTTGATAAAATGTCGAGGCTAGATAGCTACTCAAGTTAACTTTTTCCTAATCTAACTGGTAACTTCGTTTCCGAATTTGAAAATAACCATTAAGTAAAATACCTAGTGTTATAGAACTGCTGTGTTGATTTTTATTTATCAAACTATAAAGCAACCTAACATAGCTACGAATGCTAGCTAGCAGTTTCGCGCATTGCATGTAGCAAGAAAGCTGGCTAGTGTTTGGCGCACTTGTTTGCTTGTGTTAGCATGGCTAACGTTAGTTAGCTAACATTTCAACGGGTATAAGTCAGTTAGCTAACGTCTCTTGGGGCTCTAAATAAATGTTAAATTGTGCTGAAAACAGTTTGTTACCATTCATCCTTTGGCAAGAGCCGGTAACGTTTGCTCGTAGCAAGAAAGCAAGTTTAATAGCGTTGCTAGCTTAATAGCTAGCTGTTTTGCTAAGAACAAGCCTAATACTACAAACTCCTGATGTGAGTGAATTGATCAAAGTGCTGTGTTAAACTGAAGTTTAATTTGCGTGGTTCTGGCAGCTATTTTAACTGGCAATGGAAATGTTCGTTATTGACATTCGATGAGTTCTTGTGATGGGTGTCTCGTAGCGGTAGTTTTCTCAGTAGACGGTTAATTGGATTTGCCAGTTACTCGTTTAATTAACCGTTATTTTCAATTAAGACCATTGATTGTTTTCAATTTTTTTTAGGTGGCACAAGTGTAGGTCTTGTTGCAAGACTACTCTGAGGAGAACACATGCCCACACTTGCATACTGTCGAACATTGATACAAGGACAGCTAACATTGATACAAGGACAGCTGACCTAGTCCGGGAAGCTGAACTTTTAAGTGATCTAAGGGAAACAAAGCTTTGTTTTGCTTTGGACTTCTGACTCCCTGAAGTGTTGCTTTGTCCACAAACAATACAGATTTTGAAAATCAAGGACTACTTTTTGACAAATAATCTGCAGAAGTGGAGATCCAAGGATTACATTTTGCAAGTTCTGTGGAAAACAAAAACTTGGTGACAAACTGGAACATAAATGACCAATAATACAGCACGTACACATGTACAAAATAATTTAATGATACAAAAATATACGTAACTTCCTAATAGAAGAATAACATTTAGTCAATACTTTACATTTGTCATCTTGCCTTAGCTGTTCCTTAGCTGTTCCATTGCAGGACTTGTGCTTTCTAAAACCTGCTCATGTAGTATAATTTTCTATACTTGGTGCAGGTGTACTATATTTATGCATATAAATGTTTATTTCTCTTCATTTGGAAGAGCTCCCATGTTAACCCTGTTCTTGTAATGTCAGTTGCTCTTATTTAAAGAGGTCATACTGCACATGTACATATATGCATCTGTAAATATATAAAGACTCTTTATTGATACATTTAGATTGAGACTTTGACAACACTGTAAATACATTATCGGAAGTTTTATAAACCCTAGTGTTGTAAAACTTCTGAAAAGGAGCAACGGAATAAGACAAGTAAAGCTTTGAACCTTTAATAAATATAAAAGTGAAGAGGATACTAGATGGCTACTGCAAGGATGGAGAATGTAGGTCCTGTGATAATGGGGATCAGCAAGCAGAATGGCCAGCTTAGAGCACAGCCCAAACCATCACCTCAAACTGGACCTGTAAGAGGGAGTGGGCAGCCTGGAAAGATTCCTGCTGCAGCTCAGAATCCTGCTGGGGGCTCTCAAGAAGGAATCAGGTGAGCCAACCTTTACAGTTGAAAGAGGTCTGGATTGTTTCCGATTCTTTCAACTTAGAAGAATGTCTGTTGTTAAAAGCGCTATATAAATAAAAATAATTGATATGAAAGTAAGCAGTGAAACATTCTAATGTTTGTTGTTTATCTTTCCAAGGTTTGGTGATGACTGGAAAAAAAGCCTACAGCTCCCACCCAAAGACAATAGAGTGAAAACATCAGTAAGTTTTATCCAAGCTACAGTACTTTATAAAAGATGTCCCTTTTTAAAAAGCATTTACCGTTCCTTTTATTTTAAAAAAATCATGTAACCTTTTGTTATAATTTACAACCATCATGGATTCCAAAAAAATCTACATTTTTGAGTAACTACAATGAATACATATATAGGTAATTCCCTTCCAGGCCTCCCACTTCATGTTATGGTTCTTTTAAAAAAACAATGTGAAAAATTTTGTTCAATTCATGATGCCTTGCAAAATCCAATATCTCTGCTTCAAATACTTTGTAATTATGATTTTTTTAAATTTGCACTTCTGAGCCAAGTTTAATCACATTTGCAATTCCTTGTGTGTGCATTCTAACCCTCACCAGCTGCCTAATTCTCACTAGATAAGATTGAAATTTACATTGAACATTCAATATAAGGACCATAAGGATATTTTTGCAACATCTATTCAAGTAAATATTTGTTTATGAAAGTTATTATAGTAATATTAATTTTTAAAAATTGCCCATTTGAAGAATCTTTAATTCAAGAAATTAGTTCAGATGTATTTATTTATGTAGAAACTCTGACTTGTTCATTTCTTCACCCCATGAAAAACATGCTCATTAGGTATTACACAAAGACTTGGTATAAATATCTCCATATGAAAAGAAGCACAGGATGTAATATTACAGCCAGTGAAAATGATAAAAAACATCTTTTATTTCTTATTTTAATTATTCCATAAAGTTAAAAAAAGAAATGATCCTTAAAAAGTGGGTTTTTCACTTATAAATCTATATTTAGCAAGAGTTGTGGTAACACATGTTTATTAATTGGATTACACTAAACATTCTGCAGCAGATATTTACATGAATACATGCTGTAAATTATCCCTAAGGTTCTGGAACATTTAATCCAAATTAACCTAATAAAGTGAAAAATAGGCAATTAGTGACACTTGGAATACACACAAAAAGAATTGCAAAAGTGATTGTTTAACTTGGAGGGCCAAACTAACCGAAACCTAACAAAAAAGTATCTGTAGTATAGCCATAGGATTTTACAGGGTATAATGAATTTAGTAGTTTTCACATGGTTTTATTTTCTTAAAGAATATCCAGGACATGAACTGGAAGGCCTAGCATGGAATCTCTCTCTTTCTCTCATATATAAAAACTACACACACACTAGTACACAATTTTTACTATCTCTGCACCTTTACTACAGTACTGCACTTCAGTATTGCTTTAAATGAAGCAGTATTTTCCAAGTGATTTTGTTTACATTTTTTAAGGATGTAACAGCCACCAAGGGAAATGAGTTTGAGGACTACTGCTTGAAGAGGGAGCTATTGATGGGCATCTTTGAAATGGGCTGGGAGAAACCTTCCCCCATTCAGGTACTTAAAATGATCCCTGTTAGAACCTGGTCTAGACTCAAATCAATAACTGTGAATGGGTTAGTGAATAAATAACAGGCTAGATTGGTACATGGGATAAGTGTACTGGGAAGAATGAAAACAGAAAGCAAAAGTAATAGTAATTAACGTATGTTGTCAATGACGGGTAATATTTCCAGTAAAAGTTCAACCAAGGCAAAACCAATGGAGAGAAAAACCAAACTAACTGAAAATAACAGCACCGCAACTGTGAAAATGCTAGGGGAAAAAAAACAACACAACACTACACACTACACCCAGATATGCCCAGCCTAACCCAAAAAATGAGCAGAAACAAATGGCAGTTGCACTTTACACCTACACACAAGAAATACAAACAGGCAACCAAATTAAAAAGGGAGTGATCCAAGAGTCAGAGTTGGGGGAGGGCAGAATTGCTTATTTATTTAAATCATAATGATGAAGACATTTTTATTTAACACCACATGTGACATTTTGCATTTGCAATCAGTTGGTTTTCACTTTAACACAAATGCTTTATGCACTTCAGGCTTTTTTCCAAAATTTTGCTAATTCTCCTGTATAAAACGATCTTTTTTGGACATAATCAATTAAAGGAGAGCATCACACGATGTTTTAACGCAGCTAATATTCATTATAGAGTGAGAAGTTGCGTAATTAAATCTACGTTTTTATTCATTTTTTTCCTTAATCTTCTGACTCCAATATTGGCTTTCATCCATAATTAGCTGGCTTAGTGGTTTTTATGGATGTGTTCCTTTAACAGCTTCAGTTCACTGCATAACATTTTAGTGAGTCAAGACTTTAACTTGGCCAATTTAAAACACTGGTTTTCTTCTGTTTGATCCAGTACATTTATGTACTTCTATGTTTTGAATTATTATCATGCGGAATGACATCCTTTCTGAGTTTTCAGTCTTTTGACATACTGGTGGTGGAATTTATAGACCTCCCTGTGGCTGGAAGCTAATCAGGGCCTGAGGCCTCAAAGCAGCTACACAGCAGTCATGCTTTATAGTTGAGATAAGGCTTTAATGTTTGGTGCTAAGCAGTCATTTACCAAAACAACCTGTTATTGTCCCATATGTCTGGACAAGGCAATGACATCTCGGTGTTCTTATTGTAGATCCTGAGCATGTAGATCTTCTCTTTCAGTCTAGCTTTGCACTGACTCCTGTTGGTACCTCTTAACTGAGGGTTTTCAGGCCTATGCAGAAACAGCATGGGTAGAGCCTCTTTGTGGAAAGGTGACATAGGCATACTAGTCCTCCAGTGCCCCATTGAATTCTGTGAATGTTGTAGGCAAAAAAATGTATTTCAACATGTTCATATGCTTTTCATGTAATAAGTTTTTTCGCAGTTTTAAGGCATAGATGTCATTTCTTGCCTTCAGGAGGAGAGTATACCCATTGCACTCTCTGGTCGCGACATCCTGGCTCGTGCCAAAAACGGGACAGGAAAGAGTGGGGCATACCTGATTCCTATGCTGGAGAGGATAGACCTGAAGAAAGACCACATACAGGGTAGTCTTTGTCCCTTGACCTTTGCTTTCCTGTTCATCACTGGTTTAGACAAGCTATGTCTATGCAAAACTCAGTTTCTTCATTTGTGAATGCAAAATACTTTTATCTCCAAGCTTGACAAGGTTTTTCTCATTTGGGAATGTCTTTCTCTCCGTTTGTAGCCATAGTGATGGTGCCCACTCGTGAGCTTGCTCTGCAGGTCAGCCAGATCACCATCCAGATTAGTAAGCATCTGGGAGGAGTCAAAGTCATGGCGACCACAGGGGGAACCAACCTACGGGATGACATCATGCGTCTGGATGAGACTGGTAAAAGATGCTATAAAGCAATGGACCATGGTGCATTTGACTAATGCAGTTGCTACTGCATTTCAATTAGACTTGTGTGCTCCAGATTTTCAGTTTATAAGACCAATTTTGTCCTGTACAAAATTAGTAGCATCGAATGTTGCTCAGGTTTACAGTTCAGGTGAGATTTTGCCAAAGCTTACTAGTGTACACAATATCACAATCATGTTTGTAGAATGTATTCCATAAAACATAGTAAAAAAAAATGTTTCCTTGTTAGAAACTACTATTTTAGAAGTTCTGTTAGAATAGTTATTTTTCACTTAAAAGATTCTTCCTGAATATGAGTCTTATACCATAATAATGTGTTTTTTCTTATGCTCTTTTTCTGTGCATGCATTTAGTGCATGTTGTCATAGCTACACCAGGCAGGATTCTGGACTTGATCAAGAAGGGAGTAGCCAAAGTGGATAAAGTTCAAATGATGATTATGGATGAGGTAATTTTTATTGGCAAACATAGTAGTGTTTGTGGGGTGAATAGAAGTTAATGTGTTGTTATTGGACTAAGATGACCTGTACCTAAATACAGTCAGCCTGGGTACAGACACTAAATAGGAACTATTTTCCTTCCATTTATTTTTGTTTTCTTCAAAAACAATTCATATTTTTTTTTGCTTGAAATCAAATACGCAAACTGCAAGACAGTAGTAAACTATAGATATAATGGTTCCTAAAGCATGACTCCTGAGTCATTGCTAGCACACTGCATAAATATCATCCAGTCAGAACCTAACGCTTATTGGAAAAGGCGTACAAACACCAATAACGTGTATGAAAAAAACGAATAACCGCAGCTGTTGGATAATTTCAAACAGTAAAGATGGAACTTCTGTGTCACGGTGTGTCACGATATCAAAAATGGCACACAAAAATGTAATCCAACAGGATTCATGCACTCATTGTTTAACTGCCACCATGAAGTGATTAAATAGCGAAAATGAAAAATGGTGGAGATCAACGTAATCATTTCCATAATAAACAAATAAGTGATTAATAGGCATTTGTCACTTCTTGTCCTCTCTCATACATACTTGCTGTCTCGTCCACTTGGGATGCATACAGACTGGTAAACCCCTTTTTATTTGTGTGATGTCATCTGCCCAAGGGTTATGGAAGAGTGGTTGGCCGTGTTGCAGTGCAGGACCTGGCCATCCCAATTTTACTATATGCTGACAAAGTGTTAACCTTCTGAACTTCCACAGTGACTAAATCTTTTTTTTTTTTTTTTTTTTTTTACACTTTATCCTGCTTGCGGGCTGATAAGTTGCTTTGTCAGGATTTTGTGGTGCTTATTGTGGACATTATTAGTTTTCTGGCCAAGAACAGGCAGATTTTGCTCTATTCCGCCACCTTTCCCATCAGCGTACAGAAATTTATGGTAAGCAGGCGCAAAGTTAATATCTGATCACCTCATTTTACTGGTAATAAACGGGCCCAAATATTTATAGCCATGCTGTACTTTCTCTGTATTTCCCACTTTAGGTGAAGCACTTGCAGAAGCCCTATGAGATTAACCTGATGGAGGAACTAACCCTGAAGGGTATCACCCAGTTCTACGCTTATGTCACTGAGAGGCAAAAAGTGCACTGCCTCAATACACTCTTCTCAAGGGTAAATACACACACTGTGATTCTAACAGGTGGTTCTGATTTGCTGTACTTTAAATGTGAGTATATAAAACTTTTTGTATTCCCTCCTCAGCTGCAGATCAATCAGTCTATCATCTTTTGCAACTCTACTCAGAGAGTGGAACTCCTGGCCAAGAAAATCACCCAACTGGGCTACTCTTGTTTCTACATTCATGCCAAAATGATGCAGGTGTGTATGTGTGCCTCTTCCTGCCTCAGTTGAGCTGATTGTTCCTTATGTGGTGTAGGTGATGTAAGTTTATCCAGGAATCCAGTCCTCCTTTGTGTTCAGCATTTTACCTAGCAGTTTGTTCTAAAAGCACCTGGCAGGTTAAGTGGGCTGCAGCCGGTTCTTAACATGCCCTTTCATGCTCTGACAGGAGTATCGAAACCGTGTTTTCCATGACTTCAGAAATGGACTGTGCAGAAATCTGGTCTGCACTGGTAAGTTTTCCTCAGTAAATTCATTTCTAAATGTGTTGGTGTAATGTAGTTTTTTCAACACGTACCAAAAAAAAAAAACTAGTACCTGACTATTTTCCACATAGATGTTACCTGTACAACTGTAATTTGATGAATTTAAAGAAATGATCACATTTAAGTTGGGTTAGAGTATTCTCCTGTGAGCATTTGTATTTAAAAGTGTAAGGTATTATTTTGTGCATGTGTTTTCACAACAGATTTGTTCACTAGAGGAATTGACATTCAGGCAGTAAATGTGGTCATCAACTTTGACTTTCCCAAGAACGCAGAGACCTATCTGCACCGTATCGGACGCTCAGGTAGAATATGCATCCATGTAGTATATCTCAAATGTGTGAATTGTTCTCTATAGTTCACCAAACCTTACAATTTTAGATAAGAAGTCTTTAACTTTGAGTGACAGAGGTCTAGCGAAGGTAGTGGGCGGAGGGAATGGGGAGAGGTGTGAACCCCTATTGAGGAACAAGGGGAGTGACACTGGATGAAAGGTGTGTGTGTGTGTGAAGGACATGCACCGGTGGATACTGAATGGACCTGGTCACTGGCCTTTATGGCTTCACCATAAGAGGTCTAGCAGGCTGCTGGTTTCAAATCTCTACAAAGAAAGCTAATCTTTTGAAGCGAGTTAATCATCATGTGCTTAGTATCTAAGAATTTTAAAGAGTTCTACAGATCCACTACTCAGGATCAACGGTGCGGTGTCTGGACTAAGAGGTTGCTGAATAAGTATAACAAAGAATCCATTCTTCCTGCGGAATCTCTTAATCCCACCCCATGACACCACTTTTTTTATTTTTTATTTATTTATTAATTTTTTTTTAGGGAGGTTTGGCCACCTGGGTCTAGCCATTAACCTGATCACATCAGAGGATCGCTTTAACTTGAAGGTTGTTGAGGATCAGCTGGTGACTGAAATCAAGCCCATCCCTGGCAACATCGACAAAAGCCTGTATGTGGCTGAGTTCCACTCAGCCAGCCTCAACTCGGAGGCAGAGGCTGAGGAGCAAGAGATCCCGCCCCTGGCAATGAAGCCTCAAGCTCCATAAGTACAACCACAACAGGCCAGGTCAGTACAATAGAGGTTATGGGTGGATACTTGAATGGAAAAGATGTGAATGGGTATTCTGAATGGATTAGTTGGTTAGTTTAAAGGCATAGCAAGGAACTGTGTATATATGCATGCACATTCCAGGGTGAAACAGCATGTGAAATTATATAATCAGCCATGGGAATTTTTAGATTACTAACTCTCTGCTCTGCTCTCTTTTCTGCACAGCTCTTGCACAAGACTTTGGCATTGATCTGGTCTCGCTTCACATTCACTTTTTTTTTTTACTCATTAATTTCAGAGGTCTTTGTCAGGAACTGCCAGCTACACATGTAGTATGCTTTGCACCAGAACTTGAAGCTGGTTTACGGAACGAACATACACATTCCAGAGTTCATTTTAGGCTTGCAGTAAAAAGGTCTAGTTAGAACAAGACAAACGAGGATTTGGCAAACTGTGAAGACTTGCAAGCACCTCTGGTCCAAAAAGTGCACAGCCTTAGTTTTGAAGTATTCATTTTACTGCTTGTTTTCTTGGCAATGTTTAATAGCTTTAAAAAAGAGAAGAAATCCCAAGACAAGAGCATCTGTCTTTTCAGAATGTTGTCTTTTAGAACTTATTGATATGATCGTACTCAGTAGCTTCAGGAATATAAGCAGTGCCAGATACACAAACTCCCAGAAGTGCCTTAACATGTCTGTCTACTCAGTTGCAAACTTCCAGAAGGATTTATATGTCTTTTATCTAAAATGCTAAAGTATGAACTGGCGTTAGAATTTATTGAAATGGTATGAACAGCTTAATGGCTAAGCATATTTTAAAACTGTTTATAGTGGTGCTATTCAGCAGTGAGCGATTATGTTTAAGGGCTTGATTACAAGAACAGCATGTGTATCTCGAATTTTTACTTGTGAGGTATGTGAAGAAATTAAAATCTGCTAACCTGCCAAGCACTGAGTTGCCTCTTTGCAAGCTATAAAATAATTTAGTGAAGCAGTCTCGTATAACGAGGCAAGTGTAACCTGCAAACATCTTGCTTGTTCTGATTGGTGCTTCTGATAACTGACCTCTTACATCACTCAAATGATTGTTGGCAGCAAAATGTGGCAGTAAATGATTGATTTATAGGCTTGAAAGGAAACATTTTTTAACAAGTTCATACTACCTGGCATTTTCAGGCATAATATTCCAATTTGCGGACATATTGCAATAAGACATGGCAGCTAAAGATCTTTAATTTATATATATATATATATATATATATATAAAATTAAAGATTTGTTAGTACTGCCGAGTCATCTTCTTACTGTTCCGAATGTTGGAATGAACATTCCTTTCTTAAGTAGGGTCACCACCAATTCCTCAGACGTCTTACTGCAAATCAAGTTTTAATATTAGATATTGCATAACTTCACAGTCATGTGAGAATTTAGGATGTGGTAAATGGCAGAGGTCTGAGCACCAACTTACTCAGCTGAATGTTGACAAAAGTGGGTGCTAATGATTTTGAGGAAAGGTCTTATATGACAGAGGTGTTTGCAAGTTAGTATGTGTGTTTAGAGGGAAAGGATGCATGTCCAAACCCTCTGGTTCTGTGTGCAAAGCATATAAATTTATCTTTTTTTCTATTGGATTCAATGCTGGCATCACTTTTTTTTTTCATTTTACTAGTTTTTCATTGGAGTTTTTGTCTGCAAACTTTTTGGTAGCCTAATTAAATCAACAATTTTATGTTTGTTTGTTTTTGTTTTTTTTTCCTTCTACTTTTCAAAACTGGAAGTCATTTGCATGAAGATCGTATTTTTGCTTTACTTTTGGTGGGAACATGTAATCTTTTGGAATTGTAGAATGGCTTTTGTCATTCATATTGCTTTATAAATTGGAAATGAGTTTGGATTGAACCTGAGTAATTTAATTGGATTGAACCTGAGTAATTTAATTTGAAAGCAAAACTGTAGCATTCTAACTGGCAGCTGGGATTTCCCCTACGTACTTAAAGAAATACATTTACTGCAAATGGTGAATGCAAAGAAAACTGCATTTTTAGGAGTGAAATGTCTATCTGTTTTGTTTAAGACTGATTCCGTGCAGGAGGTGGTAGCTTCTAGCTCCATGCTTTGGTGCAGGTCTCTCAATTTGCTTTTGTTTTCTGCTTCTAATAAACCCAACATAGTCAATGAGGCTTAGTGTTTACCTTTTGGGAATTAACCGCCAGTGCTGTGGTGTTATACTTAAGGCAGTAACAGTAAAACCTATTAAGAATGACCAGGAGCATAATTCTGCCCTTCGCCTTCTACGTTGTTGGATCCTTAATGTGAATTTGAATGCGGTCGGGGTCAGCAGTGCAGGCTGGTGCACAGTAACTTTGGAAGAAGTCTCTGCTTTTTTGATAACAGAATTATCCTTAAGGTCATGTTAATCTCCGTGCAAACTGTTATTACAGCATAAACAGTCCAGGTATAGTACAGCCTGTAATTATGAAGTTATAGGCTGCCCTATTATTGGTAAAATGTTTTCATAAAGGTTTGTGAATGATTTGTGTGTGTGTGAATGTAAATGTAGTTTAGTTTACAGAAGAAAAAAACTGTAAACACGAGTGAGTGTAAACAAATGAGTCTTGAGGTCTTTGTTTTTCTAACAGGTGGGTGGTAATACTGATTTTCAGGACTTAAACTGAAGCATAACCAAAAAGTGTGTTTAAATGTGGCGTTTGTTAGTGTGTGTTTGCATGTGTGAGTGTTTGCTTGTTTGTGTTTTTGCCTGAGTGTGTGCACGCTTCTTCGTGTGAGAGAGACTGCTTTGTACATTTGTTGAAAATTGCTGCATTTGTCAATGTGTATGTTAATGTACTTACAGATACGGGTGTGTTCTCACACGTATGTTAATGTATTTACAGATACGGGTGTGTTCACACATGCGTGCTTGAATGAGTGAGTGAAACTTCCAATTCCAAAGTCCATT
Organism: Tenebrosternarchus preto; assembly: GCA_025802075.1. Taxonomy (NCBI): domain Eukaryota; kingdom Metazoa; phylum Chordata; class Actinopteri; order Gymnotiformes; family Apteronotidae; genus Tenebrosternarchus; species Tenebrosternarchus preto. Next base: position 20,608,530 of record JAOYMR010000004.1, on the reverse strand, counting down.
ATGTTAGTATCAGTAATCACACTATGGCTTTCATTAAGAACGATGGTAAAATTGAGTCAGTTCCCTTGCAGAGATAGGTCTTAGTTAATGTAGAGTAGTTAAATTACCCCCACTGATGTAACTGAAGGTGTTTTGAAAGTTTTATTTGCCGAGGCAGATCTTAATTTTTGTCACTGTGTAGCAGAAGGCATTGTTTACAAATGTCTAACCTACAGACTGAGCTAAGCTGGGCCTACTGGTGGGGGGGGGCACATTTTATTTTCAGAATTCATTAGCCCAGTGTCCAAAAATAATATTGTTGAATAAATAAACAAACCCCCCCCCCCCAACCAATACTGTTCCTTCAGTCTTGATTGGCTTTATTTGTTTAGCCTTTGGGGTGCTAGGAAGGGTAAGGGGTGTGATGGATGTTGGTAGTGTCTTGAGGGTGCAACAATTTTTGTTTATGAGCTGAGAATTAAACATAATACAGGTAAATTTGAAAAATGGCTGTCTTCACCAGTGGCAGAACAAATGTGAAGACTGAAGAGAAAGGGGGGGAAAAAAAAAACCTCAGCTTTGTGTCCTGTGTTGTAGTTGTTGTACGTTGAATTGTACACATCTCTGACTGTCCAACCAGAGTCTGTTCTTTGTACTTTTTTTCCATTTTATGTTTTCGTGTTTATTTTTGCTCAGCATAGAGTGAGAGAGCTAGAACTTCACTGGAATTATGCCTGGGCAGTAGTTTGCGGTGGTGTTTTAGTTTAGGTAATTGAAGAAAGGGAAAATCCAGCTGAATGACTGAGAACTGAATGGGGGGGAAAAAAGGTTTACATGTTTTTCATTTACGGTGTGCGTTAGGTCATCTGGAGTTTTGTTACTGATCTAGTGCAGAATCTCACAGGATAGCATTCAGGTAGACTACCAGAGAAACAAACTGACAGATAATTATAAGAAGAAATCATTTGTCCTTGATAAACCTAGTATGTCTGAAAACAATTGCAGAAAGAAATAATTTTGTTGGTACAGTTAAACATTTTGGTGTCTGATTACTTGCACAAAATGGCTAAAGAAAATAGATTGGTTTTGAATGTTAGAATCTGTCACACAGATGAATTTTGTTCATTAATATGTCCTATTGCACATCCTGTATCAAGGCAGGTTTCCTGTGAACCTCTCGCGCTCTCTCTCTATCTGACTTTTCTCTCTCCCATTCTGCCATGTTTTAAAGTAAGTGAAACTAATGCGGGGAAAATTGTTTGGACGAAATAAAATCATTTCCTGCATTTCAGATTCTGTGTTCTGCTTATCTTGTATCAAATCTAATGTCCATAGGAAGGATAATTGGAAGTGACTTTATCAGATTTTCACAAATTGACTTTTGAACAGTCAAGACATCAGTGGTTTGTTGCTTTTGTTGTGGGTTTTTTTTTTTGTTTGTTTGTTTTGTTTTTTTAAACTGTTGAGGCTTCAGTACAATGTAACATAAGAGAAGCTTATGCCCATCACTTAGAACTGTGCAAATTGAATGCGAAATTCACACTCAAGACAATAAGCCTCATGCAAGAACCCCAGCAAACTCGTGTTTTACAAAGACTTGTTCACCAGTTTTCTCATATTTTAGAAATATGATTAAACAATTTTTAATCTGTTTTACCTTTATCATGGCAATGTAAATAACAGTAATACATCTGATCTGCTAAGAACTGACATTGTAACATGCAACATTATTTTTCAGTTAAAATGACAAAAGTTTGAAGCATAAAAATATATCCTCAGTTCTTGTCCATGCATGTCCTGTATTTGTTCCAGTAGCCCACTTTTCACAGGTCACTATGGTTCTCCAGCATCTGATGCTGACCTTGTTGACCCAGTCAATGTTTGAGCCAGTGTGACTCTTGTTTCTATCTCTAGTTGTTAGTGAGGTAGGCAATTAGCGTTAAGGACCTTGCCTAAGTGACCAGGCTGGATACGATCTGGCTAGGATTCAAACTCCCGAACTTCTGTATTGAAGCCAATGGCGTAAGCCATTGAGCTGGTAATTGGAGCACTAGGGCTCTGACCCCTGAACTGGAAGAGTGGCTCCAGTAGATCCCAGAAACAACATTGCATCCAGAAAGATGCAGTCCTGGAAACAGCTAAGATACTACATGGGACCATCAAGCTCCCAAGCTCTCTGGTAGAGGACTTGAGCTTGACAGAAAAAGACCACCCAGGGAAGGGCAAGTGGGGAATCTTAGTATTAATTTTAATCAGCACTTCTTTTCTACCTTAAAGAAGACAAATAATTAAAATTTTCAACTTTCACCAAGAATTGTCTGTTCTGGAGAGCTGTAAAAAAATTACATCTGCAAGTAATTGAGAACATTTTTGTCATCACAGCCATATAAAATGTGCAGTACACAGATAAAAATTATTTTGCTTGAACCCAGTTGTAGATACATACATAGACGGGAAGGATTACAGAGGGTCCAGAAAATGGGTGGGTTAGTAGAGTATTTAATAACATCTGACACAGCAACAAAATAATATGATGAGATGTTTTAGTACATGTCTATGTCTGTGGATTGAAATGAAGTCTGAGTAAAAATGTTGGTGGATTGATGGCTATGGACCAGAGAAAAATGAGAGTTGAGAATAGAGTGACATCTAAAAGTGACGATGCAGCCCTGTGTGAGTCGTATCAAAATTCTTCTGCTGGATGGCAGGTGAGCAAATGGAGGGTGTGAGGGATCGTCCACAAAGCTGGACACATTGCACATGCTGCATGAGTGTAGAGGCATGCCGATGACTATCCGAAGAGTATTGCAACCATGCAGATTTTCTGGATGCTATCTATGGTGCCTCTACAGTACATGGTAAGTGTGGAAGGGATGTTTGCCTTCTTGAGACGCTGGAGGAAATGTAGACAGAAATCATGAACTCTCTTAACAAGGGAACCTGCTGATAGGTCATCCATGTGAGATCTTCCACAATATAAACTCCAAGTAACAGGATGTTCATCAGTCTTTATACTGTGGAGCAATTTACACATGGTGGGAAGTCAACAATCATCTTTTGTCACCATTCAAGGAAGGATTGTGTGGCTCCTGCACTAGGCCACAAGCTATTCCACATCCTCTTCGTATGGTGCTTCATTGCTGCCACAGATGAGGCCAACCAGCAAACTTAATGACAATGTCTGTGGAAAAAAAAACTGGCTCCTGTGATCCAGAGCGCTGCTGCATATCCTGCTCTAAATGCAGCATTAGGGGTTTCAGCAGTCTTTGGACCTCAGCCAGCATCTTGGCTTCTGGTTAACACATGTACTGATGTTTTTTGTGACTGCAACATCATCAATACACTCATGGATGTAGGTCCAGACCACATAAAAATGCCACATGCTTCATCCTGTCCAGAACTTTCTCAGTGTCCAGCCACACAGGTGCTGGTCATAAAATTAGAATATCATGAAAAAATGTATTTCAGTAATTCCAGACTGATGTATTTCAAATGTTTATTTCTTTTGAAATGTTGTTTTTAAAAATAATTGTCAATATATTGTCAGGAAAAATATATATTGTGTGTGTCAAATTTAAGTTGAGACAGTGTCTTGCATTAGTGTTGACAAGATTGACAAGATTATTGCTTTAATGGTTTCTGGTTTTCTAGACATTTGAACATAAAAGAGAAGTGAAAAGAATAAAGAGTATCATTAGGGTTGTTTTTATAGTGATACGTTTTTCCCCCAGTTACACCACTGGATGGCTCTATCTGTCTGCCTTTCAGTCTGTTTGCCTTTAACCTTCTGCAAATGTATTTGTTTATTTGTTTGTTTTTGTTGTTGTTTGTTCTGTCTCCATGAGAATATTGGTGGATTGTGTCTCTACAGCCATTGTTGCTGGTGATCAAACAGAAAATATATTAGACTAATAATAAGCCTACTATTACTACTAAGAAGAACAGTAAATTGGCTTGACAAAGTCAACTTAATAATGCTTGTGATAAAAATATATATCATACAGACTAAGGTGGCAGCACTCATATTAATTTATTCTAGGTCTAGTCAAAATAAGAAGCTAAAGGTATTCTTAACTTTACAGTTAACTCTTGTAAAAGCGGTAAGAACGTAGCCACATTTGTCACACTGTTTATAAAATTCGTTTCTTATCTCTCTAAATTCTTATAAGTCCGCGTTTCTGAGTTCCCATACCAGAAACACCGTCGACAGAATGAAACACCTCACATGACTCTTATACCCAGGATGCTACGGGGTGCACTTCTGACAGCTACGGAAGACGATACAGCTAGACAGTTTTAACTCCAGAAAACGTTAGCACTTACAAACCTTAAAAGAAGGCGCATAGACTGTGAAAGTTGTTGGTTGGGTACATTCTTCTACAGTTCGAAGTTCCTTGTACTAACAATTTGGACGCAGCCTCGGAGTTCTGTCGAATGACAGCAGGTAAGCGAATGACAGTCGGGAAAAATAAGCTTCGACACAAGAAGTTCTGTACTGTGCTGTCCCGTAAATTATTACGAGAGGCACATTCTTTCGCGGTGTCTGCTTTCATCACCTAGCTAGCAGGTTATCTAATGAGGAATCGACCGTGCTTTTGCAGGTTTAGCAGAATTGAGCGGGATCTGCATGAGTTCGTTGGTATTTAAAGTATAAAGTTTTCCGGACATTGTTCGTGTAGGTGCTTGACAATGGTATGTAGATAACACGAGTCTGTTGTACTGGCATGCCCCCCGCTGGCTGCCAAGTACTGCAACGCAGGGGGTGAACTGACAGCTCTGCAAGTGGAGCATCGTCGTCCTTACCTAGCGACAGGTACAACGTAGTTTATTCAGCCGCTTAAATGTACTGTGGACTGCGTAAGTCTTGGGTTATAACAATACGTTAAGTAAAATAACTTGGCTAAGTTTGGGCCGAAATAAGAATCCAGCTGTATAGTTTCCATCCTAATACTTGAGATGACAAATATTGTAATCGTTTCCAATGAACATCCGAGTTTTTCAATGTCTTCTTTATATCTGAAATTCTATCTTTAACTGTCTGTCAGTCGTGTCGCTTTTCAAGGTACTACAAAAAATGGGCAATTAGCTGTTCGAATATGCGATTCACTGAGTCAATTAGAAATTTATTGAAGCTAAAAAAGGTGAAAAGACACTGGTTGGAAGGTAATCACAAAACGATATATTATTGGATCTTTTAAATGTACAAGGAGAATGTCACACTGTGTTGTCATTCTTCTCCATTATTAATAGGGCTGAACACCAGTTCAATTCAGTTTATTCCTTTATTTTACAAATAGACTCGAGTGAAATTGAGTAACGCAGCTTTCTAATATCAGTGCATCAGTAGAAACAAAAGAGGTTTTATATATATATATATATAAAATAAATTGGTTAAATATTATTGTTATTATTATCATTCATTATTGATAATAATAATAATAGTAATAGTTATTACTAATTATTCATGTTGGTGTTCATAATAATAGTAAAAAAAATAATTAGTAGTAGTTGTAATTATTATTATTATTAATATTATCAATATGGTGATGTTATTTGTGGGGGGAATCATTTAACATAAGCCAACAAGTTAAGATTCCCGTTAGTAAATGCAGCCAATTGTAGCTAATGCTGGGTATCTTATAACTGTCAAATCAGTCACTTATGCAGATTGTTGAAATGGGACAAGAACAATAGTTTTTGATCCCTGTAAGCTAGTTTAGCTGGTTAAAAACTTGCTAACAGTACAGTTCTCAAATAAGCCTAACATTATTCACATTTTCTCACTAAACAACCAGAATCAGGCTAATTATATAGACAGTAAACATTTTATTTATATATACAGCTTTGAAAGTTAGGAATGAAAGTCTTAAGATTTTCTGACTGGAAACATTGCGTCCAGCATTGGCATGGAATATTTCACGTGAGGGAAGGCATTAGCCAATGTCAGTTATCTCAAAACGACATTAATCGGCTCAATTAATAGGCCAGCTGATCAATCAGCCAACTACTAGTGCTGGTAGTAGTGGGTAAACAGTCATATGGCAACAGTGACCAAATTAGTGGAGTTAGTACTCCAATGTGGAAGAGTATTAGAATACAGACCCTTATGGTACTGGAACATGTTGAAGATCAGAGTGTGGGAATAGTGGGCTCCTAGTCTGTGGTCCACTGGTTAGGAAATCCCAGATGCAGTTACATAAGGTTATGGTTTAGGCTGTGATTTTTGGAAGCCACCTTCTTGGAAACCACAGTATTGAATGGTATGATAAAATCAATGAACAGATTCGTTTATGCCCTGATATTTGTTAAATAAGTGGGAGTAGGCTCGAAAACAATTGAGCTGTTTGTTCTATAGGAAGGAAAAATTCGTAGTTGAGCTACAGGTGATCTTTCGAAGCACATCATGTTTATGGGGCTATGTGTAACTGGGAGGCTTTAGTAGATATGCATTGCATGCATTTATTCGTTTGTAGATAGAGTGGCTTGTGATGATGGTTACTCTGTTTAGTGAAAGAAGCAAAGAAGTTGTTCAGCATGTAATGCAGGGAGGTAATGTTTATGTCCTTACAGCACATTATGGTCTTAGCATAATATTAGCCTATATATTATTGTTGACGTGGTTCTCAGTGGTCTGTTGTAGCTGTGCATAACTTTTCTGATGTTCAGGATTGCTAAGCATAATTGATGTGCAAACTTTCAGTGACAGTAATGATTACAAGACTAAAACCAAAATCAACAAGATACATTTCACAAGAAGGCATTCAACACCCTGGAGAAATTGCAGCTTTGAAAGTGATATGGAGAGGAGAGGTATTGAATGTAAGATGAGATACGTAACCAGTGTAACTGATAGAGAATAGGAGTGTTAAGTATAGAGTAAGTCAAAGGTTACACTGGAGTTCCAATGCATAAATGAGGCAGAGGTGCCAGACTAGAACCAAAGAGCATCTCAAAGTGAAAGCTCATGAACTTTTGAATTTTAAAGCAGGTTAAACCTTTGAGGATTTTTCTGTGTGCGGCTACCACACTTTAATTCACCGAAAAATGTTAAAACTGTAATTGGCAGCACTTATGCTTCTGACCTAATTTGCAATGGCTACTCATTGTGTCGTTGTACCAGCTGGCCAGCGTCTTCAGCTTGGAGGCCTGCTTCAGTCATCCTTTGTCTTCTAGAACACAATAGTTTACACTCATTACTCATTTCTCTGTTTTGTCCTTATTCAAGTTGTTTGGCTTTGGGTTTGCACAGGCTTATGTGTGTATGTGCTTTCTTTTTGTCTAGCGCCTTTCTCACTTTCTGTCTCTCTCTCTCTCTCTCTCTCTCTCTCTCTCTCTCACGTTCTCTATCTCAGTCAACAACACATGGACCATCGGAGTGTTTACTCTACCTTGGAGGCCGTGTGCGTGGAAACCATCTCTGCACTCTCGGAGAATGAAAGTTTGCAGGGTAGCGATGCCACTGTTCGGCTGCTGGCGACGATGAGATGTATTGAAGAACATGGCCGTGCTGTGGAGGGCCTGGTCACTGGCTTCGCTGCAGTTTACCACCACTTTGATTTTGACACAGAAACACCTGGGAATGGCTACCGTACCTTAGTCAAGGTAGATTAAACAGTAGCATGAAGATGACGCATTTTCCCATAATGTTGTCGCATAACGTGTTTGGTATTTTGTTTATTTCTTTATTAATTTATTATTACTTATATCAAACTGTGTATGTGATATGTTTTTCCAGTTTGCACAGATCTGATAGCTGGAACTATTAACTGAAACTGGTAATTGGTGGTTACATCATAGATAGCAAAGAGAGAAAGAATGAAGAGCCAATGAACATTATTGTAGGTGGAGTGGGGGGATTGCAAAATTAACTCAAGCTTAACTCAAGCATCCATTATTAGCTTAGGTGGTCCATTCACGTGGAAGTGTTTCAGTTATGAACCTCTCTTTTGCCTACAGGTGGTACATTCCTGCATTCTCCACATAATCCAGAAGGGCCGCTACATTGCCACTAACTGTGGGGGGGTGTTCTTCCGGGTGGAGCACAACACTGGTGAGATGGAGGCCTACTGCATGGCTCTGTGCCAGCTGCGGGCACTGCTCTACTTGGCTCAGCGGTTGCTCAGCGAAAACCAGCACGGTCAGCTTTACTCGCAAGATGGAGATCTGAGCGAGCGCTTCGTGAAGGAGTACACGTCCATGCACAAGGCTTGTTTCTATGGGCGATGCCTGGGCTTTCAGGTGAGCGCTGTTAGCATATAACTGAGCTTTAGCTAAATGTTATAGTAGCTTCTGTTGGTACACTTTTATGACAATGGTAATTGTGTGAAAATACTTCCACATTTTTGCTGGTTATTGAAATGACCAGGGTATTTCTGTTTGTCCCTCTGCCAAGTTCTCTCCCTCTCTTAGACCCTTCCTACAGACGGTGGTCATCAGTATGGTGTCCTTTGGGGATAACTACAAGAAACAGCAGACTAAACTAGGTCAGTGCAGTTAAGCTCATAAAGTTTGAACACAGTGCCACAAATAATGGCCCTGTAATGTGTAGTATGCATACATTGATTTATTGCATGTGTCTGTATAAATCACTGTATGTATAAAAGTAGCATGTTTGGGAAAAAATATTCCATTAAGATAAATTAAATGCTATTACTTCTTTTTTCAGTTACATTTTCCACGGTTCCGTTAGTTTTTACATTCTGTCTATAGGGAGAGCTGCTCTCTCATTCCTCAAGTCTGGGAAGTATGTAGTGGACCCTGAGTTGAGGGGGGCGGAGTTTGAACGCATCACCCAGAACCTGGATATGCACTTCTGGAAGACCTTCTGGAACATCACTGAGACAGAGCTGATATCAGTCAGTTTTAATATTTTGTGGCTCATTTCTTACTGCATTAGAATAAACTACAGCAAGTACCATCTTACTCTATCTAACCAGCCCCCCCTACCATCCACCCCGTCTCTCAGAGTTTGGCAAGTATCGCATCTAACGCCGTGCAGGTGAATCTGACTCTGACGGTTCCTGGCGAGCCATTGATTTTGCCCCTGTGTTCGGATCCCAGCCTCTCTGTCACCGTGGCTCCGCCCCTTGCCCACTGGGGGCCGGGGCCTGTGCACATGCGCCTCATCTCTCACTCCCTCCGCCAGGGCCAGGTGCGCCGCCAGACCCCTCGCTTGCTCGTATGATGGCCTGCCTGTCATGTTGTGGTAGTTAATGAGTAGCTTGATCAGGATCCAGGGGAAATTACTGATTACTAATTAGTACCTGAGAGCTGGCTATGAAAGAAATATTACAAGTAATATTAATATTAGCATGTGAACTAAATGGATTGCTTGATTGCTTTTGGATTGCATGAGCCAATTCTCTTCTGTCTAATCACCCTCCCTTTGGTTACAGGACAGTGCAGAACTACTGGCATTCTCTCGGTCTGAGGTGCCTCCGCTCGGTCTCCCTGTGGGCTTCAGGCCCCAGAAAGCATGTCTCTCTCCCTGGCTTCTCATCCACTTCCACGGTGGAGGATTTGTCGCCCAGACTTCCAAGTCTCATGAAGTAGCCCCAATATACTTGTATTCTTTTGTTATATATAATTATTTTGTGTGTGATATTAACCTAATATCTGCATTCATTAACTATGCATATTCATTAGCTATGCGTATTCATTAGCTATGCATATTTACATAGCCTTGACCTCCTGTACGATTTATTTATCAACGACTGTTCATTTTGCAGAGTTATCTGAAGAGCTGGTCAAAGGATTTGAATGTGCCTATTCTTTCAGTGGATTACTCCCTGGCCCCTGAAGCTCCCTTCCCTCGTGCTCTGGAGGAGTGCTTCTACGCTTACTGCTGGGCCCTAAATAACTGCAGTTTACTGGGTTGGTGCTCCTGCACTGGTGCCACAATATATATAAACTCAAGAGAAGCAAACCAAATGCAGTTCTCTAATGACTTTGCAGGATGCTGGTGACTAGATATCTGGCCTCTGTTGTTTTGCCAGGTTCGACAGCAGAACGCGTGTGTCTGGCAGGAGACAGTGCGGGGGGGAACCTGTGCATCACAGTGTCCATGAAGGCCATGTCCCACGGCGTCAGAATCCCCGACGGCATCATGGCCGCTTACCCAGCAACGCTCCTAACAACGGATGCCTCGCCCTCCCGCCTCCTGACTCTCATTGACCCACTGCTACCTCTGAGTGTGCTTTATAAGTGCATCACCGCCTACACAGGTAACACCCCCATCACTGCTCCTGCTTATCTGTTTACCTAAATGCCATTAAAGGTTCATTTAGTTCAGTAAAGTCCATTTAGTTCAATTTACCATTAAATATTAAGAATAACAAATATAGTAGGGTCACAGTGTAACAAGGTTACAAAAGTGAAAACATGGCATTTTTTCTTTGGTTATGTAGTTTCGTATTGAATGTAATCTGTTACATATTCTATTTGTAATGGGATTACTTTACTCATTGCATCCAGTAATCTTACAACTCATGACTTTACTTCCAAAGTTATTTTGTAAAATGCACAGACATCTGCACATATTGGAAAATATAAAGATGAAGTTGTCCTTGCACTAATTTAAACTAGCAAATCTGAAAAAAAGAATATGTCATTTTAAATGAATGTCACTTTAGCCTTGCCTTTTGTAGCATGTTGTCTGCTTAGATGTTTTGACAGATCTCTTGCTGATTTCTACACTAATGATCAGCTCTGATGATAAGCTCATATAGTTTTACATCACATGTGAAACTATATGGATCTGAAACAGTATGGTTCATGGATTTGAAACAATAAAATTGTCTCCACATTTTCCCTCTCATCTGGTTAAATCTGCAAAAATATCTTTAAAGTCCTACATCCTTTGTAACCACCAGCACTGGTTGGGCATACACTCTTCAACCTTGTAAATTTGTGAGCCATTCAAAAGGATTAACATGGCACATTTATACAGCAAAAATGTCTTTTTTCCTTTTGCCCTTAATTTCCTTTGTCATGTTTATTCTGATTTCTTACCAAAAGGCTCCTAAAAGCCCTTCACTCATTCACTACACATGAACACACTGCAATACTCTATAATACTCTGTGTAGTATTGTCACACTGTTCATCTGTTCCATCTCCTCATCTACTTGTTCTCCCTCAGGTGCAGATGACGGGTCAGTCCAGCCACTTCAACAGCAGGACAGTCTGAACGCTCTGGGTCAGGACACAGTGGTCCTGCTGGGAGATGTCACGCAAGGTGCTTCCAGCTGGCTGCAGTCGTTACTCAAGCAGAAACCAGCTGCTTCTCCCTCGGCCAACGGATCAGCCAACGGCCCGCTGGATGCGCCACCTCCCTCCGAGGAAGTGCCACAGGGCCCCAGGGAATTCCCAGAGGGCTTTGAGCCCCTGCGCTCTGGGTGTCTGGCAGAAATTAGGACCCCTTGCACCCCGATTATGAGTAACCCGTTTGTGTCTCCTTTGCTTGCACCTGACGGCCTTCTCAAGGGACTACCACCAATTCATCTAGTGGTAAGACACTAATGTTGGTAGAGCGGAAAAATGTACTGTGAGGAAAAACAGACATAGAAAAGCTGAAGGACTGTATTAGGGTGTAAGAACAGGGAACACACTGAAGTGTACAGCACCGTGAATATCCAACACTGGGGTTTGATATTTATTAGATGATGGCAAATAATAAAAAAATATTAAATAATTAAGGCAAATTAAAGTTTATTCAAAACTTTATTAATGTTGAAGTGACAAGGTTGGTTTATACGATATAGACCTTTCTGTGATTTACTTTAGGGGAGGCAGGCTGAGAGAAGATGTTAAATAGCTTGTCCTGTCTGTTACTTTTTGAGCTTGTTAAGATTTTATGTTAAAAAGAACATTAAAATGAGTTTCTTATTTTTCTTTGCCTCACAAACATTACAGTGTGTAAAGATTATTACCAAAATGAATTTCTGTATAAACATTTATTGTCTGAAATCTTTTAATTTTCAGAATTAAATTTAGATGAAAATATCATTTTCACCATAATGTCTAATAATGGCAGAATTGGTAATGTCTAGAGCTCAAATGGGACTGTGAATTGTGGTCTAGAGGTGACACAGACAATCATGCAACAGATGTAACATGAATGTACACACACTTTTTTAAAATGTTGTTGTGTATGTGGTGATCTTGTGGAAAAGAATACTTAGAATTAAAGCAAGAGGGAACCATGGACAGCACACATATATGAAGTAAGTAAAAGCTGTATATGCTGAAATTACTTACAGTTGCTTTTTTTCAAACCTTTGACTTAGGCTTCAGCTTTGGATGCCCTGTTGGATGACTCGGTGATGTTTGCCAAAAGGTTAAGAAGTATTGGCCAACCTGTGACCTTGACAGTGATCGAGGACCTCCCACACGGCTTTCTCAGCCTATCACAGCTCTCCAAAGAAACACAAGAAGCATCGGATGTCTGCGTGGGACGAATAAGGGAGGTCTTTGTGCAAGATCCAGCTCCTGCCACTCACAGTGAACCAAAGCTCAAACAGAAAGACAGCTCTTGGGATGGGTAAGGTAAGCTTGACTACCAGGAACTATCAGCTCTTCCAAAAAGTCTTTGGTTTGTTTGTTTGTTTGTGTGTGTGTTTGTTTGTTTGAAACAAATAATTTCCCAAACTAAAAACATTAAACTCTTCTCAACCATTGCTAAGTCACCTTTATAACTGTACTTTCATGTTTAAACTCAAAAAGGTCAGTGACCACACCACTGTGAAAGCAAAGTAAAGCAAGAGAAAAGTGGATGTAAAATGCATTGCATTTACTAATGTGAACCAACTATACTGCCACCATGTCTTTAACAAAGCTCTAAAATTAAATTCCAAGCTGCTGGATATATACCTTTAGAGACATTCATCTTTTATACTTAAATCACTGTGAATCACCATGGTGATGTTAAAAGTACATATATTTTATAGTCACCTTTTACATGTATAGTCTTTACTTGCACTGTGGGTGATATCTTGGTGCTTTTACCTGGACAGGGGATGGTTTAGAGGAATGTTGTTAGCACCAGCCTCTTTAACAGGGATTCACTTGATCAAGATTTACTATGCAGAGATGTAGAGAGAACCAACTTGATGTTGTCATTGTGCTTCACAACACTGTGCCCTCTTGCATGTTTTCACATGCAAAAGCCTGTAATCAGGCCCACACGGTTCTGGGCATGGCTGATGTAACAGCTAATTGTCATGCACCATGCACTACGTAGCGCTTAGTGTAATTTTAATAAAGAATAAAGAATGAATGCAGTGTTTGTAAATACATCTTAAACTTTTAATAACCTTTCATTTCTAAGAATACTGTAAATATACTTCTCTTATTGATATTCGTGCCTCGTCACCTTTTCTGAAACATGTAGAATCTTTTCAGAAAGACTTAATGATTCTTCTTTGTAACTGTGACTGATGACTTTTGCTTTGAAAATATTAAAACAAACTGACACTTTGCATTTTTGGCTCGGTTTGGTGATGGAGTGCACATACTGGCTGTGTGTCTTAGCCCAGTCAAACACTTGAGCTCTGTCCCACCTTCCAGTGCACCTGAATCAAGCTTTTAAGAACAAAAAGGCAAAAACATGGACAAGCACTGATATTTTTTATGTATTTTCCCCTGTATATATTTTGTTTTGTACAGAGACCTTGGGTATATAAATGGAACGTAATGACCTAATGTTAAGTTTGATGATCTCCCAGGCAACATTTGACTGCCCCTATGTGGTCATAGTCTCCGTGTTCTATAACATTCAACTCCAATCCAACTGGATGGTTAGATTGCCACAAAGCAAGTATCAGTCAGTGAGAAGCATAGGATTGTCTCATCCTACCAATCTCCTGTCAAGCAGTATGAATTGAAATTGAGTATTTCAATCACTCTCCTTGTCTACAAACTGTAAATGTATGCCCTAGTGCCTTTATCTGGATAGACAAAGACCATCCTATCAAAAGAGACAACAAGGTTGCTTCACTTTAATTCTGTTATGTTGACAACCTGCGACTGAAATGTTTGAACTAAAATCTGTTACCCCTTTTTAACTATTCCGGTGTGTTATAAATGTCTTGGTGATATTTTAACTGTTTGACATGTATGATTGTTTCACTGTATGCCATGTTCTTTTTGCAAACAAAATTAACCATCACAATGCTAACTTATTAAATTAAGAGGTTCATAATGTGTTGATGACTATGAGTACTTTTTATTATTATAAAACCATGTTGTATCTATATTAGTTCTCTTTTAATTAGTTGTTGACATTTATTTGTAGTACACAGTCATATCAGAATAGGATGATCACGTACCTAATAGCCGAAAAAAACACACTTGGCTCGGTTGACACTAGCGAGACATCGTGGCATGGACTGTATTAGGTGACGGAAGGTATCCGGAGGCACGCATGCCCATTCCATCTGCAGTAGAGCCCCGGGGTCCCACAGACTGGATGGTTGTGGGCATCTGTGAAGTCCCGGGCCAAGTTAATTCCAAATCAGGGATGGTCATAATATTCTGATGTAACTGTAGAAAACGTTCTCATATTCACTAAATGTCTAAATGTCTGAAGTATTTTTTAAATCTGTACATTCCTTTATCAAACCACTATTAACCTTAGTAGCTGTTCGTGAACTTTGCTCTTGGTCGACGTGATAATAAGAGTTCTCAGCATATCACATAACTTGAGACTTATGACAACAATAACCTGTGATGCTGTTTCAGTTCTGAGGGTCTGAACACGGAATTAATCAATTCACCATTTAAGCAAAAATGCAATTCCTGTCATACAAGTGTAGTTACCAAGCGCAACCTCCACTCCGTAGATGGCAGCGTAGTACATACACATTGACAAAATCAGCGCTAAAGAACGGTCAGGAAAACTCGACCATTTTGGGAAAAAACATAATAAAATAGACCAGTTGTTGGACAAAGTTTATTATGAAAACAAAAAAATAATGTTAATCAAGTGATTGTTATCTAATATACACAGAAGAATACATCAGCATGAGTAAATGGTATGTGATTTCAAAGTACAGCTAAATGTCAATATGATGTCGATAATTACGTGTACTTGTTATCTAGCAACGAAACAAATAAACAAGCGATAAAATCAGCTTGTCGTGTTCACAGATAACCAACTAGCTAGCTTGCTAACTATTTTCATTCTGTAAGCAAGTATTTACGTTCTTGTTTGTTCACTCGGTTAGACTAATATGTAAATATGTCTATCGATTAGCCAGCTAACTACCTGATTCAACTGACAGACAGCTGGCAAGCCATTTAACGTTAGTAACTTGAACATTAGTTACCATACTATCACACTTTTTCATGTAACGTGTTTCATGTTTCGGATGAAGTTACTTGCTAAACCAGCCTTAGCTGTGGCAACTGTGAACGATAGTGGGAGAGATAACGTTAGACAGCGAGCCCAGAGTAGAAGTATTTTGCTTATGAGTACTGACTTCGTTGTCAGTTACACATTGCTTTACACCTTATAAATAAATTGATTCTTGTTCTAATTAGTACTGATTGTCTCAGTCTTTCCTAGGTAGTACAAGTGCAAGTCTACTTGGAAGACTAGATGGATAAAAAGATATATGCCAGGTTTTCATCCTAGTCCTGGGAGCTGGACTAGGTCATCCAGATGTTGTATAGGAAAAGTAAAGCTGTTTGTTCCTGGAGTGTTGCTTTGTCCACAAACACTACGGATGCTGAACATTAAAAAAAACTGCTATCTGAGAATTACACAAATGAGTTATGTTTTAAAAAAGACAGGTACATACAACAGCAATTTTACCTTCACCTGGGCTTTGAATGTAAATGGATTATAGAGAATGGGCCTAAAGCGTGATTTAACGGACTTTGAAAAAGGCATGATCGTGGGTGCCCGGATGGCAGGATTAAGTGTTGCCAAGACCGCGAAATTGCTGGGCTTTTCGAAGGCAGCGATCTCGAGGGTGTTCAACGAATGGTCTAGAACACAGAATACTTAATCAAAACGTCATGTGTAGAAGGGAGAATCAACCCAGCGACCTTGAACAGCTGCAAGAAGCACTGATGTCTGCATGGTCATCTTTAACACCAGGACACTACAGGACATTTATTGAATCATTGCCAAGTGGCTCTATCTCAGCAGTTGATGAGTAATAATAATAAGGGGGGGGGGGTATCGTAGCACTACATTGTGACCAGTGAATCGTTCAAACCATTGTGGCTGTCAAATTAAAATCTTGGCAAAAGATAGGCCAATAGATAATTTGCAGAAATCATGTACGGTACACATTCTTATATATGATGAAGAAAACAGTTCTAAAGTACGTTACATAGCCGTTGATTATTGTTGTATTACCTTTATAAAAGCTGTTTCCTATCCTCCTTGCTCTTTCTCAGCCATGTGAGTTGTTTGAACGGAATTAAACCACTGTCTGCATCACATCGTGTTTGCTAATTTTATACGACCAGTTATAGTGGCAGGGATGATGCCATTTAAGCGATTTATCATGTTTTTAGTCAGAAGGAGGGGGTTCTTGGGTTTGACGTTTTAATAGCCAAGTACATACATGGTGAACAGGAATTTAATCGAGCTGCACTGTTCAAGTTTCGCTATATTAGCTGCTAACTGCAGTTTCAGATGGAGTCACTTGTCAACAAACACATTTTGAAAAAGTATCGGTCCAATAAAGGAATGCTTGTTGGTTTTGTGGAATCATACCAAACTTTATAATCTAATGTAGGATCAGAGGCTGTTTTCTACCAACGGTCGTCTCGCAATCGCCTTTTAGGAAGGTATCCTAATTTATAACTTTTATTGTAAAGTGTAGAACGTCAACTAAAAGCTAGTTAGTACAATATTAGGTCCTGTCTAAACACAATTTTTGTTGTGTCAGCGGTCAGTGTTACTATGCCTATTCCCACATGCCTAAAGTCATTCATTTTTTTAAAGGACACATGAAGGGAGTGCAGCGCCGTCAATGTTCGTTCACTAAAGTGTAGAATATATAACGACGTCCTTCTACTGCCTAACCGGGAAGTATCTACGCATTCTGTAAGGTGATTGACATTTAACAAACCTCGTACTGTCCAATTACAGAGCGTTATTACAGAAGTAGGTGGAGCACAATGTTTCGAAGTGCCATTACTACCGGGTGAAGAGGTGTCCTCTGTGAAGCAACGTGAGTAGTTATCAGTTTAATATAATGTGGGATCTGTTCTACTGCATGTATTAACATCTTTAGGAAGCATCCGAAGATAAACGACATATTCATTTTCACATTTTAATTAGCTGTCGGTAACAGTGCCTGCACGAGAACTGCTTAAAACACCGCTTGTCATTCAATGGCACACGCGTGTGACTGCAGCTAGCTAGCATAGCTAGCTAACTATCTTAGCTAGCTACATTCCTTGTCAGTCTCTAGGTTGTGTACCTGCCTTCTGCTTGAATAACCATCTGACTAAATACATAATTGTCGTGCAAATCTGAACATCTGTTTTTGCGGTTGTTTTAGATTTTCTTGCAAATCCTTTCACAGTATGGGTAGTGTGCTGGCTGCTAGTTCACCCAGCCCACCCCCACCAATACCAAGTGGGTCAGGACTGGTATCTGTGCCCCCTGGGTTCACGATGCCTGCTGTCTCATCTATCTCAACAACTGGTAGTGCTGCCTCTGATCAACAGGAGGCAGAGCTGCCTCTTCCCAACCCAGGCACCTTTGAGGAGTGTCATCGAAAGTGTAAAGGTGAGAAGGACATTTTTTTTATTCTCTTGTGATACTCTATACATGCTGAAATATTAAACTATAGGCTGTTTCTAATTGTGCACCCAGTGCACATCCAAATTAGTGTCTAATGAATATTGTTTTAAAGTCAAGTAAATTACTCATTTATTTCACCATAATTTCTCATGTTCAGATGAAAACAGATTATTAGGATTTATAAAGCAAAATCTAGATTAGCTCATGTACAGTACCTCACAGACTCCCAGACTCCCAAGTCCAGCCTTCTCTCTGAAGTTTGTATTTCTGGGCAGGGTGAGAAAATTAGGGCATTTCAGACCTTTAAGAGGTATTATTCAATCATTAGCATTTTTGGAATGGTTCTTCCAAGGGCATAACTGTGCTGTCAAACTGATTAGTTTCTTGTAAAGTTTGTACATGTGGATCAGTTTACTGTAGCTCTAAATTCTATTTCATAGATGTGTTCTAATAAAAATTAAAACATCTGTGTCACCAAGATTGCATTGTGTATAAAGAAGAGTTCATTCTAATCATGTTAAATAGTTATAAGGAATTAAGGTATTTCACACACAATCAATGCAGTTTCTCAGCTTTGACTGAATTTATGTAAACCTTATTTTCATCCTAATAGAAAACAAACACTTGCTGTTGGCACCTGTGAACAAAGATTATTTGGTGTCTTAACTTTCAAATTATTAGTGCTAATACTCATTATTAGATTCATACAAGTACAGTTGTATTACTATGATTTTGTTGTGTTTTTATTGGGGGGGGGTGATTTTGTTTTCTTGTGCCATTTATATTCTGCTTTGATAATGTTGTGTGGCAGCCTGTGAGTCTATAACAATCTGTGAGTCTATAACAGCCTGTGAGTCTATAACAGTAGACTGTCAATCAAACATGCTCAATGGAATATTAGAACTCTACCCAAACTATTTAAAAACTAGTACTGATCATTCAAAACTGGGAGTCAGTTTGGTTGATTTGAGAACTGTTTTATTCTATTTTTATTGAGAGTGGAAATCTGTTTAATATAAATGTAAGAAATAATGTAAGTATTATTAATTTACATTTAATACCACATTCTTTGTCTTTTTGTTTCCATAATATGGTACGTCTGTGGATCACATAGTACAGTGTCAGTTAGGTGAACACACTATTTTCATTCTTCATGTAGCATGAATTTTGGGTTATGTAGTTTTTTGGTTTATGGTCTTTTTGCCCCTCAGAGATTTTTCCCATGCAGACAGAGGGAGTTAGACTAACAGTCAACAAGGGCCTAAGCAACCACTTCCAGGTCAGTCTATTGCATTTTTGTAACATGTCAGTAGATTGATGTGTCTTTGACCTTGTAATGTAGCCTTGAGCATTCCATGTCAATACAAGACACAATGCAGTCCAAGATTCCCCATTATTAATCCTTGTTATTTTGCCATGAAGTACCCCTCTCTGTTTTGTTTTGTTGTTTTTTGCTGTACCTTAATGTGAAATAAAACGATTGCCTAATATTGGGTCTCTGCAGGTTAATCATACCATCATGCTTAGCACCATGGGAGATTCCAATTACAGATTTGGAGCTACTTACGTAGGGACCAAGCAGACAGGACCTGCAGAGGTAAAAGACTATGTAGTGTAAAAGTTTTTGGAAGGAGGGAGGGGGTTGTTATTGTTTTTTTTCTCAACAACTCTCATCTTCAGTTTCCTTTTGCACTGAATATTCTAGTATTTTTCATGGTCCCAACGTACTAAGACTCACGTACTGATCTCTCTTGCATATGGAGTATATGCATCCTTTTGTATTTGTCTGCAGATGTCCGTCACAACTTAACATTAAGCAACATCAGCATAACATCAGAAACCTAGCTGAAGTAAAATTCAATTTTGGGTGTCATATGCCTTTAAAGGAATGAGACATGAAATATTTGTATGCTTGCAATCAGATGCACCATAATACAGTGACATTAAACTAAGATAATAAAATGGTTATCATAAATGTTCCATCTTTATTGATGGAGAAAATATTGATCTAGGTGGTACGGGCAAGGGGTGAAACAGGATTGCACCCATGATTCTTACCAACAGTTATACAGTTATATAGATTGGATCCATGATTCTTACCAACAGTTATATAGCTTGACAATTTGTGACAATTTTGATTTTGTAAATACGTTTCTTTTTCTTTTAGTCCTTTCCTGTCTTGGTTGGTGATATGGACAATACTGGCAGCCTCAATGCACAGATTATTCATCAAATTACTGAGCGAGTACGCTCAAAACTGGCCTTCCAAGTAAGTGCACGATGACGTGAACAAGATTAGTGTTCACTTTTATTCACTTTTGACTTGAAGACCAATCCATTTGGCTCTTGGTGAATGTGTTGTTTTGCTTTTCGTCCAATTAGACACAACAGCAGAAGTTTGTCAACTGGCAAGGAGATGCTGAGTTTAGAGGGAATGATTTTACAGCTACCGTAACCGTCGGTAACCCAGATGTTTTAATGGGATCTGGTAAATTTGCATTTTATTTTTGTTTGTATGTGTGTGTGCATGCAGGTTGATAAGGATATGAGGGAAGTGCTTAGACTTTGCGAGGATGATTGAGTGTGCTATTTGTGGATTCTGTCATGTGGTTTACTTTTACTTAAAAACTTCAAAATATTAAACCTCACCAATTGATCAGCGTTCATAGTGCTGTAAAATGCCCAAAACATCACATCCATGTCAGTAAAAGATGATGAAACTCTGTCTCTCCCTGCGTCCTCCAGGGATTGTTGTCGCTCACTATCTCCAGTCAATCACTCCAGCTTTGGCGTTAGGAGGTGAGCTAGTGTATCATCGCAGACCAGGAGAGGAGGGCACTGTTATATCTCTGGCAGGAAGATACACAGGTAAGAGGAGAAAAGGAATTTCCAAAAATTCTCAATTCTTCAGCTCTGCTAGGCCTACTGCAGACTGGTCATAGCATTACTGTTTATTTGCTTCAGGGACCAGCAGTCACATACGGTTTAATCACTGCTGGATATAATTTAATATATCTATTTTTATGCCTTCATTCAGGCTCCAACTTTATTGCCACAGTGACACTAGGTGGCGCTGGTGTGCATGCTTCATATTATCACAAAGCCAATGAGCAGGTAAAGATCCTTCTGAGTTGTGTGGTTTTTATCCGAATATGTCAATTGCTCTAGCATGTTTTCATCTTTTTCTCTGCTGACATTCACTCTGTTGTAATGTGCACATTAACATTTGGTATTCACTCCGTTGTACTATAGTTGCAGGTTGGTGTCGAGTTTGAGGCCAGCACTCGTATGCAGGATACAAGTGCATCCTTTGGTTACCAGCTGGACATCCCTAAAGCCAATTTACTCTTCAAAGGTTCGTCAAACACAGACTAGTACACCAACACGCCTCCAGTTAACAAAACTGAATCCTAGTATTTTGATCTGTGGCGTTCTGTGAGTTTTAGAATGCAGGGATGCATTCACTGTTAATCATCTTTCTCTATAGGTTCTATAGACAGCAACTGGGTCGTAGGAGCCACTCTGGAGAAAAAGCTGCTCCCTCTGCCCCTGTCTCTCGCACTTTGCTCCTTCCTCAACCATCGCAAAAACAAGTTCCAGTGTGGATTTGGGGTCACCATTGGTTGAGCCAGCCCAGCATTCTCAGTAAAGGGGGTCAGGCCCTTTTTGCACACAGATGCCTTTGGCTATCAGAAGAGTAACGTGAAAACACAAATACTCTTGCAAACAAAGGGTCAAAGAGCATCATGTCATCAATGCATCAATGCCCTTAAGTCCCCCAACAACCAAACCCCCCCACCTGCAACAAACATACCTCCCATGTCTATTAGTCACTGTCTAATCAGAAATTGATTTGTGGTTTAATGAGCAGATATGCAATCATTATCGCATTCTTCTACCCTGTTCCTTTAATGTAAATATTATCTAAAAACCCTCATAGAAAAAAAATATTTAAAATGATCAAATCAATTAGTTGTCTCATGACAGTTTTGACTGAACATCATGTAAAAATGTTCAAACCATGGACAGTTTTGTCAGGAATATGTCTAATAACTGCTTTGGTAGTTTACATAATTGAAGTGTAATTCTAATTTCTTTTTTGTTTTTACTTTTGATAGGGATTCTGTTTTTTTCCCCTTTTTTTACTCTGTAATCTTTAAAATGTTGATTAAAGTTTTAAATTAAAATTTTATTTCTTTCATTTTTAGGTCATTGGTTTTTCAGGTGTTTCTTTATACTTTTATTTAAAAAGTACATATAAAACATTAAATAACTTGTATCATAAAAAATATTTTCTATATAAAACATGTAAGCACCATTTATTCATCCATGTGTTTTGGGGGGGGGGGTTGCAGTGAATGAATTTGAAAGTCGGTGGAAATAAAAATTATTAAGACTTCTTGATATCCTTATGAGTAAGAGGGAAGCATCAACAAAGACAATGGGAGGGATGGCAAACTGGGAGAAATAACTTTATGCTGAACACAGGATTACTGTAGTCACAGTCAGTGTAATCTTCATTACAATGATTACTGTGATCACTGTTAGTGTAATCTTCATTACAATGATTATTGTGATCACTGTTAGTGTAATCTTCATTACAATGATTATTGTGATCACTGTCAGTGTAATCTTCATTGCAACCCTGGAGCCTTTCATGAACTGAAAAGATTGAAGGTGTAAGTGAAAGAGTGCTGATTCAGATTCAGTGATTCATCTGTCATTGATACTTAAGAGTTGGTGATTTTTGGGGGGGCTGTGAATACATGAAATGTTGCATTAAAAATAAACAGCTCTCATACCAGCACATAATTTAGTGCTGCTCAAATATGGACTCACAACAAAGGCAAAGAAGTGGGATCTGTTTTTCTGATGTTAAAATTATTTTATGGCTGGGTTGCATGGAATCTATGATCTGATGCAAATTTTTAAATACCCCTGTAAATTCACTCCAATGGATGAAGGAAAACCTCACCCACCCTGTACCCACTGGAGAAGCTGAGACTCCTTTACCTACACTGAACAGATGATATAGAGTGTTTATAAGCTGGGCTGCCCAAGGAGGATCTCTCTTGCATCTACCACAGTTTATTCCTTACACTGCCCCAGGAGTTTTTCCTTGCCACTGTGTCTGCTGGCATGTTACAACACATTATACAAAGCGCTATATAAATAAATTTGACTTTGATTTATGGATCTTTGATTTGTCGCATTCTGAATACCTTGTCAATAAACAGTAGTTTATTCCAAGATCATTTATTGAAAGTCACTTTGCATTTGAAATCTGCAAGAATGAGCAACAGTAGGATTGTTTATACTTGGAAACAACAAAAATGAGCAATAAGAGTTTAAACATAAAGTTCGCAGTCAAAGGGAAGATTTTAAATATGTAAGGGAAGGTTTTAAGGGCATTCTAAAGATTTCATGTGCCTTTAAGCGTTAAAGTCCAAAGAGTAGGTGCAAGATCTTGGGAATGTTCTGTCTTACCTAGGATGAAGTAACTATAGAGAAAATTCCTGATTCATGGATTTTTCTTGCAAGTATGTGAAGAAGAAATTGGATACTTTGATCTTTGTTGTCGTAAAGGAACCTGGGTTTGTCAGAATTTCTGCAGCCATAGATCACTGCCAGCTAAGCATATTAGAAGTGTATGATATAGCAAGTCTCTTACTGATTTTAAGTCTTGATGCTTGTATTCTTACAGGTGAAATGTGTTAAGTATGAATCTATTCAATGGAAGAGTTTTTGTCATTTGTTGTGGTCCATTTTTTTCCCATAAAATAAGATGGAATTCTCTTCTTAAGTATATTGTGATGGCATGAAATGGATCAGATGCTTGGGGATAAAGGTAGAAGGTCAAAACTTATAAAGGGATGCAAAAATCAGTCTGGATCAGGAGTGCTTACTGTGTGCTCTTTACAAACGACTCCCAGAGAGCAGTCAGTTGAGCCTTCAGGTCCTGGGCATAGGGGTCCAGTTTCTGCTGAATCTCCTGGCTGTTCTGGGCCAGCGGTGCCATGTGATTCTGGAAGTCTTGCAGATGCTGTTCCAGTTTCTGCTTCAGTTCCTCAGTCTGGGGTCCCAGCTG